>ML663567.1:957574-1500289 GCA_007570785.1 Antilocapra americana
GAGAAGAAAAGGAAGGGGGAGAGTCCCAAGGGAGTCCATGGCTGGAGGTGGGGGTCCTTCCACGCTTCTCCCCGAGTCTGGGTAAAGGCCATTATTTCTCAGAATATGAGCCACAGTTTTCGTCTACATTTTCAAAAGCACTCGTGACACACACGCCAAAAGGCATTCAGAGCCCTTGTTTCCTTGCCCACGGCACGGACAGGCGGATCCCCTTTCTGCAGCCTGCTGGCCCTTGCAAATGACCAAGAGGGTCCCAGGGTCCCCCGCAGCCCCCTTGAGCGCTGCCATCCCGCCCCGCGGGGTGGGCTGGGGGCGCGGCTGGCCCCTCCAGCACCTGACGCCAAGGCAGGTGGGGGTGGGGAACGGGGGCGGCAGGGCGCGCTGCGGGCTGGGAGGGGCCGCTGCCCGGGCCGCGGAGGGGCTCCGAGGCCAGGCCCAGGGAAGGGAGGAACGCACCCTCGCTCCCCCGCGCCCCGGGTCCCGGACACTCACCTGCGGGCGCGGCTCCCGGGCCTCGGTGGCGTCCACTCCCCGCCGCTCCCGGGCCGCTTCCTCCCGCCTGACCTCACAGGAAGCGCGCGCCGCAGCCGCACGGCCCGCAGGTGGAGCGGCAGCTCCCTCTGTAGGCCGCTGGGGGAACTGCAGCCGCCGGGACCCAGGCGGCGCGCGAAGCGGGAGGAGGGAGACACACCCGGCGGAAGCGTGACGGAAGGAGGACCACACGGCTGGGAGAGAGGGACGCGAGTGCGGAGGAGGAAGGAAAGGAAGAGAAGGGAGAAGAGCAGGAGGAAAAGCTAGGATGCGGGGGAACCTCTGACCTGGGTGGCACGGGCTCAGCCCGCGGGTATGAGTTTGCTGAGCCTGCTCCTCTGATGCCCTTTAAGTAGGACCCACCCCTGCCCTCAAGGAAGTCCAACCCCACTCCCAGTGTGGAACTTCTGGAAGTGAAAGGCAAAGGAGAAAGTGAAGTGAAAGTCGCTCAGTCGTGTCCGACTCTTCGTGATCCCATGGGCTATACGATCCATGGAATTCTCTGGGCCAGAATACTGGAGGGGATAGCCTTTCCCTTCTCCAGGGGATCTTCCCAACTCAGGGATGGAATACAGATCTCCCGTATTGCGAGCTGATTCTTTACCAGCTGAACCACAAAGAAAGCCCAGGAATATTGGGGTAGGTAGCCTATCCCGTCTCCAGCAGATCTTCCCAATCCAGGAATCAAACCGGGATCTCTTGCATTGCAGGCAGATTATTTACCAACTGAACTACCAGGGAAGCCCTGGCAAAGGAGGAAGGGGAAGATATATCTATCTGAATGCAGAGCTCCAAAGAAAAGCAAGGAGAGTTAAGAAAGCCTTGCTCAGTGATCAATGCAAAGAAATAGAGGAAAACAATAGAATGGGAAAGACTAGAGATCTCTTCAAGAAAATTAGAGATACCAAGGGAACATTTCATGCAAAGATGGGCACCATAAAGGACCAAAACTGTGTGGACCTAACAGAAGCAGAAGATATTAAGAAGAGGTGGCAAGAATACACAGAAGAACTATACAAAAAAGATCTTCATGACACAGATAACCACAGTGGTGTGATCACTCACCTAGAGCCAGACATCCATGAGTGTGAAGTCAAGTGGGCCTTAGGAAGCATCACTACTGACAAAGCTAGTGGAGGTGATGGAATTCCAGCTGAGCTATTTAAAAATCCTAAAAGATGGTGCTATTAAAGTGCTGTACCCAATATGCCAGCAAATTTGTAAAACTCAGCAGTAGCCATAAGACTGGAAAAGGTCAGTTTTCATTCCAGTCCCAAAGAAGGGCAATGCCAACAAATGTTCAGACTACCACACAATTGCACTCATCTCACATGCTAGCAAAGTAATGCTCAAAATTCTTCAACAGTACATGAATCAAGAACTTCCAGATGTTCAAGCTGGATTTAGAAAAGGCAGAGGAACCAGAGATCAAATTGCCAATATCCAATGGATCATAGCAAGTTCCAGAAAAAGCAAAAGAGTTCCAGAAAAACATCTACTTCTGCTTCATTGACTATGCTAAACCCTTTGACTGTGGATCGTAACAAACTGTGGAAAATTCGTAAAGAGTGGGAATACCAGACCACCTTACCTGCCTCCTGAGAAATCTGTATACAGGTCAAGAAGCAATGGTTAGCACAAGACATAGAACACAGACTGGTTCAAAATTGGGAAAGGAGTATGACAAGGATGTATGTTGTCACTTTGCTTATTTAACTTATGTGCAGATGGACTGGATGAAGCACAAGCTGGAATCAAGATTGCTGGAAGAAATATCAATAACCTCAGATATGCAGATGACACCACCCTTATGGCAGAAAGCAAAGAGGAACTAAAGAGCCTCTTGATGAAGGTGAAAGAGGAGAGTGAAAAAGCTGGCTTAAAATTCAACATTTAAAAAAACTAAAATCATGGCATCTGGTCCCTTTAGTTCATGGCAAATAGATGGGTAAACAGTGACAGACTTTATTTTCTTGGGCTCCAAAATCACTGCAGATGGTGAATGCAGCTATGAAATTTAAAGATGCTTGCTTCTTGGAAGAAAAACTATGACAAACCTGGACAGCATATTAAAAAGCAGAGACATTACTTGGCTGACAAAGGCTCATCTAGTCAAAGCTATGGTTTTTCCAGTAGTCATGTATGGATGTGAGAGTTGGACCATAAAGAAAGCTGAGCACTGAAAAATTGATGCTTTTGAACTGTGATGTTGGAGAAGACCCTTGAGGATCACTTTGACAGCAAGAAGGTCAAACCAGTCAATCCTAAAAGAAATCAACCCTGAATATTCATTGGAAGGTCTGATGCTCAAGCTGACCCTCCAATACTGGCTACCTGATGTGAAGAATTGACTCATCAGCAAAGACCCTGATGCTGAAAAAGATTCAAGGCAGGAGGAAAAGGGGACAACAGAGGATGACATAGTTGGATGGCATCACTGACTCGATGAACATGAGTTTGAGCAAGCTTTGGTAGTTGGTGATGAACAGGGAAGCCTGGTGTGCTGCAATCCCAGGGATCACAAAGAGTTGGACATAACTGAGCAACTGAACTGAACCGCCCTGCCCTCAAGGAACTCCAGCTCCACTTCCAGTGTGGAACTTCCCAGTGGGGAAGACGAGGCATGAAACACAGGGCAAGCACAGCTAACTGTAATGTGAAGGAAGAAGGCAGGCTTTCTAGAGGAGGTGGTCTTTGAATTGGAACCAGAACGGTAGGTAGGAGTTTACCTGTCAGGCAAATAGGGCAGGGCACCTGGCAAAAAAGTGAATGATCCACCTCTACCTCTTTCCCAATGTTTTCAATCCCTGCCCAGCCTAAGCTTCTCCCAGTGGACCTGTTCACCAGTGGGAGACAGTGAGCTCTGCAGTCCCACAAGGTGAGTCAGACGCTGGCAAGTTACTGAACTGCTCACTTTCCTTATCTGCAAAATGGGGCTAATCAGAGAAGTTGCCTTCAGTATTGCCGTGAAGATTAAGAAGGGTTTAATTAAGATTAATTAAGAAGATTAAGAATTGAGAGTCTCTGGCACATGGCAAGTGTTGATAACCATTTGTTATGGTTATCAATCAGTAGACGTTTCTGGGAGCAGATGTACACAGTGTTAGTTAGTCGTTCAATCTTCTCCGACTCTTTGTGAACCCCATGAACTGTAGCCCTCCAGTTGAGAGCTGTCCATGGAGTTCTCCAGGCAAGAATATTGGAGTGGGTTGCCATTTCTGGGAGTAGATATATATAAGGACCTAGATGCTCACTGGCCCCTAGGTGGAGGAAGAGAAAGAAGATTTAGACTTAGACCTTGCTCCAAGGGCTCATCTTCTGCCAATATGGTTTAATTATTTGATTATGAAAACTTATCAAGGGACTTCCTGGTAGTCCAGTGCTTAAGATGTCACCTTCCAATGCAGGAGGTGAGGGCTCGACCCCTGGACAGGTAGCTAGGATCCCACATGCCTCATGGCTAAAAAACCAAACATAAAACAGAAGCAATATTGTAACAAATTCATTAAAAACCTTTAAGAAAAAAAAGAAAGCAGTAAAACATGTTGAGCAGGCCCCCAATATCTGTATATTATTTTTGTATTATTTATTTGTTTATAAGTTATACATGTGTGCTGTGGGAGCAGATTGGTATTGTTGATAAAATGTGGATGCTAGAGCCAGCCTGGATTGGAATCTTGGCCCAGCTGGTTTCTGGTGGTGTGATGGGCCAGTTACTCAACCTTTCTCGCCTCAGTCCCTTCATCTGTAAAATGCATATAGTAACAGTACCCATGTCATCACGCTTTTGTGAAGCGCTCAGTGCCTGGTGTAAAGTGCTTAGGTGAGAGCCTGGCCACAGTACGCTCTCAGTAGTCACTGTCTTCACCACTGCTCCACTACAGTAAGTCAGTTGTAAAGCATGTACATTAGAAAAGAGTGATACTTCAAATGAATACAATCTGAAATCCTAACACTTTCTTCCTACACTCTTGATGCAGGTGGGTATAGCATATATGGGAGGGGTGATCCGAGGCAGGGCGGCTGATTGTCAGAGGTGGGCTGTGGCTCTCAAAACCGTCTGCACATTGGAATTATCTGGGGTGTTCAAAAACAACCCCGATGCCTGGGTGCCACCCCAGAGGTGACAGTGCCACTGATGTGGCACAGAACCTGGACAGGAAGAGGTTTTATTTGGGGCTGGGGGTGGGGGGCGCTGCACTGCATGGCATGTGGAATTTTAGTTCCCTGAACAGGGATCAAGCCCGCGCCCCCTGCAGTGGAAGTGCAGAGTCTTAACCACTGGGCCACCAGGGGAGTCCTAAAGAGGTTTTAAGAAACAAATTTCAGCTGATTCTAGTGAACAACCAGGGCAGAGAACTACTGCCTTTCATAAGTTGAGCTCCATAAGTGAGGTGACTGAGGTCACTGAGGTGACGCCGTGGTAAAGAATCTGCCTACCGAAGCAGGAGCCGCAGGAGATGTGGGTTCGATCCTTGGGTCGGGAAACTCCCCTGGAAGAGGAAATGGTAACCCACTCCAATATTCTTGCCTGGACAATCCCACGGACAGGGGAGCCTGGCGGGCTACAGTCCTTGGGGGTCACAAAAGAGTCAGACATGACTGAGTGACCACCAGGCACACTTAACCCAGAAGCCCCAAAAAGGGAGAGCCCTCTGAGGGCCGGGGCAAACAGGAAACAAGAGCTGTTTCTAGGACGGCTTGAGCTGGCACAACAGCGCCACGGAGATAGAGTCCAGCCGGAGATAAGTGTGAGAGCCCAGAGCGGGAAGCAAGTCCCTTCGGCGAGGGGAACTCTAGAACAGCTTTAGAAGGCGGTGGTGTTTGACTGCACTTGGAAAAGCCCTGTCATTACCGATGTAAATTGCGCCAGGAGACTGTGAGTCCCTTTTCCTACCTCTCCACTTCCTTCAGGTGTCTCCTGTGCTCAGGAACCTGCAGTGGTTCCGTATTCTCTGCTCCGGTGAGAAGCAACTCATTGACAGGCTCCAATAACACTCCAAATCCGGCCCCAGTACACTCTTACCAAACCCCTCGCTCGGCTCCGCCTGCCCAGTCTCTTCACTCTCCCTGATGTACATCACCCCAAGTCATGCTTTGCTTGGGCCTATCTGTCCAGATGCCCTCCCCACCTAATCTAAATCCCACCCCCATCCCCGATTTTAATGCCAGCGATACAAACATCGGTTCCAATTGTTCTATGGGATAATAATAATCTCTTAGGTGTGCCGAGTCCCTACCACTTTCAAATACTTTTCCAGAGACCACATCATCTTTTTTGATTATGGAATAGGAAAAGTGTATGTTATCTTTCCCCTTTTGATGATTAAAAAAAAATAACAGACTCAGATTCTGGATGACCAGCTCAAGGTCAGTGGCAGAGCCAGGGTTCAAATGAACAGATTTCCCCCAGCTCTGGGCCCACCTACCATCAAACTGCGCCCCCCACCCCGCTTTATCCCATCTCTGCTGCCCTTCTACTTTGTGCTCCCTCATCTGATGCTATTAGCACAAGACTGGCCCCGGGTCATGGCTTCCTCCCAGCTGGTGCCCAGTAATAATGTGCTCTTGATTTTTCTGGTCTTTGCAAAGTTACTATCACACACTGAAGTTTGACAAGCACTACTTTAGACCAGTGGCTTTTCAAACTCTTCTTATACATTTTGTATCACAACCTAGTAGCCACACACACACACAGGAGAAACAGAAGTTTCAAAAACAGGAGTGTGTCGCTGATCCTGTTTGTGACACGAATTGTCTTGCTGTTTGCTAAACCCAGGGTAGGCAAGATACAAGCGAAGAGGTTGGAAGAAGATACCAGGAGCCACAGGAACTGCAGACATGTTCATTCTGTCCTGGCTGACGCAGCATCCATAGCAGCATCCATAACGCAGCCACAACTTAACCTCGTACAGCGAAGCGTGACGCCGCTCGGGTGAAGCCCTGAAGCAGCAGCAGCCAGGGCCTTCATGGTGAAGCTCATAGTCATACCGCACACAGCAGCCAGGGACCAACCACGTGAGTACCTCGTGAAGTGCACGTGCGGTGCTATAGGTGATCCCAGATGTTACACGACCATGCAAAGTCATTGTTTACAGAACATGGGGCAAGAAAGAGAGCCTGACTGGTACCATCTTGTTAATTCCCCCACAAGTAATATCCTTGCTATACGAGCTACACTATATGAGTTCCTATTTATTCTGTAGGAAAGAAAATGCTAATCAAGACCTCACTTGATTTTTCTATCCACTAATACAAGGAGGTTCTCAAACCTCCTCACACCTTAGAATCACCAAAGGGAACTTTCATTACCTGTGGGTGCCCAAACCATTTGAATCAGAACCTCTTGGATGTAAAGCCTAGGCATCTCCATTCTAGGTGACTGAATAGACGCTCAAGGTTGTGGACGCCGGTGTGTTGTTTTTAAAACACTGTGGTAGATGCTCCTTTGCCAGATGGCTATCCCTAAACTTAAAGCCTCTTCAGATACAAAGCAGCAAATTCCACTTTGCTATGGCTCAGTGGGTAAAGAATCCACATGCAATGCACAGGAGATGTGGGTTCAATCCCTGGGTCAAGAAGATCCCCAGGAGAAGGAAATGCAACGCACTTCAGTATTCTTGCCTGGAAAACCCCATGGACAGAGAAGCCTGGGGGGCTACCGTCCAAAGGGTCACAAAGAGTCAGACACGACAAAGCACGCAGGCATGGCAACAAAGATAAACTTGTATAATAGCTCAAGCCCCAAACAGGGAACATTGGCCAGGGTACATCATCATAATTACAGTCATTCACCTCCTTTGAATATCCAAATGCCAACACTAAAGACCAACACTGAGTCCCCAGTACAATACCAGTCCTCAAGGAGACCCTCTGGCTACTTGGTGACAAGTTGATTTCACTGGGCTCCTTCCAGCCTGGAAGTGCTGAAGATTCCTTTTGGCAGGGATGAAAATACACTCCAGGAGTGTGTGTGCCAGGAGTGTGAAGCAGGTTGCCATTTCCTAGTCTAGAGGATCTTCCTGACCCAGGGATCAAACCCATATCTCCTGCGTCTCATGCATTGGCAGGCAGATTCTTCACCACTGGGCCACCTGGGAAGCCCCATACATCTTACAGAGTGTTTAATGTACAAGTATGGAATCCCATATAACATTGCATTAGACCAAGAGGTCCTATTTTTACAGCAAAACAGGTGCATATCATGCTCATGACCATGGGATCCACTGGTTATAATTACATATGTCACCAGAAGGAAACTACTGGCCGGACTGAAAGTTACAACAGCCCACTGAATGCACAGTCAAGTCCGAGCTCAGAGGCAGTTCTCTGCAAAGATGAGGTGCCGTTCTCAAAGATGCATTCTGCACCTTGAATCAAAGACCTTTATAAGCTGTTGTTTCTCCAGTTAGAAATGCTTTAAGAAACCAAGGATCAGAAGCAGCAGTAATTGGTGCCAGAAAACACAGCAAAAGTCCTGTTAAGCTGAGAGTGCAACCTGAATACTTTGGGTTCGTGTGTCTGGAGACTTGCAGGCATGAGTCACTGTCTTGGCAGGAGTACCTAGTCCTGGTCACCAGGGGAGGTAGGACTGCTCTTACAAAACGGGGACAGAGGACCACGTTTGACACCTCGGTGATCCACTTGGATGCCTCTGGGTTCTCCTTTTCCCCAGTGTAATGGTTAAGGGCCCTGGAGAAGGAAATGGCAACCCACTCCAGTATTCTTGATTGGGAAATCCCACGGACAGAAGATCCTGGTGGGCTATAGTTCATGGGGTCAAAAAAGTCAAACATGACTGAGCAGCTAAACACCAACAATGGTTAAGGACAGGTGCAGCAACTCTGTCCTGAAAAGAGCATATGGCCAGAAGCCCAGAGCCCTCAGTGATGAGGTCCGGGTCGTAACACTAGGTGAATCATTGAAATTACCAGAGGTGCTAGCTGAGGGGTAGTGGAGTGACCGTTTGCAGCTACAACAGCGGTGACTATAGTTTGTCCCACTAGTATTTCTCAGGGAGACCCAGCAGAATACTGAGAAAGGAGGTCCGGGTGGTACGAGGATTAGACTGTGGGAGACATGAGGATTGCTGGCCAGACCCCCTCCGAGGAAGCACTTCGCCCAATTTCTGGGGGAAGCGTCAGGGCAGGCTTCAGTCACTTCACAGATTGCTTCACAGAGACACCTCACCCAAGGTCAAGTCCTTCCAGAGGCTGCCCGCATTCGATGACTGATGGAGACAAGAGATATCCATGAGCCATTTCAGCTCCAGAGTTCCTCTTGAGGTTGACTGACGCTTTCAGGTACTTTTGGAGAAACTGATCCATTTTGTCAAAGTTGTCAGATTTGTTTATAGAGTTGTTTGTGGTATTTCCTTATTATCCTTTTAGTGTCTGCAGGGTCAGCAGACACTAAAAAACTAATTTTTCCTTCCTGATACTGGTAATTGTGTCATCCCTCTTTTTTCCATTTCATTCTTGCTTGAGATCTGTCAATTTTATTGTTCTATTCAAATAATAAATTTGAAATTTATTGATTTTCTCTACTGTCTTTCTGTTTCCAGTCTCATTGATTTCTGCTGTTTATTGTTTCCTTCCTTCTGCTTGCTTTGGGTTTGTTTTGCTCTTCTCTTTCTAAGCTCTTGAGGTAGAAGCTTAGATTATTTGTTTTAGATTTTCCCAATTTTCTACAGTAAACATTTACTGCTATCAATTTTCCTGTAAGCACTTTTTGCTGTGTACCACAAATTTTGATATGCTGTGTTTTGACCTATGGATTATTTGAAAGAGTGTTGTTTAGTCTTTAGGTATTTGGAAATTTCCCTGTTATTGCTCTGTTGTTGATTTCATGTTTAATTCCACTGTGGTCAGAGAACATACTCTGATGAGTTCAGTTCTTTAGATTTTTTTAGGTTTGTCTTGTGGTCCAAAGAAACTCTTTTTTTTCCCCCACCATTGTGGTTAGAAGTTGGCAGCAAGTGAAAGGGGAGGGAAAGATAAGGAACAAGCGGGGAGTTGAGATGTCATTATAAAATGTAGTCCCCCCAAAACTGGGGTGTCTGGGGGGAACCTGGTCTGCTTCAAGCCAAGATGAATCAAATCAAAAATGGTTTGAGCTAAATGGGAAAAGAATTTGCAAAAGAACTGATCCATGTATATGCACAACTGAATTACTTTTGTAGATCTGAAACTAACACATTGTTAATCACCTATAATATAAAATGAAAAGTTTTTTTTTTTAAGTGGTTTGGGAAGGCCAGAACTGTGAGGGATAGAGGAAGAAGGAAAGTCCAGGGGGTGGGGTTGTTGTTGTTGATCAGTCGCTAAGTCATGTTGAACTCTTTGTGACCCCATGGACTGAAGAACACCAGGCTTCCCTGTCCTTCTCTATCTCCGTGAGTTGGCTCAAACTCATGTCCATTGAGTTGGTGATGAATGAAAACCAACTCATTCAACCATCTCATCCTCTCTTGCCCACTTCTCCTCCAGGGGGTGGGCTGGAAAGAGCTATTTGGCAATTGAGGGGAAGGGACTGCACTCCCCCTGCTGGGACCCGTCCGGCCCTTCTGGTCTGGCAGGAAGGGGCAGACTGCAACTCCCTGGGGCTGCCAAATGATCTAGACAGGGGACTGGAGGGGGCTGACAAAGCCTCACCCTCCAGAGAGATGGTGGTGCTGCCCCCCACACCCCGCCCCTGCAACCTCTCTGTTAGAGAAGCTATCCTGGTGAATGTTCCACAGGTGATTGAATGTGTACTCTGCTGCTTTCAGGTGAAACATTCCACAAATCTCAACCATACTACATATGTTGATTGGTGGTGTTTTTGAACCCTTGTACATGCTTGCTTATTTCCTGTCTAGTAGCTCTATCAGTTACTGAGAGGGGTACTGAAGTTTCTAAATATAATTGTGGATTTGTCTACTTCTCTCAGTTCTCAGTTTCGTCTCACTTATTTAGGAGCTCTGTTATTTGGTGCATACATGTCTAGGTCTGTTGTATCTTATTAGTAGATTGACTCTTTCAACATATATAATGTCCTTGTCTGTCTCTGGTAATATTTGTTTCCCTGAAGTCTATTTAACCCTGCTTTCTTTTCTTTAACATTTACATGGTATCTCCTTTCCCATAATTTTACTTTCAACTTGCCTATATTTCTATTTTTTATTATTGATGGCATATATTTTAATCCACTTTGCCAATATGCCTTATATTGGGGGTATTTAGACCATTTACATTTAATGTAACTATTGATATGTTAGATCTTAAATCTGTTTTCATTTTCTCTCTGTTCTGTTTTCATATATCTGTTTTTGTTTTCCTGGCTTCTTGTGGGCAACTTAACATTTTTAGAATTCCATTTTCATTTTTCTATAGCATTTTTAGCATATCTGTTTATATAGCTTATTTGGTGGTTACTCTAAGAATTATGGGCATCCCTGGTGACTCAGAGGTAAAGAATCCCCCCTGCAATGCAGGAGATGCAGACTTGCAGGAGGGGTAGGTTCAATCCTTGGGTTGGGAAGATCCCCTAGTGAAGAAAATGGCAACCCACTCCAGTATTCTTGCCTGGGAAATCCATATATAAATAATGTATCACAGTTTTCTAGTGACATCATTTTACTAGTTTGAGTGACATCTGTAAGAACTTACTTTCTTTTACATCCATTTACTCTCTCAATTATAATGTAATTGTCTTAAATATTTACTGTACATATATATATAGAACGACATTAGACAGTGCTGTTTTAGTTTCAAAGGGTCAGCCATAATTTAGAAAAATTAAGAGGAAGGAAAGCTTGATTTTTTATCCATCTTTTTGCTTACCATGTTATATTCATCCCATGCTGGGGTGACAGAGAAACATCCATTAAGAGTGAAATGAAGGGCTGACATCAAGACCCACAGCAGCACAAGTGTGAGGAGACCTTCAGTTTTCACCTGCATAAAACTGATCAAAGCCAGCATGAAATGGTACTGAAGCAGTAGCTTGAGAAAGAAGTCAAATGAAGAGAATTTGCAAAGGTACAGAAAAGATACTTACACACACCCAGAAGGAAAATAAAGGATGGCTGTGCAACCCAGAAGAAAGCTGCTCACTCAGGGTAAGTGATCATTAATACTTCTCCAGCTTCTCCAGTTTGACAGACTACCCTGATTCACAGCTCCTCGGGCTGCCTGAGGAGAGTGCCTCTGACTGCCCCACAGGCTCTGGCAGTGCTGCCAAGCCTTTCCAGGTCATGTGACTACACCACTGTAGGCCTCTTTTTAAAACTCTTTTTATAAACCATGCTAGAAGAAAAAAACACAATATTGAACAAAATAAGCCAGACACAAAATGAATCTTACTGTATGGTTTAAATTATATAAAGATCAAAAGAAGGTAAAGGTGAATCCTATTGTTTAGGGAGGCATACTTGGGGGATAAAAGTACCAAAAAAAAGAAGCAAAGAAATCACTACGGAAACTTAGTGGTTAACTCTAGAGGAGAGGGAGGCTTTGCGTCTGGCAGGGCAGGATATAAGGAGCTGGCAATGTTCAATTTCTTGACCTGATTGGTGGTTTCATGAAGGTTCACTTTATAATAATTTGTTAAACTGCAGAGAAGAGGGAGGGGCAGAAGGAAGGAAGGAGTCAGTTTATCCAGGTCATGGTCAAATAGATCTATTCTTTGGCAAGAGGCAGCTTAGATATGGATTAAGTGTCAGTAGACTTGGATTTAAATTCTCTGGTTTTGCTACCTACTTACTGTGTGACCTTGTGCAATTTGCCTACCTTCTCTGTGCCTTAACTGTCCCATCTGTAAAAATAAGGATGATAATATTACCTAATGTGAAGATTAATAGCTCTCAAGCATGCAGGAAACTGGGCATGAACTTTGTTAAATAAGTAAAAAGTTGTACATTCATTCAGCATCAAACTTCTTCAAGGACCTCTGCTGTGTTGGGCCCTTCAAATAAGCCTTCACAGGCTCATGATCTTGGTTGGGCCCAAGAATTGGAGCTCTGCCTTAGAGTCCATGAGGCCACCTCCCACTAGAATCCAGATCAGATTGCTGAGAGTTAGCCAGGGAGCCCCAGGTCAGGAGTAGAAGCCAGGCGGGCTCTCACTGGCCTCCAGCTTCCACAGCTGGGCTGGGCATGCGGGCTTCTGGTACCAGAACCAGCAACCTCTTCTACTCCAGAGCTCAGAAGAGTGTAGAGAGGTCAGACTATGAGAAAAGACCAGCAGGGCGAGTAGAGGAGCCAGGAGGGTCGTGAACGCCTTTCATCCTGTCCACAGAGGGAGCAGCAGAAACACAAGTGTGGGGGTGGGGTGAGCAAAAAAGAACTAAAAGCAGAGAATGAGGCCAGCCCAGCCAAGCACTTTTTGTGGGGTCTTAATTAAGCCCCATTGTTCCTTTCAGGGTGGAACATATGTTCAGGGCTTGCCTGAGGTTTGGGATTGAAATTTCAATGGTACTGGGCCCTATGGCCTTCTGGGGAGGGGAGCCAGGATAGGTTGGGTGGGGGGAATTGAGGGGGACCATCTCCAAGCTCTACAAGAGCTGAGAGTATCTCCCAGAGTCATCTTCCACTATTTCCAGAGCAGGAAATAAAACAACCAGAAGGGGTGGCAGAGCCCCCACCCCAGTGTGGGGAAATGCCCATGGGGTAGGACAGCTCTGTCACTCGAGCGGGCTGTGCCCCTCTGTGGGACTCAGTTTCCCAATGTGTGCCATCCACGTGAGGCTGTCTAGGATGGTAGAAGGTCACCAGTATCTGCCACTGCCACAAGCAGGACCTGCCCCACCATCCTCCCCAATCTCCCATCCCCAACCCACCCCATCCCAGCAACCAGACAGCCCCAGGGTGGAGGACTGAGCTCAAGGTCAGACTTCCATCTGACCACTCACTCTGCTGCTCGCCAACTGGGTCACCTTGAGCAAGTGCCTTAAACTCTCTGAATCTGTTTTTCATCTGTAAAATGGGGATAAATCCCACCCTCTGTGTTTGCAATGGGAATTAATGAGGATGTATCTTGTCAGGCCTTAGCATGTAGTGCTGTGTGCACATTTACTCTTATCAGCAAACCATCGTGATTCCATGTGACCTTCCCCTCCTGTAGCCCTGACACAAGCCTGGGAGCACACTCAGAGGAGAGTGATGAAATAATAAAAAACAAAGACAAAGACATTCCTGAAGAGATGGAAGAGGTCTGTGAAGAATTTTTAAGAGACTCTTAAGCATGCTAAGCATTTCATCTACATTCTGGCATGCCAAGCCAAGTTAAGAGACCTCAGGAAGACCATGTTGAGTTTGACATCTGTTCCTTGGAGTTTGAAGGATGCAGGAACTGCTGTCCAACTCACATCTGAAAAGTCTAAAGAAATAAGTTGTGCTGCAACTGCCCTGGGATAGCTGAGGTGAGAAAAGAAGAAAGCGGATAGGCAAAGCATCCGTGAGTTCCTCTGGGTTTTAGGTGGAAGAAGGAGGCCAGGCTGAGTCACCTTGAGAATGTGAAGGACTAGGTGACTCCCCAGAAACCAAGGAGCAGAGCAGGGGTCTTATACAGAAACAGCAAATGGAGACAATGCTTGTGCCAAGGGACTGGAGGTGAGAAACTCTCAGTGAGAGAGATGGTCTCCAGGAACCCTGGAAGTTACTTCCAAAGCGTGATGATCTGCATTTGGAAAGAACCACAGCCGCGGAGCACCAGCACCGGGCTGCAGCTATAGCAGTCAAGCAAGAGCTTCTCTGATTCTTCTCACTCTGGGGGTAAGAACCAGCAGCTAGGGGGGTGGCAGGAGAAGAAAGAGAAGACAGAAGTCGATCCCATCTTCCACAAGCACACTTGCCCCCTGCAGGGCTCCCAATATGCTATAGGCCCAAGATGAGGGAGGAGACAAGCCCTAAATAAAGTTGGAGTTTTTATAATGCACTGGACTAGACACTGTAAGATTTGGAAGAAGACGCTGTTCATTACCTGCTAGTGACTGGAGCAGCCCTGAGAACAGCCACAGATTTCACCCAAACGCAATGAAAAATAAGATGGGAAAGCCGGTTTAAAAGGGCTAGGGTGAAACAATATATATAGCCGCTTTTGTTTTGAATCCTAACAAGTTTGAAAGTCAAAGTGAAAGTCACTCAGTCGTGTCCGTCTCTTTGTGACCCCAGGGCTTAAACAGTCCATGGAATTCTTCAGGACAGAATACTGGAGTGGGTTGCTGTTCTCTTCCCCAGGGGATCTTCTCAACCCAAGGATAAAACCCAGGTCTCCCACATGGCAGGTGGATCTTTACCATCTGAGCCCCCCTGGAAAGCCCCCTAACAAGTCTAGCTGATTCAAAATCCAGTTGCAGATACACACCTATGGAATGATAATTGCCAAGGAAGGTACAGAACAATGTAGAATGGTGTCTTTTATCTAAGAAAAGAGAAAATATAAATACAAACATGTAAATAAATAAAGAAATAAATTTCCTTATATAGTTAACAGTGGAAGGATAAACCAAAAAGTAATAAAAATGGTTTCCTATAAGGGGAAGAAAGAGACAAGATTGAAAATTAGATTTTGCTGAAAGTAAAACCCAACTGCATTGGCATCCTGATCTCAGACTTCGAGTCTACAGAACTCTGAGAAATCAATGCTTGTTCATCAAGCCATCTCATCTATGGTACGTTTGTTATAAAAGACAAAACTGACTAAGACAGTTGCTTAACTTAAAATTACTAAATTACCCTTGGTGAAGCTCAGTGTCTTTATTGCAATAATGAGTTTTCACTTTCAAGTTAATATATGATGATGATTTAATGTTCTGTTTCTATGAGTCCTCTTTTGTCTTTTAGGCAATTGATCACACAGGGAAAGTTACTGTTTGTCACATATCATAATCACATTGATGTAATTTAAGGCTTAAGATCACCAAGTATGGGACCTCCCTGGTGGTGCAGTGGTTAAGAATCCACCTTCCAATGCAGAGGACATGGGTTCGATCCCTGATCAGGAAACTAAGACCCCCACATGCAGTGGCAACCAAGCCCTCAGACCACAACTAGAGAGCCCTCATGCTGCAGCTAGAGAAGCCTGTGTGTCCCACAAAGAGCCTGCACACAAGAGTGAGGATCTAGTGCAGCAAAAAAAAAAAAAAATTTTAATCACCAGTTTAAAGTTACTACACACATACTCTTTGCTTCTAACTCTTTACACCATGAGTCCATATTCCTGTCCTTCTCCAGAGTCTGACATAAATTGTCTTAAGGGCTTTCTTAGAATCCTGGATTGTGACTTTCAACTGTATCCTGGACATTTTGGCTATTTTGCCTGTAAAAGATCTTTGAGAGTTCACCTGTTGCTTTACCTTCCCGGCATGTGTTCTCCCATCTTTTGATATCAGCAGGCCAGTTCCTCCCGAAGGAATGGGCCTTTTTTTTTTTTTACTGTTGGCACATTTAATTCAGGTAGAGCTAATCCTATTCCCAACTCCAAAGGTGACCATATGGACCAGACCTGGTCCAACCATGTATTCTATCCTGCCAGCTATGAGTCCACACTGATATAAATAAATGATTGAATAAATAAATGAATAGCAAGAGATGACAAATTTCCCATACAAAAGAATTCCAAATCATATGTCAATATTCACTCCTCCAGAAATGGGAGGTTATTTCTCCCTGTCATAAGTGTGGACTGCACTTAATGACTTGCTTCCAGAAAATATGGTATGGAAAGAAAAAAAAAAGTAACTACAATGGAGAAATCTAACAAACACTATCTCACCCAAATAATCATGATTAATACTTTTAGCGATAAACCATGCTGCTAATAAGCATGCACTCTTGCTATGATGTAATAAAAATGGAGATAGCAGCAGAAAAAGTCAGGGCAATTAGTCAATCTAAAAAACAGAGGGAAAACATATTGAAGAAAATTAAACAAAATCTCAGAGACCTGCAAGATAATAACAAGTCACCTAACATGCATATAAGTAAAGTCTCAGGAGAGTAAACTTGAGACACAATAAATCATTTGAGGAAACAGCAACCCCAAATTTCCTAAATCTGATGAAGAATATTGACTTTCAGATTCAAGAAGCTCAGCAAAACTCCAAGTAGGGTAAATACAAAGAACACATGTAGGCACATCATAGTCAAACAAAGTAAAAGCCAAAGATAAAGTGAAAAATCCTAAAAGCAACTAGAGAAGACACATTATGTACAGAAAGTCAATGCTATGAATGTCATGTAACTTTCGACCAGAGAAAAAGACACCAAAAGACAATAAAATGACACCTTTGAATGATGAACCAGAAAAATAAAATGTCAATCGTGGGATTCCCCAGAGGTCCAGTGGTTAGCTCTCCATGCTTCGACTGCAAGGGGCATAGTTTCATCCCTGGTTGGTGAACTAAGATCCTGCAAGCTGAGAGGCAAGGGAAAAAGCAGTCAACCAAAAATTCTATAGCCACCAAAAATATCCTTCTAGCTAAGTGTGATTGGAGAAGGCAACGGCAACCCACTCCAGTACTCTTGCCTGGAGAATCCCATGGACGGAGGAGCCTGCTAGGCTACAGTCCATGGGGTCGCACAGAGTTGGACACGACTGAAGCGTGTGTGAGATAAAGTGTGAGATAAAGACATTATCGGATAAATGAAATCAGAGATAATATGTCTCCAGTGACCTGGGCTATAAGAAATGCTAAAGGAGTGTCTTCAAACTGAAGGGAAATGATACCTAAGATAACCCAGCTCTAGAGGAAGACATGAAGAGAACCAAAAATGATAAACAATAAAAAGCTGTGTTAGTACTTCCTTGGTGGCACAGTGAATGAGAATCCACCTGATGAAGCAGGGGATACGGCTTTGATTCCTGGTCCAGGAAGATTCCACATGCTGTGGAGCAACTCAGCCCATGTGCCACAACTACTGACCTCACTCTCTAGAGCCCATGAGCTGCAACTACTGAAACAGAAAAAGTAGTCCGTTCTTCGAAGAGAGTAATAAAGTTCATAAATCCCTAGCTAGACTCATTAAGAAGAAAGAGAAAGAACAAAGTACCAGTATCAGGAATGAAGTGGGTGGTATCATTAGACATCCTAAAGACTTTAAAAGAACAATGAGGAAATATTGTGAATAAATTTTAAGAATAAAATATCAATCTTAAACTCTTTTGTAAAATAGAAAAGGTAGGAGAACTTCGGTATCATTCAGGGTTCAATACAGAAACCACATGGTAACTCAAATGGTAAATTGAAGTTTAATATAAAAAGCAGTAACAAGAAGTAGAGGGATAAGGAGAAATTGTCTAGTAAGACTGAAAGAGAACCCTAGAGAATATAGGAAGAGAAAACATAATGAGTAGCCACTATCCCTTAGGGGCTGAGCTATGGTTATGATAAAGATCCCCTTCCCTGGGCTGAGATCCAGACTTCATTGAAGAGGGCATTGTGTAGCTTAGTGGATGGTGAAGAAGTTGCTAAGGTGCCTGAGGTGCCATGTGACTTGATGGAAACCTGCCTTCAGAGATGCAGAAGCATGTCATCCACAGCAAGGTGCTATGCTTTGGAACTTGCTACAGAGTTGCTGGGAGGGGCCTCACCAGAAGCACTCCACTGCCAAGCCACCTGAAGAGGTGCCCAGGAAGGCTGCTGGCTGACATGTGCTGCGGGAACAGGGAGGTGGAGGAGCCACCATGCTGACGCACCTAAGCACTGGGAGCTCAAGCTGCAGGAAGAAGAGAAAATGCTTTACTCCTCCTGTGTCACTCTAGCATTCTTTACTGACAAAGCTTAACGTGGCACATACTGATCAAGGAGAGATATTCACATGACCATCTCCTTGATCACAGAGCAGGCAAAGAAGAATGGATTTGGAGTTGAAAAGCCATAGGTTGATAAGTGGCACAGTCTGCCAATTCATTTTTGTGTGGCCAGAAAATCTCTGATAACAATATTAAAAAAAATTTACACAAGAAAATTAAAGACCAATGTCCTTCCTGAACATACGGGTTAAAGTCCTTAACAAAACATTAGCAAATCAATTACAGCAGTGTATAAAAGGATAACACATCATGACCAAATAAATTTTGTCCCAGTATTGCAAGGCTGGTTTCACATTTTTTAAAATCAATAATATAATTCACCACATTAAAGAATAAAAGAAAGTAGACAATCATCTTGATGGATGCACAAAAAGCATTTGACAAAGTCCGACAATCATTCATGATTTAAACTTTAACTGAACTAGAAATAAAAGAGACCTTCCTCAACCTGATAGAGGCTGTTAACAAAAACCTACCAAATAACATCATGTACAGTGGTGAAAGACTAGAGCCATGGAAGAGAAGTTAAAAAATTTTTATTTGGTATATTTGCCACTGGAGATGTTGCCTTCGATAGATAGGAAAGGTGAGAAACAGTCTAGTTTCTCTTCTTTCCACTCTTTAATCTCCCACTGCGCTTGCTGCTGCTGCTAAGTTGCATCAATCATGTCCAACCCTGTGTGACCCCATAGACAGCAGCCCACCAGGCTCCCCCGTCCCTGGGGTTCTCCAGGCAAGAACACTGGAGTGGGTTGCCATTTCCTTCTCCAATGCATGAAAGTGAAAAGTGAAAGTGAAGTCGCTCAGTCGTGTCCAACTCTTCATGACCCCATGGACTGTAGCCTACCAGGCTCCTCCGTCCATGGGATTTTCCAGGCGAGAGTACTGGAGCGGGTTGCCATTGCCTTCTCCCACTAGTGTCTCCAGTTGGCTGATCCCAGACAGAAATCAGATCTGCTGAGAGTCCAAGAAACATAACCCATAGGAGCCAGGGAATGACACAGAGGGGATTACGGGGAAAGCAGGGACAATTTCAGAGATGTTGCTACCTGCTGGGAAATCATCATATCTCATGGCAGAAGAGGGTGAGCTTGGCCCTGCCTGGCTAGGGCCACCCGTGTTAGTCGTATCCTGTCTTGGCTCACCTCCTGCTGCTAGTCTGGACCTCTTCCTCTTCACACAGCCACCTGTTGAGTCACTAAGTGTACCCAAGTTTGATACACTTGGCAACCTAGCCCCACCTCACCCCATACCCTCTCCATCCTGCCTGACCTGAGGTCACCCAATCAGTCACTATGCCATATGAGTCTGTCTGAACTCTGGGTCAGCCAGCCTCATCTGGATTTTCTGGCCAAGTCCTGTAATAACCCCCGTGTTGCCAGTAGAACTTCTAGTTTGAGCTGTCTTCCAGCCTGGTGACAAATCATCTCTGGCCTCTGCATTCTCACCACACTTAGTTCACGCTCTATTAGGGCCCTGACCGTTCCCTCTGATAAAGGACTTTTTCACTGGTAACACTATGGTGATTGACTTTGGAGGAACTCCTCCTTCCCATTCTGAATCCATTTGATTCAGATGAAATGGACCCCTCATTTTCCTCCCCATCTTCATACCCAGTATTCTAGGGATAAAGCAGGGCCCTGGGCTAAGCCCGTCAGAGCATTTCATTCCTCTTGTCCTAGTGACTGGGTCAGAGATGGACATTCAACCCCATTCAGAGCTAATGAGACTCATAATACTAATTTGAGTTGTGAAGGAAGCAGATACATTTGGCAAGACGTATCCTGGGGCACTCTTGTGGCTCAGCTGGTAAAGAACTTGCCTGCAATGTGGGAGACCTGGGTTTGATCCCTGGGTTGGGAAGATCCCCTGGAGAAAGGAAAGGCTACCCACTCCAGTATTCTTGCCTGGAGAATTCTATGAACTGTATAGTCCATGGGATCGCAAAGTTGGACACGACTGAGAGACTTTCACTTCACTTCACTTCACTTTTATCCTGGGGTAGTTAAGGATTCTTCTTTATAGGCTTATCCCGACAGTCCCTAAGGCATAGCTTTGACTCACCCATTAATCTGACCATTTTCCGTATGACTTGCCCACAAATAGGAGAGGACCTCCAGAGCCCAAGCAGGGCAAGTCTGTGGGGTTTAGGCCTATTTCTCCTGACACCCTGCTCCTTCTCCAGTAATGCCAGGCCTGGGAAGAGCTTGAGATGGCAGCTAACTGGCAGCTTTTGTATCATCCCTGCCTACAGGGCAGGTCATCGTGTTTCTATTTCTCAGCTTCTTCTACATTCTGCTCTGCAGTGCTAGAAGCAACTATGCAAGCCACAGACTGCTTTACCTGCCAGCTTCTTGAAGGTTTGACCACAGGGAACACTAGAGGGAGACTGGGAGACAAAAAGAGGTGAGAACTCCCTGTTGCTGGAGTTTCCTATCAGCATTGCCCCAGGAGTGGCCCTGACAGTAGAAACCGATTCTAGGCAAGAAATTTCCAGCTTCCTTTGGTCAGCATCCCGTGGTGTGATAAGTACCCGTGTTGCCGGCATGTGATTTGAGTTGCCTCCCCAGCCTCGAGACGAATCGTCTCTGGCTTCTCTGTGTTGCTCTTGCCACACTCTAACCACTCTTCCTTAGCTATCAGTATCAGCACCAGCCAACACCCTTCCTCAGAGCCTGGAACCTCTGCTCTAAACTTGCAGATTCTAACCCACAGTCCTAGAGGCAGCAGCTGCTTCCTGTGGTTACTACTCTGTGTTCTTGGTGCAACCTTTATGATTTTTTTCCCTTCAGGTAATTTTTGCTTCCAACATGCACTTGATCAACTTCCTGTATTAAATTCCCTCTGTTGAGGTACCTAGTATACAGTTTTTCTAACAGGACCTTGACTGATTCATCTGGTAGAAGAGTAGTCAACAAACGTTTTTGTAAAGGGCCAGTTAGTAAATATTTTAGGTGCTGTGGGTCATAAAATCTCTGTTGTGACTACTGAACTCTGCTGTTGTAGCGCCTAAAATCAATGAGCATAGCTATGCTTCAACAAAACTTTATTTAGAAAAACAGATGGCTAGCTGTAGTTTGCTAGCCCTTGTGTCAAACCAAGAGTTCAATCAGGAAGCCAATTCTTAAACAATCTACGTCATGCAGAAGGTTCCAGGTGATGGGATTCAGTCTCTAACTTTGGGCAAGTCATAGTCTGCTCTTGATCTTTGGGGTCATTTATAAGAGGAGGTGGTTGAGCTATTAAAAGATTATACTTATGATCCCTTCTAACTCTAGAAGTTCAGTGGTTCTGTTTCGATCCCCAAAACACCAAATCTGCAAAGCAATGTCTCAAGTCAGCTTCCCCAGGAAGCAGGCTCTGAGACGGAAATTACCATGTAGGGAGTCTGCATGAGAGTTTTCATAGAACCAATGCCTGTGGAGGGGAAAGGAAAGGAATAAAACCAGATTGGAAAGAGGGTGACATTGGGCTGAGATATGTTCTTAACAAAAGTCTCATTCCATCCAACGAAGCTCTGAAGCTGGGATGGTCCTTAAGGTTTTCCCAAGTTGGAGCAGGTAATGGAGATGGTTGGCTATGCCCTACTTTGACCAGTCAGATGCAGGCTGCTGCAAGACAGGATGCCAGCTGTGGCAACTATATTCACCTGGGACAGTCTTTGAAGAGGGCTGACAGACAAAGGCACTCCTGGTATCTAGAAGAGTACGCTCTTTGTTGTTGAAGAGCAATCTGGATGAAGCACCACTGTAGCATTCACTACAGTCCACCCCCTCATGCTGCTCAGATCTCACATTAATTTCTTTTTATAAATTCTGAGTGCAACTTCTCTAAGAACTACATAAAGTTTTTATTTACTAGGGGAAAACTCAGAAAATGAAGGCTATGTATCTGATCTGGGGCTGCTATATATCTGATTCCAGGCAACAACTGATGTAACTTGTAACAACAATGCTGTGAAAACAATAACTGTGATGTATCTGACCCCAGGCTACAACTGATAGCACATCATCTCCCACCTTTCTATCCATTCTAGATTTCCTTCTGCCATAGACAGCATCTCTGCTGGGCTCAGCGGTTTACCTGACGGCATGAGAGGTCTGAGCCCTTATTACCATGCCCTGCCTGGGCTATGGCCGCTACACTTGTCCAGCTACCACCAAGATTCGTCCAAGTGTATCATCCAGATAGACTCCCTGCCTCCACTTGTAATAACAGTCTACATCATTCTGGGGGTGGAAATAAATTACTTCTGCCAAAATGATGATTCATCTTCCTGCTTCAAGGAACTTGATATGCCAGGGCTGCAAACTGGATTTGTAGCTCCATGCACTCATGTTCTGTCTCCTATTGGAGCACTTTCCCTTTGTGTTCATAGGGTCTGCATACTCAAAACGGTGGGGTCAGAAAGCTAAATTCCCCAAGAGTCATTGAGTGTGACAGAAAGTGGGGCTACTCCTGCTTCTGCTTTCTCAGCTCCTGGACTCATATTTCTACCCTATTGAGTACACAGCACCATACAGTGTTGATTTAGAATGAACACTATGTCTGCCAGGGAAGACACACATGGCCAACCGACACAGGGAAAGATGCTCAGCGTCACTCAGTTCAGCTCAGTCACTCAGTCCTGTCCAGTTCTTGTGACCCCGTGGCCGGCAGCACGCCAGTCTTCCCCGTCCATCACCAACTCCTGGAGCTTGCTCAAACTCGACATCACTAATAATCAGGGAAATGCAAGTCAAAGCCACAGAGAGATATCACACCACTTCTGTCAGAATGGCTATCATCAAAAAGACAACAAATGGCAAATGTTGGTGAGGATGTGAAGAAAAGGGAGCCCTCATGCCCTGTTGGTACAGATGGTAAATTGGTGCAACCATTATGGAAAACAGTACAGAGGTTCTTCAAAATATAAAAAATCAAACTGACATATGACCCAGCAATTTCACTTTTGGGTATTTATCCAAAGAAAACAAAACCACTAATTCAATAAGACAAATGCACACCAGTATTCACTGTAGCATTATTTACAATAGCCAAGATATGGAAGCAACCTCAATGTCTGCTAATAGATGAATGGATCAAGAAGGTATAAATGCAGATGTAAATACATATACATACACAATGGAATATTATTTGGCCATAAAAAATGAAAATTTTCCATTTGTGACAGTGTGGATGAATAGAGGTTATTATGCTAAGTGAAATAAGTCAGACAGAAAGACAAGTATCTCACTTATATGTGGAACCTAAAAAAATTAGGTTCATAGACACAGACAATAAATGGGTGGTTTCCAGAGGCGAGGGGGATAGAAAGGGTTGAAATAGGTAAAGGGGATTAAGAGGTTAAAACCTCCAGTTATAAAATAAATAAGCCACAGGAATGTCATATACAATATAAGGAATATGGTCAGTAATACTGTAATAATTTTGTATAGAGACAGATGGTTACTAGACTTATTGTGGTGATCACTTCATAATATATGCAAATGTTAAATCACTGTGTAGTATACCTGAAACTAACATAATGTACATCAACTATATTTCAACAAGCAAACTAAACTGTATGCTATGTTCTGGAGGATGGTATTCTATCCCTGATAACTCCATGGTACCTTCAGGAGCCCATTCCAACACTCTGCTACAGCAGCTTCTCAAAGGTGCCACATGTGAAATAACCAGTGGAGGCCATGATCCTGTGTCCAACCCCTCACCTTCTTTTCTATGACATAAGCCCCTCAATCATACACAAAGAAACATGGGTATCCTAAGTCACGAGATTTATGTTGGAGCTGGAATGCCAGGAAAGACCTCTGGAAAAGTAGAAACAACCTTTTCTCCTAAGACATGGCTCTGAAAATACTGCATATTTTAATATTTCAGAACATCACCCTTTGCCTTCTCTTAGTCTTTTTCTCTTGTCCTTTGTCTCCAGACTTTCTCTAATGTCCACATGGCATTTCCCAGGGTGTGAAATATGGACCATCAAAGACTGGCTCAGGACCCAGGAGCTAGCACCCAGTAACCCTCAATAAAGCATCGCCCTTGCTATAAGCTGGGCATTATTCTAAGTGCTAGACATCTACTATCTTATTTAAAACAAGAACAGCTTTGGATGTGAGCACTATGATTGCATCCATTTTTTGATAAAATAATCAAAGCCAGAGAAATTAAGTAATTAGTCCAACATTACAAAGAGATTCAGATCCATCCATAGCATGGATTCAAACCTACCTAGCTTCAGAGTCTACTTCAGAGTCTATTCTTGATCACTCTCAATACCTCCTCTTCATAAATAAGTGAGCAGTCTACAGAGAGCTGTCTACAGTTCCACAGAGCTGGAGTTAGAACCTGGAGCTCAGGACTCTTCTCCTCAGCCTTGGTTCCTGTACCTTTGCCTGCAGTGACCTCACCAAAAGCTTGTAAGTTAGTCATCTGTGGCCTCACCCCAACTCTGGCTTTGTATCAATAGCACCTGGAGGACTTGCTAAATTTTCAGACTTCTGGGCTACCAGAGGGCCTGATTTGGTGCAGTAAGCACAGAAAGGTTCTGTAATTCCTAATCTAGGTGCCTGCTGTCTCACCACTGGACTCTGAGCTCTGGAGACGAGAAGTGGATTTATTCCTAGTGCTGACCACAGTGTTTGGCCCATTTTTGATTTCAGTATGTATATGCTAAATGACTTAAAGGCCATCATTTTGTTTCACCAGAACTTTATTCAAGCTCTTTATTCACACAAAGAGATTTTGTGACTTGCCCAAAATCTCTCAGCAATCTTCAGACAGCTAATTCTTAATGGTTGGGGAATTGGGCCAAGTCTCCTTGGTCAGACTTGATGAAACTCTGAATCTGCTCAGAAGGATGCATGCATACACAGAACATTGCCTACCAACTTCTGGGTTTCACGCTCTTTGGGAGCCCCTAGCCTGGGGGAATGGACACTACATTAAGGATCTCTACTGCAGCCCAAAGAGGAAAAGTTCATCTTTTCCAATAATTAAATGTGATAAAGGCTGTTGTTAACAGATTTCCAACTTACAACTAGGCATACAGTCAAATATATTTCAGAAAACATTTCCCAACCTCCCTTGCAGCTACACAGAGCCTTGGGATTAGGCACTAGCTGATCAAAACTGAAGCGGAAGTAATATACACAACTTCTAGATTGTGTCCTTAAACGGAAGCATGTGCCTCCCCTTCTCTGCTTCCATCACCTCCACAGCCTTGGCTCCACCACCTGTATCAGAGTTCACAGTAGCAGTATGAGTTTGGTCCACCTCTTCCACTCCTTCCATATTCTGTCAACCTTCGGCTGCTGCCCAGATGTCTAGGTCTCACAGAATGTTCAACTGCCTGAGCCCCTCAAGCTGGTCTCTATTGGAGACCTACCATTTACAACATCCCTGCTAAATTCTCAACATGGCACAGCCCCTGTCCTCAGGGAGCTCATCCTCTACTGTGGGAGACACCGGACAAGGACCTCCACACACCAGGCAGAGAAGGACGTGTCCCAGATGAGAACAACATGGAGCAAGGAGGGCTCTGGGACCTGATCATGGAATAGTGGAAAGTGACTTGGGTTCTGATGTGGCCACACTTGCAGTGTGACCTTGGACAAGACAGGTTTCCTTTCTGAGCCTCAGTTCCTAATCATGTGTCGACTTAGTGCTGGGGACCACATTCTAGTGAAGGTCTTTCTCAGCCTAACTATCTGGTTCTTGATATTTCTCACAACGCCTAGCACATCATGGATTTGTGCTGTTGTTCTGTCCTTCTTCAGGATGGACCTGGCATTACTTCCAATTCACTCAGGTTAAGAACTATAGTAATGAATCCACCCATGGTCTTGAAAGGCTCCTGTGGCAAGGGACTCCCCAGGTGTGCTCCACAAAACTGAACAGTCACCGTGGTGAGGCCATGGGAATGGATGGGGTCTCCTAGGGTCCCCCAGTCCACTTGCCTGCCTCCAAGCGGACTGCATAATCATTCTAGGCCAGAGAAAGGGAGGTCTTTACAGAGAGGATTCTACCTCATCTGAAGAGGATTCTCGCTTTCTTTATCTATTAAGGAAGACATGGTCATAAATAACCTAAATCCCTGTTTTGCTTTTTCAACTCAAACTACTTCTCCTAAGTCTAGTCTCAGTGACTGTGCAGAACAGCTGGCCACTACCCTCCCATAATGGCCTTTCATAACATTTATGGGACAAAGGTAAGGTTGTGCCCGATTGACCTGGGCCATCTTGGTGTCTGGGCAAATGCACTGGCAGGAATTTGATTTGAAGTTTCCTATATAGACTCGAAGCTCTGCACAGGAGTGCTCCCTTCTATACTTACATCTGCAAGGTGTACTAACCTACCAAATAAGGTCACACGCCAGGGACCTCCAAGCCCACTATGGTTTCTGCTAGACAAGAGTGAATGCACATACCACCAGTTCATTGATTAGCCTGCACCCCCTTCCTTGGTAGTTGTTCTGCAAAAGCCTAACTGGGTGGGTTTAAAACCAGCTCATAAGTGAGATCCACGGTGTAAGAGAGAGTCAGGATGGAAGAAGACCTAGATTCTTATTCAGAGTCCATGGTACAAACTGGGTGCCCTGGGGTGAGCCACATCAACTCTCTAAAGCCTCAGTGTCTTCCTACATAGATTGGGACTAAGATCTCTGACCATGTGGCCTCACTGGTATGCTGAGAAATAATAATGGGTGATAAAGTGCCCATCAAATGTAAACCTGTGTCATAACTGTTGATGATACTGCTACACAAGTTGCTTAACACAGCAGGCTTCAGGGTGGTTTGCCTGAACAGGGGAGCATGAGGAGAATCACATATTGGAACGTCTAGATACATGTATTTTTATTTCTTGGATACAAATTTCTTTGAAGGTATGTTTAATAACATACATATTACATTGTATTCATAAAGATTGAGCACACACTATGTGCTAATGTTGATCACTTTACATGAATCCAAGCATTTAAGCCCAATGACATAGGTACTCTCTTATTATGCCCATTTTATAGGTGCAGAAATGAAGGTGGCTCCCAGAGGCTGTCAACTCGCCAACGGTACACAGCTACTAGGTGCAGAAATCCAAAATGGAACACAGAGTGTCTGGCTCAAATCACATTCTCTTTTCCACTGCTTGTACTGTCTAGTACAGAAAGATATCTATCATTTATAATAAATCATACTGGCATATGCTTTATATTGTACATAATATGTGAAGAATTATAAGTAGCTAACATATTTTGAAGTGTGTGCCTAAAATAATTTTCTGATAGTGCTATGTTATCAAACAAAACAAAACAAAACAAAAAAACAATCAGGGCCCATCTGCTTTATGGTCCAAACAAGGGGGAATATGAAGCTTATTGCCTTCTCAGCAGGGCTGGGGCTGTAGTCAGGCTAAGTGAGGTGCTTTGGGCACACAAATTAAGAAGGCCTGTACTCTCAAGATCCTGCAAGCCTGGTCCCACCTCCACAGTGTTGCTGGGGAGCTAAGGGAGGCTCCTGGAAGCCACAGGAAGACGGAGTCTAAGAGATAAAGGAAAGCTTGCCTTCTTTATTGTTCCCAAGCCCTTCAACTCCTGTGTCCCCACACCCCTGGCTGAGACCTGCCCACTTCCAAAGGGTTCCTTGGGGTGGCAGAATGAAGACCCTGGAGTCTGAGCAGTGGGTAGGGGCCAGGAGGTTGACTAAATGAAGAATCCCTGCCAGCTGGCTGGAGGGGACATGGGGAAGAGGAGTTCCAGACTCTATGACCTTGAGCTTCAGGAGCAAAACAGGGACAAGAAAAATCCTTTCCTGCCACCCCAACAGGTTGAGTGAGAAGGTAGTCTGCTGCCTTCAAGGTTCTGTATGAACACAAATGTTATTAAGTACTTCGTGGAAAACTGCACTGTGTTACACTCTGTTGCTTCTCAACGGAATTAATCTAGAATTAATCCTTGACCCTCCCCACCTTCTATCCTATCCCTTTACCAGGCTGCCTTCCCAACCTGACATCTGAAGGAGGGGTGAGTATCTCATCTATGGTGACCTAAAAGAAGCGATGTGCCCTCATCCCCACCTCACAGCACTTCTGACACCCTCAGATTCCCACTGCTTAGACAGAATCCCCACAGGGCTGGGGTGGGTGGGTAGAGGAACAGAGGGAGCAGCAGGCAGAGGGCTCCCCTGCCAGCACAAGCCCTGGCTTCTACCAAGGAGACTTCTACCAAAGAAGACTACCCCCTGCCGTGGGCCAGGGAATATCAGAAATGTCAGAACCACATACAGTCCAAAAACGGCACAGAAAATAAAGACAATTTGTGAAAGACTGAGGGAGGCTATCTCTATCTTTCACAATGAGCAGAGTTCATCCAAGCTCACAATGAGGGTGGGTTGTCATTGTTGTTCAGTCCCTAAGTCACGCCCAGCTCTCTGCAACTCCATGGACTGCAGCATGCCAGGCTTCCCTGTCCTTCACTGTCTCCCAGAGTTTGCTAAAACTCATGTCCATTGAGTCCATGAGAGTGGGAGGACAATGTTTTTCTCCAAAAACAGGCCTGGAGAGGCTAAGGGGCTTAAGAGCCATACATCCACCACCCAGCTTCCCAGTTCCATCTTGGCACTGGAAGAAATGAAGGTCTGAAAGCCAGGTATCATCAGGCATGCCTGAGTGTCCTGAGACACCCAAAGGCTGCCTGTGCCCTGAAAACTGAAATATGGAAGAACAGAAGAGAGCTCCCATATCCCTCAGTGCCTGTCTTTTCCCACAACTGTTAGGGAAAGGCTTATCCACCCAGAAATTCAGCCCAGGAACCAGTATGGGTGTGGAGGCAGGAGAGATGCACTCTCTCTGGCTTTCCTTCACTCACAGCCCATGGCCCCCTGCTATCCAAATTTTGCAAAACTTGAAAATTACAAAATATTTCCGCCACAACTTCTTCCTTTAATAGAGGGAAAACTTCGGTCTGGGTGAAATAATTCGCTCAGGGTGGCACAGGGCTATTGGCAGAGACAGGCCCCCTCTCCCAACCCAGGGCTCTTCTCATCTTGCCCTGGGAGCGTGTCCCCCACGGAGGAGAGGAGCGGGAAGGCAAAGGGTGCCCATCGGACTCCTCCAGTCCTAGTGCGCCTCAGGTGGATGTTCACTCCCAAGAATTCCGGGAGGACAGAGGCGTCTGCACCACTCAGGAGTTTAGAAACCCAGAGGTCATGCGAGGGCCAGAGGTCCAGCCCTCAGGGCTTCTCCCAAGGGCAGCCTTTGCGTCTGAGCTCTGCTTCCACAACCTGCACTCTCCCAGAGCCGTGCCGCGCAGTGCGTCACCGCGCCAAAGGCTAGCGCGAAGTTAGAGGTGCCTGGAGGTGGCCTCGCGTCCCCCCTCCCCGGCGGTTCCCGTTTCTTCCTTTCTGGGGAGGGAAAATCACACAGCCCTGTTTGTTCCCCCAGCCAAGGCGGGCGCGCAGCCTGGCATATGGACATTTCGCGCTCCGCATCTGTGTCATCCGTCGCGTTTTCTGGGGATGGCTGCGTGTGTGTATGTGTGTGTGAGAGAGAGAGAGGCCCAGGCGCTGGGAACAAACGTGCATCTGTTAAATTTGACAATAAAGTCCTACAGCGGAGCTGCCAAGATTGGGACGGGGGTGGGGGCGGAAGGCAAAGAGGGTGGGGGAGAGCTGGAGTCTCAAAAGGCTATGCCAAAGCGCCTGGTCCAGGTATTATGTCGGGAGAAGGTAAGGGGAGCAGCTGCTCCTTCTCTCGGGGTGTGTATGGGAGCGAGGGTGCATGCCTCCCTGTGAAGAGTACACACCGATCTGCTCAACATATGTCGCCGCAAATCACAGTCTCTCTCCCTCCTCCCACCCCCCACTCCCTCCTGACCGAGGGCAAAACAGAGAGAGGCGCTGAGAAGAGGCGCCGCTTCAACAGGTGTCTTGGTGCGCAATGCACCTTTTCACGCATTCACTGTCTCTGTCGGCGGCGGAGATAATGTAGACACTTTGTTTCCAAGCCTTGCTTGCGAGCTATGGATGCCTGGCGGGGGAGGCGGCCCTAGGCAGGGAGGGGGATCTGCAAATAAAGACCTCGGATGCTCCTGAGGTCCCAGCCCTCTCTTCTCTTTGTTTGAGGACTCCCTGGGCCGGAGCTCCCTCGTGCGCCCTGGGGGGTGGCATATGGCGCCCTCTCACCTACCCAAGAAAAAGAACCGGCTCGCCATTCAAGAGCGCACTAGGTCCCAGAGCTGGAGAGGGGGAAACTCTGGGGGACTAGCTTCTCTTCTAAGGCGAACGAGGAGCCCTCCTTATCTTTCCCCACCCCACGTCCGCCTTCCTCTCAGCTGGTGCAGCAGCCGTTGGGTGGGGAGCAGCGCGCGGAGCTGCACCAGCCTGCGAAAGCGCCCTAGCTCCCGGCAGATGAAATATGGGGCTGGTGAGCCCCTGGAGACCATATGCTTTCAATAAAAGAAGACAAATAGGACCGAGATAGGCCTTGCAGCCAACCTGTTATAAATGGGTGGCAATTGGGCCAATGTACACGGGGGAAGGCCCGGGGGGAGGCCTGCTCCGTGCCAAATCCATGTGTCAGCTTCTGGGACAGGTGCGCCCAGGGGCCAGGGGCCAGGTCTCCCCCCTCTGGGTTTATCACGGCAAAGGTAATATTGTGCTAACTATGAGTAAACAGTCATTGTGAAAACGAGGGAGAGTTTATCAGAGACAAACTAGTTGGGGGGTGGCTTAACAATAAAGTTGCCAGCCTTGGGAGCAGGTGACGGCTGGCTGCGGGACTCCCGCAGTAGATGTTTTCCAAAGCACTCCACTTTACAATCTCTTGTAATTATTTATTAAACGAAATCTATTTATTATTATTTTAGCAAACACTGGAGACAGGTGGGGCTTTCTTTTCGTCGTCTCCTTTTGTTTGAAGGGCTGTTTGAAGTGGCCAGTCTCGGCCTGGGCAGCTCGCTCGCCAGATTTTTGTCTTCCCCTCTTTCAGAGTCGAGGCGAAGGCGAGAGAAAGAAGCCCCCTCCTCAGGCAAGTCATTAGCCATTCAGCCTCTTGTGGCCCCCTTCCCTTCCTCTCGTTTCTCAAAGCGCCCCCAGGCACTGTTAAAATTCCCCCCGCCGACAGGAAGGCGGCAGGGCGGACCGCTGCCTTCCTTCTTTTCCGTTCTGCCCGCGCTGTCCAGGCGTCAGGCTGTCGCCTCTTTCCTGGTCTGCCTCAGCCTGCAGGGAGGCCTAGGCCTCAGAGAGTCGAGGGGCGCGGGGTTCCCAAAGGTCTTAGAGGCGGCGGTCCGCCGGGGGCTTCAGGAACAAGCTCTGCTGCCGGCTGGAAGAGTCCTTTCACAAATAGCGCCAGTGCGCACTGAGTTGTCACAGCCTGCGCCTCCGCCGCCAAAAGGACAGGAATTAACTTTGGAGAGGGGCCTGTGTGTCCTCTCCTGCTGAAAGGGAGGATGTGGATCCTGATCTCTAATCCCCCAGGACTCCTCGACCTCAGGCCCCGCCCTCTTAACCAGCAGAAGAGCTGCGGAGAGTTCTCCGCAAGGAAATCGCTGACCTCGGCAGCTGCGCGCTGCTCCTCGCCCTGTTTTGCGCAAAGCGAAAGGGTGGCGGTCCGCAAGCCGTGGAGAACCCTGACCAGGAGTGGTGCCGGGGAAGCTAGATAAGAATTCTCAGCTAGTGCCAGAATTCTCTCCTAGTCAAGAAAGTATCCAAATAACCCCGAAATCTTCCCTGGTGCGGAAAGCTTGCCCTGCGGTCCTCGTCACTACCCATGAGCCGCTTGAGGCAAGACTGAGCCAAGGTGAGACCTGACTTGGGTTATCATCTGAGAGCCAGTGCGGGATGAGAGCCCTAGTTGTAGGCTACTTTCAGGCCTCCAGGGTCCCAAAGGAGTGTTCTGATCCCTTATGGCCAGGGCACACTCCTCAGAGCCAGGCTGGGTCCCCTAGCCCCAGGGAAGCACACTTTGGGTTTCCTCTCTCGGTTCCTAATTTGCAGGATAGAAATCAAGCAAGGCAGGTATAGAGGGTGAGAAAGTAGAGAGATAGAACATGACTGGACACTGGCTCCCACTGGCACTGGGAGATGGGACCACTGTCCTTTATTTACTCTGACCAGTCATTCCTTCTACCTTTGACATTTTGGGATGTCTAGTTCTGCCTTGAAAAAATAGCTATTTTCCCTCAATCAAAGAGAGGCAACAAAGAGGTGCGAGGGGAAATCTAGGATTGGAAGTCTTAGGGCCTGCGTTCTATGTATGTGATTCTGCTATAACTTGCTGTGTGATCTTGAGTAAGTCACTTCCCCTTTCTGGGCCTTGACTTTCCATCTGTAAAATGGGCTTCAGTTTCTCATTCTTATAATTAGAAGACAAATTTGGAGCAAATTGTGACCCAAGGGAAGAGCAGCAGCAAAATGTGAAACTCAGGAGTCTCTGCAGGGTCACTTTGTTGGTCTGGAGCCTGGCCCCGACCTTCAGTTCCCAGGCTGCAGGTGAAGGAGCCTCGCCAACAGCCCACAAGTTGAGATCCTGAGGACAGCACCTTCATCTCCACACAGTCCTGGGGCTCCCTCTCCCTAGCTCCCAAGCACATCCATCCTCTCTCCGCCCTCCAAGCAGAGTGGGCAAGTGAGGTGCCGGGGGCAAGTGAGGGTGCCGGCTGCCACTAGGGTAGATATGCAGACTCACCTCATTCCCTCAGTTTCCCTGCAGGAGCCTGCCTCCTCTACCAGCTTCCAGAGGCTCAGCTCAGAGTATCTGGACCTGCTAGAAAGTAATGGCTTCTGGGCCTGCAGAGACTGAATGACTCCAGACACCAGTTTTCCCAGCTTCTTAGGAGCAGTATGGAGGCCCTGCTGGTGGAGGGGAGGTGGGGTGCAAGAGTGGCACTGGATGGCTGAGGGCTCTGGGCCTGCAATGAACAGATCATTAAAGGTCAGAGAGAGGCTGGGTTAGCTTGAAGGTGTCCTCCCCCAGGCCACACTTAGCCTGAAGCAGAAGACCACAGAGTGTCCAAGGCAGGGACAAAAGGGATGAGTAGGGAAAGAAAGGAGGGATGATGTGTTCAGGCTCACTTTAGGAAGCTTTCCAGATGGCATGAACCAGAGCCGTGAAGAGTCCCTGCCCTGTGCTCACTGCCTGACCTTGCCAACGGGACAGGACCAGGTAGTGGAGACAACCCCCCCCCCATCTGTGATTGGACAGGAGGACTAACAGAGAAAGAGTTGATCTGCTTCTGCAAGCACCAGCACTCCGGGGGGCATTTAAAAGACACAGGGGCTTGCTGTGAACTCCTGGCCATCTCCTGACCCATTCTCATCTGAGCTCCTCCTTCGCATGCCTCATCGGATCCCTAGAGTACTGTCTGAAATTGTTTGTGGCAGAATGTCTCCTGGAGGTCCCACCATAGACATTTGCTGCCTCTGAGGCACGAATATAATGTCTTAGATTTCTGAGGGGGTGAAGAGAGGAGGGGAGAGGTTCTAAGCACCTACATCTAAGGAGTGTGGGCAGTGCCATCTCAAAGCCTCGGGGGTGGGTGTGGGGGCCGGCGCTCAGCATCCCCAGAAGGTGAAGGTCTCTAAGTGGCAGGGAGGTAGGCAGGATCTCTCTCTGTGGTCGCCCCCTGCCCCTCCCAAAACGGAGTGTCAGTGAAACACCCCCTCTGAGTATTTGCTAACCTGACCCAAAGTGGAGGAGAGGAGCATGGCACTAGGAATTAGTGGACACTCCTCTAAACTGATAGTATACCTTGTTCCTTGTCCTTGCAGAGTGATTGGAGCAAGCTGCCTCCTTTCTGAACCTCAGTTTCCCCTTGTATAACTCACGGGACTGACCCACCCTACTGAATTCCCAAAGTCCCCTTCAGGATACCAAGAAAAGGTCTGGACAGATGCCAAGGAAAGCAGAGATTTGAGGCCGCCAGACTCGAGCTAGACTAGACTCCTCTCACTGGGAGAGGCTCTTTGAGGAACCGAGAGTTGCTGGGACAGAGCCCGCAGGGAGAGAGCAAACAGAGCAGCGTTCCCCTCCCCCGACCCCAGCCCTTTGTCCGGAATCCAGCTGTGCCCCTTGAAGGGCGGAGCGGGCTCGCGTGGCGCGGCCCCCTGGCCCTGACGCTGATTGGACGGCGGCGCTGGCAGCATCGGGGCAGGCACGCTCCTGTCCCGGGGCGCAGCAGATAAAGCGTGCCCAGGGGCACACGACTTTCTGCTCAGAAAATCCTCAGGGTCTCGCAGCTGCGCCTAGAGAGAGCAAGAGAAGCCCCGGATCCCCCTCGACGCGTATCTTTTCTGGGGCCGGAGAAACTTTCGAGCGACAGCGCCTGCTTCTCAGCTGCACTTGCAGACGGAAAAGCCAGCTCAGCTCACCGTTGCTCTCATTGCCCACCACTCTCTACCTCTTTGCGCCCTACAACAAGGTAACACTTGGAGCCACAGAGCGATGGGAGGAGGGGAAAGCGGGTCCTCTGGCCCTGCAGGAGGTGGCTCTCTCTCGCATTTTTTCCCACCTGGCCCCAGGATTGGGAACTTCGCTCAGGTGACCGACCCACTCTTACCCTTACCTCTTACCCCGCCACAGGATGGCGCCTCATCCCTCGTGTGCGCCCCCTGTCCAAGTGACCCACGAGACGGAGCAGCGCTTCCCGGGAGCCTTGGACGACGAAGTGAAGTGCGTCGCATCCACTCCACCAAACCCCACTCGCGTGCTGGAGAACTGCGCCGAGACGGAAGGGGGCGCCTGCCGAGGCGCCTCGAGGAAGCTCCGGGCGCGGCGTGGGGGGCGCAGTCGCCCCAAGAATGAGTTGGCTCTAAGCAAGCAGCGACGGAGCCGGCGCAAGAAGGCCAACGACCGCGAGCGCAATCGGATGCATAACCTCAACTCTGCGCTGGACGCGCTGCGCGGCGTCTTGCCTACCTTTCCGGACGATGCGAAGCTCACCAAGATCGAGACTCTGCGCTTCGCCCACAATTATATCTGGGCGCTGACGCAGACGCTGCGCATAGCGGACCACAGCCTCTATGGGCTGGAGCCGCTGGCGCCACCCTGCGAGGAGCTGGCCAGCCCGGACGGCAGTTCCCCGGGAGACTGGGGCTCCCTCTATTCCCCGGTCTCCCAGGCGGGAAGCCTGAGCCCCGCCGCCTCGCTGGAGGACCGACCTGGGCTGCAGGCGCCTGTTTCCCCGGCCTGCCTGCACCCTGGCGCTCTGGCCTTTTCAGACTTTCTATGAAGGGGCCTGTATGCCGCTGGGCAGTGGGTCCTGGAGAATGGGCGGGGCGGAGGCTGTAGGAGATGCGCAGCGGCGGCTCTCGAACCTGCTTGCTCCTCCTGCCTCTGGCTCACTGATCCCTGAGGGCCCAGGTCAGGCCAGGCCAGGTTCAATCCCTTGGTCTTCTGCGCTACACCCTCTGCCGCTGCCTGCGTGAGTGGGCATGGCATGCTCCGCGCATTTTAAGCCCTCTCCCCGTGGCCACCCCAAAATCTCGTGCAAAAAAGATGAGCATGGTAGCACTACACAGCAGGAGAAGCCCAGTGTCTCCCCCATCCTACCCTCACTGAGATCTACCTGCCTGTCTCTTACCACTCCTCCCCCAATGCTACTTAATCCAATATTTGGTCTTTCAGTGCTCGCTATTGTTGCCAACTTTGTCTTCTTCAAAGATGCCTCTGACCTCCTCTAGTCCCTGTCAAGTAGCAGGGGGTTGGGTCTCTCTACTCTGCCTTAATCCATGAAGGCGATGCTCAGCCTTCTCCTTGTGCACTTTTCCGGAGCCATTGCCCTCCCCGGGGTAGGAGGGAAGCGACCAACTGGGGGAGCGCCTCTACCACCACCCTGCAAACTGGAGCACCCTTGTCTTAAAAAAAAAATCAGCTTGTAAATGATGTAATGTCTCTTGAAATGAATTTTTGTCTGGTAAATTATATGGCCTCTCCCCTGTTTTATGTTTGTATTTATTGATGAGATTTCACAGTGGGAAAAGTCTTTATTTTGTACATAAGATTATTTAGGGACTGGTGGATGAAATTTTGAGCCAATAAAAAACGATTCTCAAGAAGCCTGAGTAAAGTAACTTGATTGTATGGAGGGGACTGTGACTGGGGTTGGGGGAGGGGTCCCTGTCTAAGGAGAGGGAGGAGATACTTTCTGGGGGTCTGGGGCCCCTGCTGAGGCCTGACCTGAGAAACTATGGTGCTAGGCTGGAGGCCAGGCAGACTGCAAGTCAGCTGTACACACTTGGAAAGGAAGAACTGGAAGACTTAAAAATCATTGGCTCGGCCTCCTCATTTTATTTATGGAGCAGGGACTTGTCTAATTCCAAAAAGTTGTTTAGGAGTAAGACAAGCCTCCAACTAGGGCTACTCACATGGTGCTGGCCCTTTCTGTTATGCCACTAGCTTGGATTTAGAGTAACTGTTGCATTTGGGGAAGGGAGGGAATAATAACCCTGCAGCAGGGACAGAAACGCTGGTAGGCTGAGCATCCTAGGAATTGTCCCTGAGTGCTTAGAGACCAAGAACAATGTCAGGGCTCATTTTACATTTCTGGTGCTGGGGAAGAGACCTTGTGACTTGTGATCCCCAGTGGCATGGAGCAGAGAAGGTGGAGGGTCTGGCTGTAGTTTCTGACACCTCCCGACATCCAACAGCTTTGTTTGAGCAAATTCTTATTCTTTTCAAGAAAGTATTCAAGGTTTCCAGCCACATGTTCTCTATTACTTCAAAGGTAGAGTAGGGCTGATGCACAATGACACAGAAAGTCCCCAAAGCACTGCTGGAGCAGCTCTATATTAGCTTCCAAGATGTCCCAGGACATACGGGAAGCAGGTTTGAGCTCCAAGAACCCACAGAGGGCAGGCACCCTACGCTATGAGTTGAACTGCAGAGGCCTCCTTGGATTGGCCCATGGTGCCCAGGGAAGAAGCAGGTCAACACCAATGGGGTGTACATGTCAGAGTCAGGGACCAAGAATCATAGACTAGGTTGCTTCCCAGTGTTAGATCACAAAGGTGGTGGCTTTGCAGGGGTTAATGTCTTTTGCATCTATCTCTTATGCACTGCACCCCAACCCAACGATTCAAATTGAACTTTTCCTCTCTCCTCTATTCCTAGGTCCCTAAAGATAGATTGAAGGAGATATGTCTTAGTTAGCAGGGGCTGGATTTGGGGGCAGGAAGGGGGAGACTGCAAACAAATGAACAAAGGTGTAGTTTCTTTTCATGGCTTTAATCTAGGAGGAGAAGATTAATGGGTTATTGATGACTTCTGCAGCAGCCAATTTTCCACCTGCAGCACCGCCCAGAGCAGGTGCCAGCAGCTCCAAGTTGCACAGACCAAGGCAGGGTCTGCCACTTACTGGGCACTGGGGGGTGGGGGGGGCAATGGGCAGACATAAAAATCAGGAAGGTTCAGCTCTGTCCTCCTGGGCCAATAGTAAGTATACAGACAAAATCACTCAAGGCTGAAAAACATTGGTGCTGAGTAGAGGTAGGAGCCACAGGAACGACAGTGGGACTGTTCTCTGTGGCTGGATTAGGAAGATTGCCAGAGAATATGATATATTGGGCCAGGACTAAACATTTGGAGGGGAAGTCTTCAAGCAGGAAGATCCTTCTTCCTGTGAACGGCTGTGGGGAGCAGTGTTCAAGTAGGCATGGGATTCCTTTGGTGCAAACAACTTTCAGAAGCAGAAAATATTAACCCTGTGTTCTGGGTGGAGGCACCCACTGCCCAGCCCCTCTCCTGCTTGTGAGGGTGCTCATTAAGAAGCTATTAGTCACTCACAATCTAGAATGGTGGGATGGGGAAGGGGATGGGAGGGAGATTCAGGAGGAAGGGGATATGGGTGTACCTATGGCTGATTCTTGTTGATGTCTGACAGAAAACCACAAATTCTGTAAAGCAATAATCCTTCAATTAAATAAACTAAGTGGCAAATAAATAAATAAGAAGCTATTAGTTACCCAAAACACATAGACAGATCCTCAAACCTACAAATTTTTTTTAAAAGTACTGTTTAACCAACTTGGATGCTGGATTGTCACCTTGGGTAGGGGCAGATTTGAACCCCCAGAGCTGTCAGCTGAACTCTCCAAGTCAGGAGGAGGTAGAGGAAAATTTAGGGCTCCTTACCAAAGATGACTCCATCACAGTGAAAGAAACCATCTTGAGATGTGAAACCTCACCCTTTTCCCAAAGAGCCCCACATCAAGAAGGGTTTAGGAAATATTTCTGGGTGGCACACACAAGCCCACCACACCTTCCCCCATGCACAGACATTTTGCATTCACCAGCTTTTAAAATCAGTCAGGCTGCTCTGGATCTCAGCTAGAAGCCCCCTACCACTATGCCTCAGCCACAGTGAGTGTGGAGCCTCCTGTGGTCTGAGGTTGTTTCCTGTGCCCCAGCTCCCTTAAACCCAGACAGGGTCCCAAGTGGGGGTAGGAAAGATGCTCTAGTTGAAAGAGTCTTCCCCCCTTCCTGCTGTTCTGTCTTTGTCTGAGCCCTGGCTTCCAGAAAAACAGCACATGAATCTTGCGGCCACCCCACCCCACCCCATCCCCACACACAAGCAGGTAGATTTATGGTGCCCTGCCTCCATCCCACCCCATCCCCAAGCTGGCCGTAGTTGGAGGACAAAGCCTCCCAGGGCCATTGGAATGCTAATGTCTGGGAGCCTGGCCGCTGGGCTGGCACAAAGGCAAGTGAGGCCAAGGGAGCACACGACCCCACAGGCATACTCTGCCCCGCCTCTCATCCAAGGGCTACTCTGCCCAGCTGTGTGACCTTGAACGGGTCTCTGAGCCTCAGCTGATACACATGAGAAGCTGGAGAGTCTCTAATACCCTTTCACCCGGTTTCTGGGAACCTAAGAGAAGGCTGTGCTTGCAATAGATGGAGTTATAGGCTTCTGCAACCAAAAGCGGTGTGAAAGAGACGTTTGGTCCAGTGGAACAGTGAAGAAGGGGGGTCAACTGAGAATGTGCTGCAGAATAAACACTGACTATACCTTGAGTTTATTTATCTAGCACTTTCTTTTATCATTTTTTTTCTTTCATTGATATCTTGGCTGTTGGCAAACTGAGACAAAATTTGTGTTGCTTCAACAGGTAGAGGAGAAGGCACTCCAGAACTCTTGCCTGGAAAATCCCATGGACAGAGGAGCCTAGTAGGCTGCAGTCCACGGGGTCGCTAAGAGTCGGACACGACTAAGCAACTTCACTTTCATATTTCACTTTCATGCATTGAAGAAGGAAATGGCAACCCACTCCAGTGTTCTTGCCTGGAGAATCCCAGGGACAGAGGAGCCTGGTGGGCTGCCGTCTCTGGGGTCATACAGAGTCGGACATGACTGAAGCGACTTAGCAGCAGCAGCAGCAGCATACTATAATTACATTTTACATATATGTAATTAGTATTCTCTGCTGTGTTTCTTTTCCCACTCTTCCCCTTTTACATATCTATGGCCAGTGCTCTATAAGAGGGTGGGGTCATGCGGGGACATTCGCTAACCTTGCTTGCTTGCCCCACCTTTAGAAGGCCACGAGCACAGGTAGTGGGAGATTTGGGGGCCGGACACTCATCTCAGGGCTCCTCCTACAGTCGGTGAGGTGGGCAAGGCAGGATGGTGACACTCATGGAAATAGACAGCCAAAGTCTTGGAAGTAGGTGACTTGCCCCAAACCCTCAGTCACTGATGGAGTTATTGGAGCAAACCAAAAGCATGACCTTAGCTCTAGGCTAAGTTTAGAGCCGTCTCCTCTGTGCCAACACAACCTATGGTAGTTTGTGCTCTGGCTTGAGCAGGGTCCTCTGAGTCTTGTAAGATTAAGGCTGCTGTGTACCCGCCTGCTTCTGGGATCCTAGGACCAAAGCGGACTTGGTCCGGCACCGAGGTCCTGGGGGAAAAAAAAAAAAAAAAAAATAAGCGGCGTGTCCCTGACCATGGTGCTGAAATGACTGCATTAGTTCAGAGCGAGAGGCACTCCTAGGAACATGGCATTCTTGACAAGGAAAACCACTAATCTACTGCCTCTGCCCATGTTTCCAGGCCCGAGTCCCTGTGGACATACAGACCCAGAAAGCTGTTGGCTTCTTTCACGTGGTGTGGAAAGTGTGGACTCTGTTGCTACTAACTCACTGTGTGATCTCAGAAAAGCCCTTTTCTTAGCTAGTCCAAAACATTCTCTATTATAAATGATGGAGTTGAGTTGCCAGATGAGGAGGTCTAAGAGGTCTGAAATGGAGCAACATTGGAAGTTTAGGATGCAGCAGCCCTAGCTGGGAAAACTGGTTTGGAACTTTGCATTTAAATAGTTTTTAAAGACAATCTAGGTTAAGCAATAGCAAAGAGCCATTGTTTGCTTTTGATTGAGGGGTGGAAAGGGGGTATTTTCTACACATATTTTTTTTAACTTTGTACTTTCCTTATATAATAGCTTGTATCTTGGTTATTTGCTGGCCTGGATAATTTCAGAAAGAATGAATTAAATATTTAGGGTGGATGAGTTTGGCATAAAATCTGAAGTTTTCAGCTATGAAAACAGGAAAATATGTGTGTGTGTGTGTGTGTGTGTGTGTATAACATTTTAACTAGACTGTGGAAGATGGTTGTATGTTTCTAATTTGTATGTGTTTCTATCTTTTCGATAAGATGCTTTAATATATTTCTTAAATATAGAAAAAGAGGAGTCTCATTCTTTGGGTTAAAATGAAGTTTTAGTTATTCCAAGAACAAAAGCACAAGGGCATCCTCTAAACACACACACTAATGGCAGAGTGGTTAAGAAAATTCAGATCACACAGACATTAGTTCAAAGCCTGGTATTGCCACTAACTGGTGGTTTTCAATTATACCCCTTTGCCTCCCTAAGGCCCATTGTCCTCACCTGCAGATTTGGGACAATAAATAGTAGACATTTAACTGAGTTGATTAAATGTGCTTGCTTTTAGCGCACATTAAGCTGCCATAAGTGATTATAATAATTATTATTATAATCATCTTCATTTATCTCAAATTCTTCTCATTCTCCCAGGGGTTTTTTTTGGGTGGTGGGGGTAGGGGCAGGGAGGTTGCTTTTGCATGGATTTGAATTTCTTCTGCATTCCTGTGCAGTGCAAGCTGGCATAAAGGCCAAGGGCCACCCACCCCTTCCTTGTGGCCCTCCCCAGATGTGGTCTACCCTTCCTGTGCTCCAAGATTATATATCCAGACATTACTTGGGCACCCCAAAATAGAATTACTCTCCTCTAACTCCAAACTAATGTTGCCTCTTGTTCCTGATCTCACTAACTAGCATCATCCAGTCATACACACTCAAAATCTAGGGATAATTTTGGGCTTCCCTGGTGGCTCAGACAGTGAAGAATCCACTTGGAATGTGGGAGGCCTGGGTTCGATCCCTGGGTTGGGAAGATCCCCTGGAGGGCATGGTAACCCACTCCAGAATTCTTGCCTGGAGAATCCTCGTGGACACAGTATCCTGGCGGGCTACAGTCCATGGGTCACAAAGAGTCAGACACGACTGAGAGACTAAGCACATGGTTGGTCTTGACCCTTCTCTCTTTCTACCCACAACCAATTAGTCCTTAAATCCTACTGACTTGTCCTTCCCATTATAATATTCCTTGATAGAGTTAAGAGTAAAGCCAGGATGCTATGACAGACTCACCAATAATTCATTCTAAGGTGAGCATTCCATGTTGGTGGATAGCTCTGCTCTGTGCCATCATCCAGGGACCTACATTCCTTCCATCTTCTTCCTCCCTCAGCTGCTGGGCCCTTGCCATCCATGGTTGAGGCTCATTGCCATCAGTTTGAGCCAGTGGGGACAGGAAATAAGTCGTGGGGGAACCTCACTCACAGTCTTCAAGGTCAGACTCAGAGGTATAACAGCATATTTCACCTATGCCCACACTCCTCTAGTATTCCTAGAGGAATACATGATCATATTCCCTCAAGTTAACTGGACCAGGGGCTACGTGCCAGGAAGAAGTAAAGAGAGGATGAGTGAGCAGTCTCCAGGACTGTTGTCAGGATTAAGTTGGAATATATATGCTATTATTTCTTTTTATCATTGTGAGTCACTTATGCTTATGACTCGAGTCCTGCTGCAACAGCCTCCTTTTCACAATGCCTTGTTTGCCTTGGCATTTACCCTCCAGGAATACTGACCTGCTTGAAGTCTTCCCCTCACACATAGTCAGAACCACCCCCCCCACACACAACCCTTTTTCCCACAGTGCTCTCTCTGCCCAAACCCTCATTCCCCCTTTCCAAAATTTCCAGTGTGGATATCACCTCTTTCCAGAATCTTTCTCTGAACTATTTCTCCCTCATTGCTCCTGCTCACAGAGTATCCTGTGCATATGAATATCCTTGAACTATCCAGGTAGGATTTGCAATTATATGTTCGCTCATTTGTGCCCTTCTGACAAAAAGAAGTATCCTTCATGTCTCCAATGAGTACTTATTCTAACCATATGCCACATGTTTTTAGAATGAATTATTGAGTCAGTAGGGCTTCCCTGGTGGCTCAGACAGTAAAGAATCTGCCTGCAGTGCAGGAGACCCAGGTTTGATCACTGGGTCAGGAAGAACCCTGGAGAAGGGAACGGCTACCCATTCCAGTATTCTTTTTTTAAAAAAAATTATATTTATTTATTGAAAATAAATTTATCAGTTTATTGATTGACGATTGCTTTACAATATTGGTTTGATTTATGCCATATATCAACAAGAATTAGCCATAGGTGTACATATTTCCTCTTCCTCTTGAACCTCTCTCCCATCTCTCACTCTTTCCCACCCCTCTAGGTTGTTAAAGAGCCCTAGTTTGAGATCCCTGAGTCATACAGGGAATTTCCCTTGGCTATTTTACATATGGTAGTGTATATGCTTCCATGGAGGAGCCTGGTGGGCTACAATCCATGGGGTCAAAAAGAGTTAGACATGACTGAGCAGTGAATATTTTCACTTTCACTTTCAATGAGTCAGTAAATTGACTGACTGAAAGGTATTTCAATTATTTGTTTAGAAATTTCATTCCTTTCCTTGACTGGCTGCTATATAAAGGTCAATGAATATTTGTTGAATAAGTGAATTTTACAAATTAATAAATTATATAAAGACCTGTTGCCTCTCCCCACTAATACCCTCCTCAGCACCAAAATAACCTGTCCTTGGCTGCCTATGGGTTCATTTCAGAAGATGCCATGTGTGATTTGGTGAGACTGGGTTATCACAAGAGAATCACTGTTTTGGAGATCACCAGCAAATATTCCGATAGTCAGGTGTGGGTGATCTCTCCTGAGATAGTCCATTAGATCATGGGCCTGACATCCATCTCAATTCCAGCACTTCTTAATTCCATCAGTTGAGAAAGTTACTTAGCCTCTTCAAACCTCCACATATAAAAATTTCCCTATGTAAAAAAATGAAGAAAATCACACCTACCTCACAGAGTTTTATGGGGATTCAGATGAGATGGCAGGTATGTCCATACACTTCATGAGCCTGCCTGCAATTTGAAGCAAACCTCATTATAATACCCACGTTACCTCTATCTTATTCCTAGAGAAGACTAAGAAGGCATGGGCCAGGACCATCTTCCCTCCATTAATCAGGGAGAAGTTATATGACTTGCCCAAGCCCATCTGCCTGTTAATTATGGAGACAAACTCATGTCCCTGCTATCCTAATGTCATCACCAGCTATACTACCTCTGTTGGACTAGTTATCTATTGCTGCATAACAAATTATCCAAAACTCTACTACTTAAAAAAAGAAACATTTATTATGTGGGTCTTCTGTAGGTAAGGAATCCAGGTATACCTTAGACAGGTGACTCTGGCTCAAAGTGTCCCATGAGGCTGCAGTCAGGGTGTCAGCCAAGAATGTAGTCTTACCTATTGCCTTTGCTGGGGCCAGATCCACTTCCAAGCTCACTCATGTGACTGTTAGTAGGACTTAATTCCTCAAGAGCCACTGGACTGAGGGCCACAGGTCTTCAGTGACTTTGGACTAAAAGCCTTCCTCAGTTCCTTGCCATGTGGCCCTCTCCATAGGTCAGCTCACAACATGGAAACTGGCTTCCTTCAGTGCAAACAAACAAGAGGTAGGGAGATACTCAAGACAGAAGGCATGGTCTTTTGTAAGCTAATCTCTCATTAACCTAATCTCGTTCCTTGGAAGAAAATCTATGAGAAACCTGGATGGCCTATTACAAAGCAGAGGCATCACTTTGCTGACAAAGGTCCATATTGTCAAAGCTGTGTGTTTTCCAGTGGTTGTGTACAGATGTTTAGAGTTGGCCCACAAAGAATGCTGAGCACCTAAGAGCTGATGTTTTTGAACTGTGGTGCTGACTCTTCAGAGTCCCTTGGACAGCAAGGAGATCAAATCAGTCAATTCTAAAGGAAATCAATCATGAAAGTTCATTAGAAGGACTGATACTGAAACTGAAGCTCTAATACTTTGGCCACCTGATGCGAAGAACTGACTCATTGGAAAAGACCCTGATTCTGGGAAAGATTGAAGGCAGGAGGAGAAGGGGGCAACAGAGGACGAGATGGTTGGATGGCATCACCAACTCAACAGACATGAGTTTGAGCAAGCTCCAGGAGAGGATGGAGGACAGGGAAGCCTGGAGTGTTACTTTTCATGGGGTCACAAAGAGATGGACATGACTTACTGATTGAACAACAAAAACAACAGTTTCACAAGTGCCATCTCATCACCTCTGCCACATTCTATTCACTAGAAATGACTAAATCCAGGCAACAGCCAAGGGGAGGGCACTGCACAAGGGCATGGATCCCAGGAGGCAAGGATCACAGGGGTCCTCTTAGCAGGTGCCCATCACAGAGGCAGTAGCAGAATCTTTGCTGCCTGCCTCCCACGGTCCAGAGATGGGCAGACAGATGACAAGTGTGCATGCACACACTCACCCCCATACACCTCCCTGGGACCAGATAGGTCAGAACTCAGAAGAAGGCCTAGGTGATTTGATTCCAGGGACTAAAGCAGATGCCTCCCTGTCCCCCAGTGCTGGGCCTGTTTCCAAGAAGGGCTGAGGAGGGGCACCACTAAGTGAGCACTGGAGCCACCCCAGCTGATCTCTGACATCCATTTATGCTTTCACAGGCCTCCCCACCCCCACTCCCAGAGGCAGAGATTTAGGACGTCTGGAGCATGGACACCATACCCACTGAAGGGAAATTTACTGCCTCTAGAGAACCAGGGCCTGACTTGAGGTCTTGAATGCATCTTTTTCCCCTTTGCCTCTGCTTTATTAGGTTAATCATTGCTTGAATCGGTTGCCATGGTTTGGGCAAACCCATGGTGACTCTATAATGAAGCCTGAAAGACTTGGACCCCATTTATCATCCTCAGTGTTTGGGAGGCCCAGAGCCTCATTTGCTTCCCCCAGAGTCTGAGTATCACCCTTCTGCTTGGGGCCCCTATGCTCCTTTTGAACGAGGAATGAACAGGTGGCGACTTGGAAGAGAACAGGAGACCCACACAGGTGGAGTGAACAGTGTACTGTCCATTCCTCACCATACACACACACACACACTCATGCACACACATTTTATTTTCCACTCCAGGATTCCCAAAACAGATCAAACACAAAGGCATCTCTTCCACAATTTTTCTTTCTTGAAAGTGAGAGGCAAAGAATGATGTTCAGTTAGAAGGGGTCCGTGGCTGTCCTTAAAAAGGGGGGGGATTGTGTCTCAGCAGATCCAGGTTCCACACCCCTTAATCCATGGGCATAAATTAAGCATAATTGCAGTCAGGCAATGAGTTGGAAATAGATGGGACAAGGCCAGTGGTAAAACAGAGGCATACAGAGGTTTAGCAACATGTTCAAGGTCATCCAGTGATGATAAAGGCAAGGTAGAACCCAGAACCAGTAAAATGTATTATGAAGAAATTACAAATAGAAGTGTATAATGAATTCTCATATATCCATCACTTAAATTCAACAGTCACTGACTCAAAGGCAATTGTATTTCACTCACATAACTACTCACTTCAGTCAGCATTACCTCTGTGGATTACTTTGAAGCAAACCTGAGACACTGTACAATTTCAACATAAATCCTTCCCTAGTGTTAGAATCTGTTTGTTTTCCGTTCAGTGTAAATGTAATAACAGAGTGTAGCAGCTCAGAGCTGCTCTGAAGACAGATCCTCTAGGTTCAAATCCCAGACCTGCTCTTTCCCAGCTGTGTGACCTTCAGCCAGTAACCTAATGTCTCTGAACCTCAGTTTCCTCAACTATAAAAGGATGCAATGACATCTCAGAGGGTAACTGTAAGGATTAAATGAAATTATACAAGTGCTTGGCATCTGTGCTAGGTGCAGTGTAGATGGAGACTTTTGTTTCCATTTTTGCCACCACTGCACCATCAGCAATGGCTCTAGTCTGGCAGGAAGTCAGCTCTTGGCCTCCAACATCCAGTCTCTTGATGCTGTCTCCTACTTCCCTGGTGGCTCAGATGGTAATGCATCTGCTTACAATGCAAGAGACTGGTTTCGAACCCTGGGTCAGGAAGATCCCTTGGAGAAGAATATGGCAACCCACTCCAGTACTCTTGCCTGGAAAATCCCATGGACAGAGGAGCCTGGTAGCTGCAGTCCATGGGGTCACAAAGAGTTGGACACGACTGAGTGACTTCACTTTCACCATTTCCTGACCTAGAGGCAAGAGGCTTGTCACTACAACTCTCTGCCTGGCACCAGACTCTGAGAATACAGACCTTAGCAGTGAGCTTGGCGCCAGTGCTGACAGCCTCCAGTCTCTGCCACTCGCAACCCTGTTTGGCTCTGCACCCCGGACCCCTGGACCAGCAAGACCAGGTACCACCCCACTTCTCTTTAGGCTTTCTGACCTCTTGGCAGCTGGTCCCAATTATGAGCAGGTATCAATACACCTGCCTTACAGTTGCATGTATGTGTGTGTGCATGCATGTGCCCATGCCCCTGTGTGTGTGTGCATGTGTGTCTGAGTGTGTGATGTCCCTGTGTGTGAACACACATGTTCTATGTGTGTGCATGTCTGAGTGTGTGAGGTCCCTATGTGTGAGCACTCATGTTCTGTGTGTGTGCATGTGTGTCTGAGTATGTGATGTCCCTATGTGTGAACACGCATGTTCTCATGCTTCTGTGCACTCAGCCTGTGAGGGAGACGCCACTAAGAGACTGAAACCTGTCCTTTCACATTTGTGGTTGATGGACAGAGACCAGATTAAAACTGGTCAGGTAAAGGCATGAAGTCGTGAGCCTGGTACTGAGACCTCCTGGAGGCGGTAGGGAGAAACTAAGGTTGGCCAAATACATTAGATGGAGAACAGAAGAGAGAGGCAGGCGGGGCCTCCATGGAAGCTGGGCGAAGGGAAAGGGAGGCAGCCTATCTAGTTTCACTGTATAGAGGAGGCCTGAGTCCTAATAATGTCCTCTCAGGCCAGGAATATCCCCTGGAGTGGGAAATGGCACTCCACTCCAATATTCTTGGCTGGAAAATCCCATGGGCAAAGGAGCCTGATGGGCTACAGTCCATGGGATTGCAAAGAATCGGACACAACTGAGCACAATATAGTAAGTACTGATAGCTGATCCAAGAAAGGTTATTTCCAGATAGCAACCACTCCCCTGGCATCAAAGCTCCAAAGAGTTCTCTTAGGCTGAAAGGGATCACTCAAATTTCCCCTTTCCTGAGAAAATGAGTGAAAGCCACTCAGTCATGTCCGACTCTCTGCAACCCCATAGACTGTACAGTCCATGGAATTCTCCAGACCAGAATACTGGAGTGGGTAGCCTTTCCCTTCTCCAGGGGATCTTCCCAACTCAGGGATTGAACCCAGGTCTCCTGCACTGCAGGCAGATTCTTTACCAATTGAACTATCAGGGAAGCCCTATCCCCTTTTCTGGATAGCAACTAATTTTTATTGAGCATTTACTGTACCTAAGTACAGTTCCAATGCTTTCTGTTAATTAATCTACGAGATCAGATTTATCATTCCATTTTACAAATGATGAACTTGAGGCTGAGAGCAATGAATATGTTACACATTACCCGGTGAGAGGTGGGGTTGGATCGAACCCAGGCTCTTTTGGCCTGGAGGCAGCAGCCGTAACCACGGCTACACTGCACCACTGCAATGCTCTGTCCTTCCTCTTTTTAACTTTTGGACATTTTCAAATACGCACACAATAGAACAGAACCCTGTGTCCTTATGCCCTGTCACTCAGCTCCCACAGCCATCAAGTCACGATCAACTTTGTTTCATCTATTCACCCTGCTCCCACCCACCCCAACCCTGCACACACGCTTCTATTTTTATTTGAGTGAAACCTTTTAAAACACATCCCAGATATCTACCATTCCGCTTGTAAAGACTTCTGTGTCCATGTGTAATATCAGAACATGAAAAAAACACTAAGTCAGTTTTTATACTCAATAAAATTAACAATTCTGTGATACGATCTAATATGGCCTGGTGGCTCAGTGGTAAAGAATCCTCCTGCCAATGCAGGAGATGTGGATTCAATCTCTGGGTCAGAAAGATCCCCTGGAGAAGGAAATTGCAATCTATTCCAATATTCTTATCTGGGAAATCCTATGGACACAGGAGCCTGGTGGGCTACAGTCCATGGGGTGTAAAGAGCTGGACACAACTTAGTGGCTAAACAACAACAACATGATCTAATATCCAGTCATATTCAAATGCTTCCAATCATCTTTTTAGACAAAGAACCTCCATCTTAGAATCTCCTCTCTCCCTGCTGAGCAGGTGAGCTGGGCAGTCAGCTGCAGGCCAAGACCAAGGCTGGGCCAGCCCTGACTCTACGCCTTAGTGGGACTGGCTTTGGACAAGACAGTTCCCTCCCTTCCCTACCAGTCTCACCCCAAAGTGTGGTGGCCAATCATGCTGGTTTGCCTAGGACTTTCCCAGTCTCGGAACTGCAAGTCCTGTCCCCAGCAAACCCCAATGGTCGGTTCACCCTACAAGGAGCCTGAAACCCCGTGTCTACCCAGCCCTCCCTCCCCCTCCTAGCTCCTGTGTGGTGTCACCGACCGAGAGCAGGGGGAGCCTGCCACTGAATTTCAAGAGCCCTAGAAATAACTAATTCACCGAAACCTTTGAGGGGGCCCAGGTGTGCCTGGGTCCAGGAAGAAGGCCCAAAGCCCCCAGCAGCCAGCAGAGAATCAGCATCTTTTCACACCCAGGGGGCCAAATTCAGCAGTCTCCTCCCTCTGTCTTTTCCCCTCTCCAAATCTAATGACAATCCAAAGAGTTCCTGATAGGGTTTTAAAAGATGCTCTTTATTCACCGCCCACCAAGCATGAAAATCTAGCTCGTTTGTCTCCATTCTTCACCCTAAAGGCCTGGCCGGCTTCAGGCCTGCAGCCTCAAACTTGTCACTCACTTTTCACTTTCTTTTGTTGGATCCGCCTTTATTTCATTCTTATGCCTCCTCTGGGCACCCTCCTCACCCCCTCCTCACTTCTTCCCTCTCCTTCCCCTCCTCTCTTCCCCAGCACTCCCCAGTTCCTCTATCCAAACACAAAAAGCAACACATCAGTCAGGGGATTTCTTCACAGTCCCTGTGTCCCCTGCCCCCAACCCAGCCTCTTCTCATTGCTTTTAAAGAGTGAGAGGAAAAAGTCAGCAGCAGCTAAAAAAGGACTCAGGTCCAGGAACAGAACTGCCTATTGCTCTGGCTGGAAAGGGCCTCAGGGAGCCCCGAGTCGGGATGTTGGCTTCACAGCTACGGAAACTGAAGCCCTGAAAGGCGGAAGAGACTGACCCAAGGTCACATGCAGAGTTAGTGGCAGATCAGAGTCCAGAGCTGAGTGTTCCAGCTTCGCAGCCTAGACTCACCATGCAGAATTAAGGCTACCCCTCCACGTCCAAGGTACTGAGTTTATTTTTCTTTTATGATTCAGTTTTCTGATGAGGAGAGGGCCATAGCTCAAAGGCAAGCACCATGTCCAGTTCATCCCAGTGTCCCTTGGATGCTTAGCACACAGTAGGCATTCAGTGATGATGCTGTTAATGAAACTGACTGGAAGGAATGCAGGAACCAGGCTGCTCCCTACTCTCTGGACCTCTTATCAGTCACCTGGGCTGCAGCTTTTTTGCCAGGCCCAGGATGTTCCCTGGACCCAGGGTGTTTCCTGGACCCAGGGAGAGGAGAGAGTACATAAAAAGGGGTTATGTGTTTAGCAGTCAGACCCCTTCCAGCCATTTCCCCTTCTAAGAACCATCAACACTGGGGGAAAGGAGAGGGGCGTACCCACCCTTCTCCAGGGGCAGGACAAATAGGTCAGAATCATCAGAGCCTCAGACAGGGAGAGAGGCAGAATGGGCATTGCACCAGGGCAACATGAAACAGGAGGGAGTAAAAGAGAAGGAGGAGGGGAAAGAGAAGCAGGCAGGTTGGCAGGGGCTCTGGCTCCATCAGCCCCCAGTGTGTTGCGTGTATGCCAGGCCCTGTGCAAGCTGTGGGGAAAGACAGCCATGCGGGCCTCAGCGGGAGGGCCTGGTCAGGTCACAGGCACACCCCAGTGCAAGGCTTCTCCTCTCTGACCTGGCCACACTTCTTCCTCAAGGTTCCACCCCTGTGAATGGCACCACCACGAGCACCCACCTCCCACACTAGAAACCTGGGTGCCCAGCCTGCCCCCAGCCCTGTGGACTCTGCCTCAGCAATTCTATGAAGCCTCCCTGGCCCTCCATCAGCTCTGGACGGCACTGCTGTGCAGCCACACAGAGGTCCCTGCCTGGAGCCCTCCTGTCCCCTCTCCCTCTGGTCCAGCCGACAGACCACAGCCTCGTCTTCTCACAGTAGCTCCTGTCATTCTCCCCGCACAGGAGAGGCGAGCTGCCCATCTCTCTTCTGCAGTGTCAACAGCCCGGCTTAGGAGTTGGGATCCCTGGCTTGCATGATAGACCTGCCACCTACAGCTTGGCGACCATAGGCAACCTCTTTAAGCCGTGATGTCATTTGTGAAATAGGAATAATGGTAATTCTTCTCTCATAGGATCTATAGTAGAATACAATATCCAACAAGCATACACTATCTACAGTATCATAATATACAAAAGTAGGAGACTGTATGAGACCATCAGTGGAGGTTAGCTACGGTGACTGTCACGATTACTGTCCTTCGGTATTTTAAAATTTTTATCATGTTCATATATGATACCAATTATTTTAAAAATTGACCCATCCTTTCTTGCTGATGGAATTATCAAATTCCTGAAAATGGTCAAGCTTCTTGGCCTTGTTATTTCGCCTACAAAAATCATCAGAAACTGCATAAAAATGTATCAACAAAGGTATTTAATACCATCTTTTAGAATGGCAAAAAGTTTAGATATAAATATTCAACCATAGAGAATAAATTATATAATTATATATTAGACATTATATTTTAAATATTAGATTATTAGATATGTATCTAAAAATGGAATACAAAAGAAATGTTCAATCATAGAGGACAGATTAGATTATTGTATATTCTAATATATATAGGGCTTCCCAGGTGGCACAGTAGAATCCACCTATCAATGCAGGAGACGTAGGAGATGTGGGTTTGATTCCTGGGTCAGGAATATCCCCTGGAGGAGAAAATGGCAACCCCCTCCAGTATTAACGCCTGAAAAAATCTCTTGAATAGAGGAGCCTGGAGGGCTACAGTCTATGGGGTCACAAAGAGTCAGACACCTCTGAGTGACTGAGCATGCACACGTACACAATATATGTTAGATTGTTACATATATTCGAAGGGGTAACTATACCCCATTGAAAATTATATTGTAAAACAATGCTTCTTAAAAGGGGGAATATTCATAATATATTGCTAAATGGGAAAAACTGGAGTTTAAGCAAGATGTCAGGCAAGGCAACTTGCAAATTATTCCACTACAAAATATCTAGAAACCTGTGGCCTGGGGAGTCAGTTATCCAAGCTGAGAAGGATTATATGCAAAAGAAGAATAAGTGGCATCCAAGTGAGGAGTCTTCCCTCTTGAGTGTGTGAGCTTTGAGTCTTGGACTTGGTGTCATCAGGGTGATGCCAGAGGGAATGGGGAGCAGGGAGGCCTCATTCAGTATAGTGGGGCAAAGATCCCACGGCACCAGCTGGGGGCTCTCAGCGGTATAGGCATTGGGATGAACACAAAATTGATGCTGTGGTGAGGTGGTCAAACCCCGTTGGGGGAGAAGTCCCGCAAGGCCAGCTGGAGGTGGTAGAGCTTTGAAGGAGGGAAGAATCTCAGGACAAAGAGGCAATGACAGACAATGAAATGAGCATGGATGTGAGCCCGATCACCTGGTTCAAATACCAGATCAGTCATTCCTAACAGCTGGTAGATGTCCTTCCATATATATATATATAGCATCCAAGTGAGGAGCCTTTTCTCTTGAGTGTGTGAGCTTTGGGTCTTGGACTTGGTGCCATCAGGGTGATGCCAGAGGGGATGGGGAGCAGGGAGGCCTCATCCAGTGGGATGAGGCAAAGACCCCACAGCACCCAATATATATATATGTTACATGGGAAAAGTGATATTCTGCTTTTGTCTACTATGCTTACTTCACTTAATATAGTACAAATATCTTTTGATCTCAGTAAAATATAGATCTACCTTGGTATTTGAATTGTTATGTTAATTGCTTCCATTTTTTCATCTATAAAAAAGCTAGTATCTGACTTGCTACATTCTTGGGCTTAGAGGAGGTTTAAATGAGAAAACTTGTGGGACCACAGATATGCACCAGGGGAGTGGCCTGTGTGGGGGTCATGGCCATCTGCAGATTGGACTTCATTGGCCGTCCTGTCTAGGGGACGAAAGCTCCAAGGAATAGCATGGGCCAGGGAAGGTAGGGCAATGGTGGCGGGACAGAGTGGCCTTCCTGAGCCCCATCCATCAGCGCTGACAAACTTGGCCCCCTGTGAGGGCTCCAGGCTCAGCTGCTGAGCAACGGCAGGTATGGAGCAGGAGCCCCTCCTTGGGCCCTTGGCACCCTCCTCTTAGGTCAACAGACAGAGAGGGCTCTGTCGGCCGGGTTGGGACAAGGAAGATTAATGGGGCAGGTGCGGCTGGGACGGGTGATCACCTGGCTACAGGGTGCCTCCTGGAGCCCGACCCAGGCCAAGGACCAACCTGATGTCACTCAGCCGGGCTCAGACCTGATCGGAGGTGAGCTGGAGCCAGCTACGCTGCCCCTGCTGCCTAGCCTGTCCCCAATTCCACCTGGCCTCACCTGGCCTTATTCAGTCTCTAATGGGAGAAGCCTGCAGAGAGGCTCCTGGAGCCCAACCTGTGATGCTCAGCTTTAAAATAAATGTTTCTCCTGTTTCTTCAATCTCCTAAGTAACTCACTAAAGGAAAGTGTGGATTAGTAAAATATTATAAATCACCCATTAATCTCACCACCAAGAGAACTCTGCTAACATTTGGTAGATCTTATACCTGTCTTTATCCACACACACACACACACACACACAAAGACACATATATGTATATGAAGAGAGATCACTCTATACTTCTTTTCTTATGATCTTATTTTTACACCTAATACATCATTGTCTCAGTGGTAAAGAATCTGCCTGCCTATGCAGGATACAGACACAGGAGACTTGGGCTTGATCCCTGGGTTGGAAATATTCCCTATAGGAGGAAATGGCAACCCACTCCAATATTCTTGCTGGGAAATCCCATGGACAGAGGAGCCTGGTGGGCTACAGTCCATTGGGAGTCACAAAGAGTCGGACATGACTTAGCAACTGAGCTTGACCACATTATGAATATCTTTTGGTGTTAATGAAATATAGACCTATCTCATCATTTTGGGCTTTCCTGGTAGCTCAGCTGGTAAAGAATCTGCCTACATTGCAGGAGACCCCGGTTCAATTCCTGGGTCAGGAAGATCCCCTGGAGAAGGGATAGGCTACCCACTACAGTATTCGTGGGCTTCCTTGGTGGCTCAGATGGTAAAGAATCCACCTGCAATGCTGGTGACCTTGGATCTTGGGAAGATCCAAGATCCCCTCCATGCCATGCTTGGAGGAGGGCATGGCAACCCACTTCATTATTCTTGCCTGGAGAATTCCTACAGACAGAGGAGCCTGGTGGGCTACAATCCATGGGGTTGAAAAGAATTGGACACAACTGAGTGACTAAGTACAGCACACATCTCATCATTTTAATTGCTACATATATTCAGGCATAGTATCATAATATGACTTTTAAAGTGTTTTCTGATGTAAGCCATTTTTAAAATCTTTATTAAGTTTGTTACAATATTTTTTATGTTTTCTGTTTTGTTTTTTTGGCCGAGGGGCATGTAGGATTTTAGCTCCCTGACCAGGGATCAAATGTGCAGCCCCCTGCAGTAGAAGCTGAAGTCTTAACCACTGTACCACCAGGGAAGTCCTGAGCATAATAAAATATTTAACCTCAACTCCCTTATTGGACATTTAAGTTGTGTGCAAATTTTGTCCTTTATAAATAACACGAAGATGAACATTTTTAATACATGTACCTTTTCATTATTTCTTTAGGAAAATGTTCTAGAAGTAGAACTTATAGGTCAAAGCATGTGTATTTTTTAAGGCTTTTGATACATACTGCTAAAGGGTTAGACTTATGCTTTTTGGAGCCTGTGGCCTGTCCATCTCACACTTGGGTGAGGGGGAGAGGTAGGATGGGTGTAGGACAGAGGTTGGAAATAAGGTCAACCTAGCATGGACTCCACCCTCCAGGGGGTTGTCATCCAGGCTTCTACCCAGGAAAGAAGCTGTTGAGTAGGCAGATAAGGAGCCCCATGGGCTTGGGAGGTGAGCACTGGGAGCAGCAGAGAAGTAAGAGTAGAGAGGAGAAAATCTTCAGAGGAGATGAAATCAGAGAAGGCTTCTCAGAGGGGGTGACATTTCTGCCAGCCTTGAAAGTTGAGAAGGATGTGTTTATTCAGCAGGAGTATTCACCAGGAGGGGAAAGGGTTGGAGAAGTACACCACATTTTTAGGGGAGGTGAGAGATGGAGGCAGCCAGCGCCTGCCCTCAGCTGTAGCCACAGTCCCCCACCATGTTATTTGAGTCTTTGGGAGGGCAGAGCCTTGCCCCATGGGCTGTTATGACAGCCAAGGTTGCCTCCCACACTTAGCTTTGTCACCTTGAGCAACTCACTGAATTACTCTGCCTCTCGGTTTTCCCATCTGCAAATGGGGACGATAGTTATATCACTCTCACACAATAGCTGTGGGGACTGATTGAGAGGCAGGGGGCTGGTCTTTGTAAGTTGTGGCTAGTCTAAGAGATTAATTTTTTAATTAAAAAATTATTGGAGTATAGTTGATTTACAGTGTTGTGTCAGTTTCTGCTGTACAGCGAAGTGAATCAGTGAAACATAAACATATATCTACTCTTATTGAGACATTTTTTCCCATACAGGTCACTACAGAGGACTGAGTAGAGTTCCTGGTGCTATACAGTAGGTGCCTATTATCTATTTTATACATAGTAATGTGTATGTGTTAAAGAGATTAATTTTTTAAATAGAGGTTGCTTTCTAGTTTTCTGTCCTAAAAGCTCTCGTTTCTAGGCTATTCAGTCTGCCTATGTAACACAGAGGGGGCTTCCCTGTGGCTCAGAATCCTGAGTGGTAAAGAATCCTCCTGTAATGCAGGAGCTGCAGGAGACACGGGTTCAGCCCTTGGGTTGGGAAGAGCCCCTGGAGAAGGGCATGGCAACCCATCCCAGTATTCTTGCCTGGAGGATCCCATGGACAGAGGAGCCTGGCGGGCAACAGTCCATAGGGTCGCAAAGAGTTGGACACAGTGAAGCAAGTTAGCACACACACACACATATGACACAGAGACTCAACAGATTAACCGAGAACTCCCAGGAGCAGCTCCCTGAGGCTCAAAGAAGGGAAAGAAAATGGACAATTATTGAGAGCCTATTAAGTGCTGCTGCTCCTGCATGTCCACACTCCTACCATTTATTGTATCTATACAGAATCCCTGAGATGTAGAGTTATTGAATATTATTTGTCCCAGGTGACAGGTGAAGAAACTGAGGCTCGGAGCATTCAGTAACTGACTTTAGTGGGCACAGCTGGTGGGCAGCCAGGATTCAACTCCAGGTCTGTCTGACCTTCCCAGAGCTCTTATTCCCTCCCTGGGCCAGGACGTCACCAGAGCTGAGATTACTTCTCAGCATCACTTATTAATAGGATAGGAGCCCTTTGGATTATAAGCAGGGTCTGCAGGACCAGGGAGTGTGGGGTCTGAGGCTGTGGAGATAGAAGGCAGGGACTCCCATAGGCTCTCCACCCCTCCTAACACCACCACTAGTCTCCTCGGCATGGGGCAGCCAGCTGGTGACCCGACCTTGTGCCTCTGACAATGATTTAACCACACTGGTGGGGGGTTGGGAGAGATCTATAAAGCTGTCAATGGGGGAAGGGCTTTAACTCCAGCCTCTTGGCTCAGCCACTGGCTGGGGGTGGGAAGAAGAGGACCTAAGGAGAGACCAGGGACCTCTGATTGCGTTTGTGTTTCCTGCATGGGTGTCCATCTGTGGAATACCAGGACACACAGAGCCCATGAAGTTCTGTGTCTTCCCTACTCTAAGTCCAAGTTCCAGGAGTGTAACGTTAGGCAGTTCTGAAATACTCAATCATCTCGTCTGTCCCATCTGGGCAGAGTCAAACTGGCCACAGAATACAGTAGAAATCACCCTGGTCTGGGAATCCAGAGACCAGGGTTCACATCACAGCTTCCCCACCATTTCTGCAGAGGCCCCAGGACAAGTGCTGCCAGGCCAGCAGGCTGCAACGTGGTGGAGATGGCCAAGTGGGGACTGCAGCCTCCTGGAGAGGCCATGCACCCACCCCCCCCCCCAAAGGAGCCAACTGCCACTTCAGTCCAGCTTGTGACTGTCATGCAACAACAAAGACTTCTTCAAGAAAAGCTAGAAATTCAAACTTGTATATGAGACCTTCCCATTGTCAGCAACTATCTAGGAAAAAAAGAATCAAATGAAAAGGAGAATGAGAAAAAAAAAAAAGAATGGAACACAGAAAAAGTCTAGACGCAGACACCATAAAGACCAGAGGAGCCAGTATTAGATACTGTCTGCTCCATGCTCAGTCATGTCTAACTCTTTGTGGCCCCATGTAACCCACCAGGCTCCTCTGTCCATGGAATGTACTGGCAAGAATACTGGGGAGGGTTGCCATTTCCTCCTCCAGGGATCAGACTCCTATCTACTGTGGCTCCTGCATTGGCAGGCAGGTTCTTTACCACTGAGTCACTTGGGAAGCCCAGCTACTGTCTAGCATAACCCTTTCTGTTTCAGATGGGGAAACTCAGGCCTGATTGGGGAGAGAGGCATAACTTGGTTAAGGTCGCACAGTGAGTTAGTGGCCCTGCTAGGCAAGGGATCCAGGTCTTTAGCTCTCCATCTGTGCCACTGTCATAACTAGCCTGGCTGGGAGGACCTAGGGAGGTGCTGGAGACTCTGAGCGGGAAGTGAGGGGAGGAAAATTGAGATGCTCCCTCCCTGTAGGCTCACTGAGGCCCCGTCAGTCCTCTGTGAGTCCAGGAGTCCAGTACCAGGGTGCTCCTCGTCACCTTTTCCACCACTGCTCCCTCCCTGTTCCATGTCAACCACACGAGGCAGATGGGGAACAGATGGAGCACACTTGATCTGTCAGGGAGTTGACTGATAAACCACTATCTGTGGTGTATAGCAGAGGAGTATCTCAAAAAATATACTGATTTCTAAACCAGTTAAGGGGCTTCCCTGGTGGTGGTAGTGGTAAAGAATCCATCTGGAATGCAGGGGCCTCAGGAGACTCGGGTTTGATCCCTGGGTTGGGAAGATCCCCTGGAAGGGGGCATGGCAACCCACTCCAGTATTCTTGCTGGGAGAATCCCATGGACAGAGGAGCCTGGGGTGAAGGTCCATAGGGTCCCAAAGAGTTGGACATGACTGAAGCAACTTAGCACATACAAACCAATTAAGAAATTAGACCAAGCAAAACAGATAGAGACCAAATATCACATTTACCCCACGTGAAGCAAATCCTAAAGAACAAGGCTCATGGCTACAGGTAAGTGGGCATCCTCGTGGAAACCTAGAACTAGTCAGACTCACCGACAAAGTCACAGACAAGTGTGCACCATCACCAGCCTCCCCTACACACTAGGGCACAGCAGAAATGTGTGTTCCTGGCACATAGTTTGTACGCAGAGAAAAGGGCTGGGCCACACAAGTCTGACTCACAATCAGGTAACCCACTTGCTATTTCCTGGAGCAGAATGAGGAAAAGAGGGACTTCCCTGGTGATCCAGTGGTTAAAAGTCTGTCTGCCAATGCAGGGGACATGGGTTGGTCAGGGAAGATTCCACGTGCCTTGGGGCAATTAAACCCTCAAGCCACAACTACCGAAGCTCACTTGCCTAGAGCCCACGCTCTGCAAAAAGAGAAGTCCACACACTGCAGCTAGAGAGTAGCCCCCACTCACTGCAACCAGAAAAGACCTGAGTAGCAGTGAAGACCCAGAACTGTCAAAACTTAATTATTAAGAAAAAAAGGAATGAGGGAGAGAGAGAGAGAAGAGAGGCCAGCTATATTATGCTGATGGGGCTCCCAACACACAGAAAGAAACATCAAGATTCCATTGTGTCTCTGTTTTGGGCTTAGTTCTATTCTTGTTATTCTCCCAGTGTTTGCTCTGCCTGTTTATTTCACAGTTTATTATCACAAATCACAGTCTGCCATCAAATCATATACTGTTTCATGTATAAGAACCTTATTGCAGTACACTCCATTCTGCCCTTCCATTCTTCATCCCATTGTTGTCAATCATTTTCTACATATATTATGAACCTCCAAACATTGCAGTTTTACTTTTACTATATATAGTCAATTATCTTTTTTACCAGTCAACTATCTTTTTAAAAAATACTTTCTATTTAGTCAAATGTTCATCATTTCTTGCTCTCTTCATTTCTTTGTGTAGATCCAAGTTTCTACCTGTATCATTTTCCTTCTCCTGAAGAATTCCCTATAACATTTCTTACATAGGTCTACTGGCAACAAATTCTATCACCTTTCATTTGTATGTAAAAAACAATCTTCATTTTGAAAGCAACTTTCCCTGGAAAGAGAATTCTAGATTAATAGGGGGTTTTGTTGTTGTTGTTGTTCCTTTCAGCACTTCAAAGATGTTGCTGAATTCTCTGATCTGCCTCGTTTCTAACAAGAAGTCTGTGTAGCTGTTGTCCTTGTTCCTGGGTACATAATGTCTTTTTAAAATTTCTCTGACTGCATTCAAGATTTTGCCTATATTGCTGCTTTCAGCAATTTGATTATAATGTTCCTTGGTGTTTATCCTCCTTGGGGTTCACTGAGCTTCTTTGGTCTGTGTATTTACAATTTATCAAATTTGACAAGATTTTGCCTGTTATTTCATCAAATGTTTTTGCTGTTTCTATTTCTCTCCTTCTGGAACTACAGTTTTACATGTGTCAGACTATGTGATATTGTCCCATACGTCACTGAGACTCGATTTTTTTCTCAATGTTTTTTCTCTCTTTGCTTCATTTTGAACAGTTTCCTAGGCTATGTCTTCAAGTATATAAATCTTCTCTTCTGCAATGTCTAAATAATTATTCATTCTGTCCAATGAAATTTTCATTTCAAATATTTTTCATTTCTAGGAATTCATTTGGGGCTTTTACTATTTACTTCCTCATTATGTTCATGTTTTCCTCTAAATCATTTAAACATAGTAAGTACATTTGCATTATTTTAGTATCCTTAAATACTAATTCCATCATCTCTCATTTCTCAATACATTTCCATTTATTTATTTTTCTTCTAGTTATGGGTAAAGTTTTTCTGCTTCTTTGCATTTCTATTCATTTTTGATTGAATGCTGCACAATGTAAGTTTGCTTTTGAGTACTGGATTTTGTTGCACTCCACTCTGGCATACTATTAAAAGACCAGGATGAACTTTTAGAAGCTTGTTTTTAAGCTTTTTAAAGGTAGGGCTAGAGTAGCTTTTCTTCTAGAGGTAGTTTAGTCCTACTATGAAATAGGACCTTTCTGGCATCTGTCATCAAATATATAAGATGCCTCATATATTCAACAATACTGTGAATACTGTGCAGATTTTGGGGGCTTTCTCTACAAAGATCCCTCCTCTCCATTACTCTGCCCTGCAAATCCTAGCCACCTTGATTTCCTGAACTCTAGTCTCTGTCTCATCAATTCACAAGACCATCAGTCTGTTTCGCTTCCTCATCTGTACACCACAGATCAGAATCACCTCCTGGCATAAGCCAGGTGCTTATGGGGCTCATCTCATTTGTTTCCCTTCTTTCAAGGATCATAATCCAGAGCTATCTGTTGTCTATTGTCTAAAAACTGTGGTATCATGTGTTTTATCCAGCGTTCTAGGTAAGTCTGTCTCTATTACTCCCTCATGGCTGGAAGAAACATAGAAAGAAATATTAGGAGTGAGGAAATGTTCTACCATTAACAGTTCCTGTATAAGAACGAGCAAGAATAAGGACCTGGACCATTTTAGGCTCATACCTGGGCTAAGGGGTGTTCTATTTGATTATCTAGCTACCAGGCTGTGTGGTACAATAGAGAGAATCGTGGAACAGGGATCTCACTCTGCCCCCTCACTATCTGTAGCAGCATTTAAAATTTTTATCCATCCCACATCCTTTCCCTCCTTCTCCTGGTCACAGTACCCACTTTCCTTTGGAGAATTCCATGCGGTTCTGCTTGGGCTGCCAATCACGCATGTCACCCTGCTCTGAGGAGACAGTGATGGGTATGTGATCCCTGCCCAGCCAGTCAGACCTCTGTACCCCTCTACCTTGGTTACCTATTCAGGGATGAGGACCTGATCCAAGTTGGACCAACCACACCCATCTTTAAGATATTTACATGGATGCTAGAAGTAAAAAGCTTTTTTCTAGAGGCATCACTGAATAGTGGTAAGCCTTCAGTTTATGCAGCCACATCCCACTCCTCTCCCCATTCTTACAGTAAAGAAGATCAGGGAAGAAGGCCTGAGGAGAGGAGCAGAGGGAGTCCTCGAAACATGAGTGACGTCTCTGCAGTCCCAGAGGCCGGCTCCACCTCTGCACTTTCTGTTTGTATGAACCAGTCAATTCCCTTTTTTACTGGTTTGAGTGGGTTTTCTGTCACTTTCAACAACAACAAAATCTGCCTATTTACCTTCTATTTCTAGGTCTTGGTCCAGGTGTCTTCAAAGTGCACTGCATACACTCCAAGGGGGCATAGGATGATCCATCGGAGAGTGGGAAGGAAGCGTAAGACCCCCTAATTATGAGCAGGCATTTTCCAGTGCAAAGACCTATATCTGCATGGCAGAATAGCATGTGCGATGGCATGAAGACTAGATTCCATACCCCATGAAGCCAGGACCAGGATCTGCTTCATCCTTATCTTCCCCCACTGTGAGCTCATGGTCTGACTCATAGCTGACACCAGATGAATGGTTGCTGGTCTCACTACACTAACTATACAGGAGTTCATACAGCTTGGTTCTGGGTTCCCCACATAACTTAAAGAGCAACTTTCACAATGTCTGGAGCCCTAGGTGGCATGAACCCTGACTTCCAAATGAAACAGAACCTCTGCAGAGGGAAGAATGACGGCATGTACATCATAATCCTGGAAAGGACCTGGGAGAAGCTTCCGCTGGTGGCTTATGCCATGGTTGCCATGGAAAACTGATGGCTGACATCAGTGTCACACTTCCCGGGGATACTGGCCGCCGGGCTGTACTGAAGTTTGCTGCTGCCACTGGGGCCACTCCTATCGCTGGCTGCTTCCCTCCTGGAACCGTCACTATTCAGAACCAGGCAGCTTTCTGGGAGCTGTGACTTTCAGTGGTTATTGATGTCTAGGCTGACTGCCAGCCTCTCACAGAGGCATCTTACACTCACCTGCCCACTGTTACCCCGTGTAATGAAGACACTCTCCTGTGCCATGAGGACACTGCCATCACCTGTACCAGCAAGGGAGCTCCCCCAGAGGGTCTGATGTGGTAGATACAGGCCCGGGAAGTTCTGCAGACGCCTGGCATGGTCTGCATGTCCATGGGAGGCTCTGCACAATCTCTTACTTCCACAGAGGTCCTGAACAGATGGGAGAGGAAGAGTAGGCTGTGTGACAAGGAGGAATTTCAGGGTGAATGGACTGTTCCAGCTCCTGGATTTACTGCTGTGTGTGCTTCGTCACTCAGTCATGTCCAACTGTTTGTGACCCCATGGACTGTAGCCTGCCGGGCTCCTCTGTCCATTGGGATTCTCCAGGCAAGAATACTAGAGTGGGTTGCCATGCCTTCCTCTAGAGGATCTTCCCAACCCAGGGATCGAACTCAGGTCTCCCGCATTGTAGGTGGATTCTTTACCATTTGAGCCACCAGGGTAGCCCATTCTGAAGTTGAAGGGGGGGTCTGAAGGCACAGGGCCTTGCCATGCCTATTCAGTTCCCAGTGGAAGATAGAGCCCTCAGCCTGTAGCTCAAAATGGGTTTGCAGCTCCCACTGCTCAGGCCACTGAATGGGTAGGAACAACCACTGAGCGGTCTTAAGCTATACTTTCCCAGCCTCTTACAGAGAAAATAAAACTAAGATTGATAAAAATAACAGTTTCTAAAATAAACATATACTTGTTGGATAAACAAATGAATAGGGAAAAGACAGGAGTGTATAAATATATGCTTATAGAAGGATTAGGATACACAGGCAAGTGAATTCAGAAGAGTAATAATATGCATCTTGGTGAGGGAGGGGCCCAGGAATCCCTTGCCTGGGATTTCTCTATGCTAAAGAAAAGGGAGATTTCTATGCTAAGGGATTCTCTTTGCTGGAGAAAGACTGAGCAGAGTCACTTGTTATCAGTCTTCTTCAATAGTCAGTATGAGATGCTAGAGACTTAGGGAGCAAGGAAGGTGCTGACACAAGAGGAAGAAGTGGAACGACCTTGGTCACTGAGCAGCATGACAGTGGAGTATGGGAGAGGTTCTGGTCACAAAGGAGGGTGAGAGGTATCAAGAGAGAAGTGAACCAATGAAGACCCAGGAACTTCCACTTTGGGAGCCTAGGACAGAAGATTTCATGGGAAGAAGAAAGTCTGGAGGAAACACGAGCTCATTTGAGGATCTCTTGTTGTTTTTGAGTTGAGATGTCCAGGTGGATGTATCTTACAGGTTGTGGGATTTATCAGTGATGGAAAAAAATTTGGGAATCCTCAGGAGAGAGATAAGATCAAAACAATAAGACTGGTTATAGCTGAGAAGGTTAAGGAATGAACTCCAGGTACAGCCAGAGGATGGGACAAACCCTGGAAAATTATAGTACCAATCATCTAGAGAATATGTATTTTCTAAATATAAACACACACACACATCCATACCCACACACACATCCCCCCCACACACACCCATACAAAACCCTGGCAGCAGAAACCCAGGCTGGACTCATTGGAAGATGCACACAGAATGCTCAGAGAAGTAGGGAAAGATTAGGGAGAGAGAGGAGTCCTGAAAGCAAAGTCTGAATATAAAAAGGAAGGGCTTTCAACACAGTCGAATGCCATAGGAGGTGAAAAACAGGGACTAGAAATGGGTAGATGGCAAGGAAATACAGAGTGAACTCTTCTATTTTCTAACTGGTGTTCTTAAGTCAACCACCAACCTCAATACCTCCTAGAGTATTGAAATGCCCGACACTATGCAGAGTAACCAACTAGGAAGTGCTTTATCAGTTTTGATTACTCTCTTTTCCTTCTCTAAGCTTCTTTGACTGCTTCAGCCTGTGCAATCTTGAACCTCCCTCTCTAATTCCCTCCCCAAGTATCTCATTGACTGGAGAATCCTTTGAAGACTTGACTCAGACTTGCATTCCCTTGCTAACCCCCTCTCCTGCAGCATCCTGAAAGCCTGGGTGGCCCAAGGAGCAGGAAGCCCCCAAAGCCCACAGTGGTCCCTGCCTGGTCAGTGGTGAGTGGTGGGGCTTAATCTGAGCTGGTCCCCTAGTGAGCAGTGCCACTTTCTCAGTTTGCTTTAATTTCCCCAAGGTTTGGGGTGGCTGTGAGAGTGAGGAGTGGGAGCTGGTGTTGCCCCACCCTGGGACCAACACTTCCCCTAAAAGCCTTCATTTGACAGAGAAGCAGGTGATGTCCCTGGTTTGGAATGGGCACTGGGAGAGGGGTCTCTATAATCCCAAGTACCCCCCCAGAGCTCTCAGTTCCCTGAGCCTCAGAAAGCTAATTTTCAGGTGTCTGGGCTAGAGAGTTCAATTCCCTAAGGTAGGGAGAGTGGGGCCGGGAAGGAGCCACAAAGGAGCGAGCTGTGTGGCCTCAAGGCAGGCCAGCCTTTGCTCTGGCTGGGCTGGAGGAAACAAATGATAATTTTCCCCAAAACGGGGTCTGAGGCCCTTCCTGCCAAGTCCAAAGAGGAAAGCAGTAGACTGGACTTTCTTGTTGCCTTGGGACCACCATCATCTTCCCCCTCCCCGAGGCCGCTCACACCTTCAGGGATCCCAGTGGCCACCCCACAAAGTACAGAAAGCTGGTCTGTCCAGTAGTACCGTGGACTTCCACTTTGCCCCTAATCCCCACTAAGCAGTTGGGCAACCAAGGTTCAGGGCAACCAGACTGATGCTGCCACGCCCGCCACTCCCGGGCCAGGGCTGGGAGGGCCTAGAGGAGAGGTCTTCCTTTTCAGTTCTCATAATCCTCCTGGGTTACACCTAGGAGAAATCAGTGTTTGCTGCAAACACTTGCTAACACCCCACCCCTTTCCAGTCCCATCCCACCCACTCTTCGATTATCTCAGCTTTCAACCCCAAAGTCCTCAGTCATCCCAACACCTAGTTGAGGTTTAAAACATTGGTTATTGAATCATATTTCATTTTAGAATTATCTTCTATTTTTCCTATTTGCATTTAGGATAGAAACTTTTTAAATCTAAACTTAAATAATACACTCTAAAAAATTTTAAAGATAAAAGATTAACAGTTTAGCAGGAAAGTGGCAATGTGTGCATGAATTCCTGATGATTCAAGTCTGGGAAATCCCGGTCTGAGAGGGGTTCAGGGAGGCTGGGGCTTTCCTGGGGGGTGTTGCACCACCCTTGTGTCTCCAAGGAAGGAGGTCTGTCTATCCAGAGCATCCAGGGACCAGGAGCTTCCCTGGCAGATCCTCTGGCCTAACGGAATGAATTAAAACCCCCCAGTTCCACCTCTCCAGCCTTCAAGCCTATCTCCTGTGCCCACTAGGGCTTTGTTTCTCCTGGCTTGGGTGGGAGCCTACACAGACACAGACACACATACACACACACCACACACATACATACACACCACACACATACACACACACACACACACACACCCTCTCCCTTCCCTTCCCTCTCTCTCTAAGCTGTGAGGCGCCTTGGGAGCTCCTTTGTAAGGTAATTGGATTTCTTCCCTTGTTAGTTTGCAATGAAAATGTCATCTATTCTGGGCCACCGCCAAGGAGGGGCACGCTCCCATTCAGCGAGCTGGCCCAGAGCTGTGAAGCTATTCAGGCCTCCCAGTCTCCAGCTGGGCAGCTGCGGTTCCAGACAATGCACTCCTTCGCCTCTGCCCCACCAGCGCCTAGCTCGGAAGTGGCCTTGACAGGGCCAGGGCTGGGGAGCTGGATTCTGAGGCTCCAATATCACCACCACCCATCCTACAAGTAGGCACTGGGGGAATGTGATTTTAAGAGTACTCCCCATATTTTAGGTGGTGGAGGGAAGTTCTAATAATACAGGGCTTTAAGGCCCTTATAAAGCAGACCCTGGGTTGGGAAGACCCCCTGGAGGAGGAAACGGGAACCCACTCCGGTATTCTTGACTGGAGAATCACACAGACAGAGGACCCTGGCGGGCTATGGTCCAAGGGTCACAAAGAGTTGGACAGGCCTGAGCGACTAAGCAAGCAAGCAGGCAAAACAGACTGAGAGGGAGAGACTGCAAAGGGCAGATGCTGACACACAAGAATGGATACCTTGACCTTCCCTAGGAGATCACTGTAAGTGGTGGAGTCAGTCAAACCGGAAGCCATGGTGGAGACTTGGAGCTACCCAACCTTAGCTGGAGCCATGGACAAGCATAAACTGCTTATCCTCAGAGTTCTCTAGTCAGAAAGATGAGGTGGGAGGAAATGGGTCACAATGTACTCAGACATCCAGCTGAGTACTTCTGGGGGAAGATGAGATGGGGGGGAAATGGATCACAGTGTACTCAGACATCCAGCTGAGTACTTCTGGGGGAAGAAGAGATGGGGGGAAATGGAGCACAATATATTCAGACAGCCAGTTGAGTACTTCTGGGGGACCATGTGGGCAAAGTGAAAAAAACCTCAGATGCCGATACTCACTCCCTTCACTGAAACTCTCTCCCTCTTCCATGTTCTTCTGCTTCCTCAGGCTAGTTGGCCTCAAGCTTCTCACCTTGGCTCATTTCTCCTTTCCTCTCACTTGCGCGCTCCTCCTGGCGGGTTCATCTCTTGCTGAGGCGTTAACTCTCAGGCTGACCGTTCCCTCCAGAAGGGGAGCTCCTTTCCTGCCAGCTGCCCTTGCAGCCTCTCTAGTGGCATCATCTGCATCACCATAAAGATGGTGACGCCCGACACGACTGAGTGCTTCCTGCGGGCCCCACTGTCTTGGCCCTCCGCGTGGGCACTTGCCCTCCATGGAATCTCCCACTCCTGTGACTGAGGTACTGTCACTTCCCCCGGGGCAGGGACGAGTTACGGGACCTGGGATCACGGGAGCCGGAGCCATGGGAGTCATCCTCGCCCCACCCACCTCCTCCTCCTGCCCACATCCAGCCATCACCAACCCTGTTGAGCCCCTTGTCAGAATCTTTCCAGTCGATTCTTGTTGAAAGTTCATGAGATAGCGAAGGACAGAGAAGCCTGGTGTACTAGTCTATGGGGTCGAAAGAGCCAGACACAACTTAGCGAGTGAACAACAGCAACAACAAAGTCCAGTAATTCTCTCATAGTACGTTTTGGTGTATCGTTCATCCTGGGTTGATACCCTCAAAAATGTAGTGTGCTCTTTTCTTCACACATAGCTTCTAATCTTTATTTCCAGAAAGTTTTCTTAAGTAATAATTTTAAGTATTCTGTATTCTTATTTTGGTTTTCTTCTTCAGGGATATGTTGGATCTTCTTTTTCCATTTGATATCTGTCACTTTTGTTTCTCTTAACACATTGTCTGTTGTGTTTATTCACTACGTTCCTTCTGTTTTAGTCATAATTTATAAAGTGATGTTTTTCCTTTTACTTCTAATTCTTCCCTGGAGTTCTGCCATCACATTTCAGATTTCTCTAATACTAATTTGAGTTCATCTTTCATGTTTTATATCAATTTCTTAATGTATTTTTTTTTTTTACCACTTTGACATAGGCTACAGTTGTATACTTTTTGGTGTAGGTTTGTCTTTCTGCTATGCTTTTGTTGAGATAGCAACAGTATTCTGATACTTGTTCTCTTTTCTTTTTTCTTATAATATATTCGAGCAAGATTTGACCTCAATATTTTTTATTGTTTATTTTTTATGTAAAGTTAGTTTTCCTGAACCTTATGAAGAAGGCATGATTCACAATGTTTTTTATTACTACATAAATCTCTATTCTGTTGTTTTTATACAGTGTTAAAAATGCAGTGTGTTGATTACTGAAATCTCCCAGTTCTGTCTCCCTTGCCCCATTTTTACTTGGATCAAGTCTTTACTTCATCTATATTGTTCCTGTCCTGAACAACTTTTATTCCATTCCAAGCCTTTAGTGATAGTCTTTACATTCCTGTGTTAGAGTTGTTATTAGAGATCACTATTTATCAGTAGTATTTTTGGCAGTTATTGACCAAATTGTGTGATCTTTGTCTTTTACATTATTCTTCACTTAATGTTGATAAATTTCCTAATTTTAAATTTTGTATACTCAGAATTCTTGCATCTATATTCTTAACTGCAATTGGTCTCTAGTTACCTGGTTCATATTCATCAAATTTTGTTATTAAGATCATGCTTGCCTATAAAGTGGATTGGAGGAGTTTTCAGTCTTTTAAAATAACCTGGAATAATTTGAGTAACAATGGTTCAGTGTTTAAAAATTGTTAGAACTTAACATTTCTTCCACCTGGACTTACACTAGACCACATTTCTCGGACTCTCTTATTGTTAGGGTACTAAGTGATTAAATTCGTGCTAATGGAATGGGGCATAAGCAGACCCTTTCCAGTTCTGGGGCAGAAAAGCCTCCAATTTTCCATCCTCCTTGCACTGTCTTCTTTTGCAATGATCCCAGTAGCTATGTATTAAAGATGGTAGAGACACAGGATAGAAGAAACAGGGATTCCTGAATTACCATTGGGAAACAGCCAAACAACCAGGAATACCTGGTCTCTCTGTGAGTAAAAGACAAACTTCTGTTGTGTCAAGCCCCTAAGATTAAAGGAGGGAAGTTAAGCTAGTAATGCCTTATTAATACTAAAATCAAAGTAAAATCATCTAGACCTGATGTACTTGTAAGTCATAGCTTTTTTTTAACAGTTTTATTGAGATCTAATTCATTAACATATGAGTCATCCATTTGAAGTACATGATTCAGTGGGTTTTAGCATATTTACAGCTGTGCAACCATGATCATAGTCACTTTAAAACATTTTGACACCTCAGAAAGAAACCCGTACCCTTTAGCTATCACCCCAACTCAAATACCACAACCCCTAATCCTCGGCAACCCCTTAACTGCTTTCTGTCTCTGTAGATTTTCCTATTCTAGACAAACCACGTAACTGTATGATCTTCTGGGACTGGCTTCTTTCATCTAACATAATGGTTTAAAAGTTTATCCATATTGTAGCATGTATCAGAATTTATTACTCTTTAAGGCTAAATAGCATTCTATTACATGGATATAATATGTTTTATCTATTCCTCTATCAATGGACATTTGGGTTGTTTCTACCTGTTGGCTATTATGAACAATGCTGCCATAAATTTTCATATACAAGTTTTTGTGTTTAATTTCTTTTGGGTATATACCTAGGAGTAAAATTACTGGGTTGTATGGTAACTCTGGGTTTCCCAGGTGGCACTAGTGGTAAAGAATTTGCCTGTCAATGCAGGAGATGTAAGAGACACGGGTTCAGTCCTTGGTTGGGAAGATCCCTGGAGAAGCAAATGGCAATCCACTCCAGTATTCTTACCTGGGAAATCCCATGGACAGAGGAGCCTGGTGAGCTACAGTCCTTGGGGTCACAAAGAGTCGGATACAACTGAAGCGACTTAGTGCACACACAGCAGTGAATAAGGGTTCCAATTTCTCCATATCCTCACCAACACTTGTTTTTAATATTATCTGACTTTGGTTCTAGCCATCCTAGTGGGTGTGAAGGTGGCCTCTCATTGCAGTTTGATTCATATTTCCCTGATGACTAATGACACAGAGCATCTTTTCATATGCTTGCTGGCTATTTACATACCTTCCTTGGAGAAATGTCTGTTCAGAATCTGTCATTTTTAAATTGTGTTGTCTTTTATTATGAGTTATACTAAGTCATAGACTTTCTGTAGTTCTTGTTGTTTAGTTGCTAAGTCGTGTCTTACTCTGCAATCCCATGGACTGCAGCACGCCAGGCTCCCCATCCTTCACTACAGTGATGTTATCTAACCACCTCATCTGCTGCCCCCTTCTCCTTTTGTCCTAAATCTTTTCCAGCATCATAGTCTTTTCGAATGAGTCAACTCTTTGCATCAGGTGACCAAAGTATTGGAACTTCAGTTTCAGCATTAGTCCTTCCAGTGAATAACCGGGACTTATTTCCTTTAGGAATGACTGGTTTGATATCCTTGCAGCCCAGGGGACTCTAAAGAGTCTTCTCCAGCACCACAATTTGAAAGCATCAATTCTTCAATGCTCAGCCTTCTTTATGGTCCAACTCTCACGACCATACATGAGTACTGCAAAACCCACAGTTTTGACTATACAGACCTTTGTCAGCAAAGTGATGTCTCTGCTTTTAAATACACTGTCTAGGTTTGTCATAGCTTTCCTTCCAAGGAACGTCTTTTAATTTCATAGACTTTTTAATCACACTTTAATCTTGCATATTATTATGGATCTAGCCAAGTTTTCTTTTCTTTTTGAATGAGTGTTGGTAATTTATACTAATCTGGAAAATCATTCATTTCTCTTGTTCTTTAAATGTATTGTCATTCAGTTCACTTCAGTCACTCAGTCATGTCTGACTCTTTGCAACCCCATGGACTGCAGCACGCCAGGCTTCCCTGTCTATCACCAACTCCTGAAGCTTACTCAAACTCATGTTCATTGAGTCGGTGATATCATCCAACCATTTCATCCTCTGTCTTCCCCTTCTCCTTCCGCCTTCAATCTTTCCCAGCATCAGGGTCTTTTCAAATGAGTCAGCTCTTCATATCAGATGGCCAAAGTACTGGAGTTTCAGTTTCAGCGTCAGTCCTTCCAGTGAATATTCAGGACTGATTTCCTTTAGGATGAACTGGTTGGATTTCCTTGCAGTCCAAAGGACTCTCAAGACTCTTCTCTAATACCACAGTTCAAAAGTATCAATTCTTTGGTGCTCAGCTTTCTTTATAGTCCAACTCTCACATCCATACATGACTACTGGAAAAACCATAGCTTTGACTAGATGGATCTTTGTTGGTAAAATGTCTCTGCTTTTTAATATGCTCTCTAGGTTGGTCATAGCTTTTCTTCCAAGGAGCAAGTGTCGTTTAATTTCATGGCTTCAGTGACCATCTGCAGTGATTTTGGAGCCCAAAAAAATAAAGTATGATACTGTTTTCATTGTTTCCCCATCTATTTCCCATGAAGTGATGGGACCAGATGCCATGACCTTAGTTTTCTGAATGCTGAGCTTTAAGCCAACTTTTTCACTCTCCTCTTTCACTTTCAGTAAGAGGCTTTTTAATTCCTCTTCACTTTCTGCCATAAGGGTGGTGTCGTCTGCATATCTGAGGTTGATGATATTTCTCCCGGCAATCTCAATTCCAGTCTGTGTTTCCTCCAGCCCAGCATTGCTCATGATGTACTCTGCATATAAGTTAAATAAGCAGGGTGACAGTATACAGCCTTGACGTACTCCTTTCCCGATTTGGAACCAGTCTGTTGTTTCATGTCCAGTTCTAACTGTTGCTTATTGACCTGCATACAGGTTTCTCAGGAGGCAGGTCAGCTGGTCTGGTATTCTCACCTCCTTAAGAATTTTCCACAGTTTGTTGTGATCAACACAGTCAAAGGCTTTGACTCTACACATAGTCAATAAAGCATAAGTAGATGTTTTTCTGGAACTCTCTTGCTACAGTTGCATATCATATCATTTATAATTCTTTATAATTCTTTATAATCATATCATTTATAATTCTTTTCATTGCTTTCATATTTGTGGTTGTATCATATCTCTTGTTCTTAATGTTGTACATTTCAACTTCTCGTCTAGTCTCTCAATCTTAATCAGGCTTGTCAGTGGTTAATTCTTTTATGAAAGTTAAAATTGGTTAATATTTTTATAACTTTTTCTATGTATTTATTTCAACATTTACTTTTTAAAAATTCCCTATGCTGTCCTTTCTGTTTTATTTTCTTTATTGTTCTCTATCTTAATTCAACAGTAAGTGAACCAAGAACTTCCTGATGTTCAAGCTGGATTTAGAAAAGGCAGAGGAACCAGAGATCAAATTGCCAACAATATATGTTTTCTCTTGTGAAGAATTTTAAATGTATCTGGTAAGTTTTATATAATTTGTTCCCCTTGTATTAATAATTTTAAACTTCAGTTTGATTTCCTCTTTGAGGGGCTAGTTTTAAAGTATTTATTATATTTTTAATTAGTTACACTCTTTTTAAAGTAATCTTGCCACCATTCAGCCATCATTCCAATGAATTAAGGTAAGTGAATATGGCCCAAAGAAACCTCTACTTTTCGAAACTTATTAAGGTTGTTTTTTGATAAAGTGAATAATAAACTTTTGTTAGTATTTAATATAGCTTTATATAAAGCAAAATAATGTGAGATGCATATAAATGTACATATAAGATGCATTTACACATATAAGATACATCTATATATAATCTTATTATAATTATTCAAATCCTCCACTCCCTTGCCTTTTTTTGTTTCCTGAATTGTCAGATTCTAAAAGCAGAAGATTACCCATGTGATTGTGAGGGATTTTTTTTCTAGTCCTTTATTTTTTAAGTTTTGTTTGTAATTTTAGAAGTTTTTGCTGCTGTGTAATTTGGCAAAAGTTTGTGACTATTTTATGTTCTTCATAAGGAAAAAGTTTTTCTTCCAGAAATGGGTATTGGACTTGATCTATTGACACAATAGAACTAAATCTCCTAATACTAAAGCATCCAGTAAAGTCACCCTGATTTTGTTAATTTGTGGATAACCTTTATTTTCTGCTTATATTCTTAGAGATTTTTTTTTTATGTCTTGCACTTAAAACATCCACCAGGCTGTGGATTTCCTTCTTAAATTTTTGCCTAGGACAGAGTAAATTCTGAGTTTACACATCAGTCATGTGCCTTTTCTTTTGAAAAGTTAAAAAGTACTGAAAAGTGACCCTACATAACCCGTACAATCTTGAAAAAGAACGACGTTGAAGGACTCACACTTCTTGACTTCAAAGCTTACTACAAAGCTACCGTAATCAAAACAGTGTAGTACTAGCAGAAGGACAGAGGGACAAACCAAGCAAATAGAGAACCTGGAAAAACCCTGTTGTATACGGTCAGTGGATTTTCCATAAGGATGCAACACTATTCAGTAAGGAAAGGACAATCTTTCAACAGTATACTTTGGGAAAACTGGATATCCACATGCAAAAGAATATCCTCCACACCATAGAGAAAAATGAACTCAAAATAGTTTAAACACCTAAATATAAAGCCTGACATCATAAAACTCCTAGACAAGAATATAGGCAAAACATTCCCAGATATAATTCTTAGCAATATTTTCTTAGATCAGTGTCCCAAGGCAAAAGAAATAAAAGCAAAAATAGACAAATGGGAGCTAATTGAACTTAAAAGCTTTTGCTCAGCTTAGTAAGCTAGCAACAAAAAGAAAATTCAACCTATACAATGGCAGAAAGTATTTGCAAATGATGCAACCAACAAGGGGTTAATATCCAGAATATATGAACAACTCATACAACTCAATGTCAAGAAAACACAAACAATCCAATCAAAAATGGGCAGAAGATGTAAACAGACATTTCTTCAAAGATACACAGATAGCCAACAAGCACATGAAAAGATGCTCAACACTGACATTGAAGAAAGTGTTAATCATTCAGTTGTGTCCAACTCTTTGTGACTCCATGGACTGTAGACCGCTAGGCTGCTTGTCCATGGAATTCTCCAGGCAAGAATACTGCAGTGGGTTGCCATACCCTTCTCCAGGGGATCTTCTGGACCCAGGGGTCGAACTCAGGTCTCCTGCATTACAGGCAGATTCTTTATGGTCTGAGCTACCAGGGAAGTCCAGATCAAGTATATTTCAACTTAAAAAAAAAAAAAGACCAACCAGAAAAATACAGACAGCTACTGAGAATAACATATATTTTCATCTGTGGATATCCCAAATGGACAAATATTCACATTGGAACATTTTTCTTTACAACTTTAAAGAAAATAAATAAGCTGTACAGAAAAGGTTGAATTCTATTTTGTCCCCACCCCATATCCTTTGCCCCTTACAGAGTCTCAAGACTTTGACCTATCTCTTTATACTTTTATTTCTTATGTAGACATCAATAAGCAATCTATCATTTTTAAATTGATACAATGACATTGTATTCTGTGTGTTATTATGCAGCTAACCTTTCCATTCAACACTGCATTCTTCAGCTGTAATGCATAAAGCTTTGGTTCCTTCATTCAAAGTGCTGTAAGAGTCCGCTGCAAGGACACACCATCCACTAGGACTTCACTCCCTTTTGGTGAACGCTTGAGTGGTTTCCCACCTTTCACTATTACAAACAGCACTTCATGGACATCCTTGTCACCATTCCTAGGGCACCTACGTGAGTGTCTAGGACTCACCCATGTGCCACTGGTGGCCCACAGGCGGCTGATGTTCTGGTCCCTGAAACCAGGGTGTGGGAGCCTTTTCTCTTGATCCAGAGAACTCATAAATATCATCACATTCTCTATAAGCACTGGAGAAAGGGGAAGAAGTGCCAGAACTGCACATTTTTACCTTTATTGTGTTTTTCTCTTTTTTCAATCAAGAGTTTACTTCTTTTATATATTTACTGCCTGTTTCCTGTAGTGTGTGTATGCGTGTATGGTGCAGGGAAGGGGGGGGAGGCAGAGAACGCCTGTCCCTCGGTGAAGCTTCCGTGGTCCTCATCCCTGTATGTTTTCATAATGCTCTGTCCTTACCCTTTTCCTTTGTATCCTGGGTATGCCTCTCCATCTGACCCTTTCTACCTCTCATTTGATTTCTGCACTTTCAGGTCTACTATTTATTGCATCCAGTGCAAATTGTAACTCAGCTCCTGTATTTTTTGTTTACCAGGGTCTCTTCCCATGAATTGCCCTTATGTAATAGAAACTGTATTCTCTTGTACCTTATATAGAGCCTGAAATCCAAATATTCTAATTTTGCCAGTAAAATCCATGGCTGAGGAAGGTTATACTGAGTCACATATTCACTTAACATATTATTGAGCAGAATCTGTGTGGGTCTTATGAGGTGCTAGAGCTACAGTTGTTACAAGATTCAGGCCCTGCCTTCTCGTCCTCCTTTCCTTTTGGCTGTATATTTTTTCATAGGCCCACGTTTTTCTCCTGGTAAGTTCTCCTCTAATGAAGAATTCTTTCTATGCGCCTTTTGTTGGATGCATGGATTGTCCCAGCTCCCACTTAGGACCCCCAGACCCAGGCAGAATCTTCCTCACAGATCTAAGGTGGAAGATGTGAGGTTATATGGTACCCAGCCAAGCTCTGGCCAATATTCTCCTTGGGCTATTGCCCCTTCTGGATGTAAGACTCCATTCTAGTTCTCCAGGCAACATGGTACAGGAGCCTGTGGGTGGCTCTTCTTAATGAAGTTGGTTTCTGAGACCCACCTCGGCTGCCAGCAGGGTCCAAATGATTTTGAAGGAATCTCCACTGCCAAAGGCTCCCCAGCATTACACATCAGCATCAGAAGGACAGCTAAGGCCTAATCATAAAAACCCCATCCAGGAGGCCAAGCCCCACCAGCTCTTGGTTAATGGTGTCTTAGTCTGGGTCCTTGCTAGAAGTTGCTACAAAATCTGCCTCAAACACAGGCTTGAGGTTAAATTTATGCAGACATATTTCTATTTGCATGGGGGTTTTCACTGGCTATTGGAAGGGGGAGGGGAAGCCATAGCATCTTCACTTTGATCGATAGAGGAAAGGATATAGGAGCAGGAAGAGGGAGGAGGTGGCAAGCCATGACCAGTGACAGGTGGCATGAAAGGTCATCCTTACCTCTGGCATCGCCACCCCCTGAGCCACCACACCTGGAAACCTTTAGCTGCTCCTCCAGAGAGGAGGAGAGAGAAGCCTTGAGAGGGACAAAGATGTGACCAGCCTGGCCCCGAGCCTGGCCCTCTGCAGTTCACATGTGCTGGTGGGAGAGGGGGCATCCACTGAGTCCTAGGGGTCCCACCCAGCACAGGTGCCCCATGCTCCAGGTCATATATGATCCTTTGGCCAACACCTGCTCTCTGAGAAGCCACCACGCACCAGGCACCTTGATCTAAGTGCTGGGCAGACAGTAGTGGACAATGCAGGCAAAACCCTGCCTGTCAGTAGGAGAGACTAGTAAGAGCAAAACAAATCAGGTAAACAGATAAAACATGCAGCGGCCGCAGTTAAGACCGCTGCTTGTCAGTGCGCCTGCTCAGGCCCAGGGGCAAGGGCTTGGGGCAGGGTTAGCTGCAGAGCCCTTGCAGAGCAGCAACTTGGCGTGCAAGGCCTCCCCTTTGCCCAGCCAGGGGCAATTACGCTCCTAGCACAGACAGAAACTGCCCTCCAGAGTCCTGCTGCCTCACGGCCTCTCTCTGGCATATACATGCCCACCAGCCTCCAAAAGGGCCTCACCTGAGGCCCTTCTGCAGCCATCTAAAGGCCGAGGCCTCTCCCTGGTGGTCGCACGATGCTGGGGGCTGGGGCTGTGCTGGTGGAGCAGGGCAGTGGGACTCTACCTGGGGTCCCGGTTGAGGGTGGCGAGGAGGCGGCAGTGGACCAACAGGTGATCCTGAGAGGATGCGGGGAGAGCGCTTCAAATCCTGGTTCTTCCCTGTTACCACTAACTGACCTCAGCCCCAGTCTCCTCACCTGCAACACGGGAATAAAGAGCCTGCCTCCCTGCTGCAATGACCAAAAAGGATGAAGACTAGAGTGTGCTCAGCACAGTGTACACCCCGCCCATACGCACACATGCATAGTGACCAAAGGACCGTCAGTAACAGAAACCTCTTGTTCGTATCCAGCCTCCGTTTCTCAGTTAAGGATTATTTATTGAGAGTCCGTTGGACAGCAAGGAGAGCAAACCAGTCAACCGTAAAGCAGATCAACTCAGAATATTCATTGGAAGACTGATGCTGATGCTGAAGCTGCAATACTTTGGCCACCTAATGCACAGAGCCAACTCTGGAAAAGACCCTGATGCTGGGAAAGATTGAGGGCAGGAGGAGAAGGGGACGACAGAGGATGAGCTGGTTGGATGCATCACCGACTCAACGGACGTGAGTTTGAGCCAATTTCAAGCGATAGTGAAGGGCTGGGAAGCCTGGAGTGACGCAGTCCATGGGGTCGCAGAGTCGGACACGACTGAGCGACTGAACAACAACAATAATTAGACGCATATACCAGTGTTTTAGACTCGCTCACCTTTTGGCCCGCTCCTTGAGGTAGGGACCAGGGCACACTCCAGCAGCAACCGCCACAGCGCCTGCGCGGCTGGCGGGCGCCCTGTGCTCCGAGTGGCGGGCCTGCAGCGCCACCTAGTGTCAAGGCGCGGCCTACGAGGAGACGTGCTCTCTGCCTTCCCGGGCCCTCGGGATTGCAAATTAGTCTCACTCCAAGGGCTCAGACTGTGGGAAACCAGGACCTGGGGACCAGAGCCATCAACCCCATATTACTGCGCAGGTCCCAGGCCCCAGGGGGTGGCAGGCAGGGCAGGGGCATGGAAGGAGCCAGGTTCTGGGATTGCTGGTGAAGCCACTTGGTAAACAATTTACTAGCCTGACCTCAGTTTTCTCCATCTGCAAAATAGGTAACCACAAACATAAGTCTTTCCACACACATGGCATCTGGTCCCATCACTTCATGGCAAATAGATGGGGAGACAATGGAAACAGTGACAGACTTTATTTTATTGGGCTCCAAAATCACTGCAGATGGTGACTGAAGCCATGAAATTAAAAGACACTTGCGCCTTGGAAGAAAAGCTATGACCAAACTAGACAGCATATTAAAAAGCAGAGACATTACTTTGCCAACAAAGGTCTGTATGGTCAAGGCTATTGTTTTTCCAGTAGTCATGGATGGATGTGAGAGTTGGACTATAAAGAAAGCTGAGCGCTGAAGAATTGATGCTTTTGAACTGTGGTGTTGGAGAAGACTCTTGAGAGTCCCTTGGACCGCAAGGAGATCCAACCAGTCCATCCTAAAGGAGATCAGTCCTGGGTGTTCATTGGAAGGTCTGAAGCTGAAACTCCAATACTTTGGGCGCCTGATGCGAAGAATTGACTCAGTGGAAAAGCCCCTGATGCTGGGAAAGATTGAAGGCAGGAGGAGAAGGGGACGACAGAGGATGAGATGGTTGGATGGCATCCCCGACTCTACGGACATGAGTTTGAGCAAGCTCAGGGAGTTGGTGATGGACAGGGGCCTGGCGTGCTGCAGCCAAGGGGTTGCCAAGAGTCAGACACGACTGAGGGACTGAACTGAACTGAACACACAGAATTGAAGTGAGACACTAAGAAAATGGGGAGAGGGAATATGAAATGGTTGAGAGCTGGATCCTTCTGGTGAGATGACAGGGGGAACCATGTGAGTTAAGAATGAACTGGGCAAGTCCAGGGGCCTGCTGATGGCAGCAGGGGTCAGGGGCGAGGCCTGAATGGCGGGTAGGATTTCCAAGGCCAGGCTCACACGTATTTTCAAGTCCTGGCAGTACTGCTTACTAGATGGGGGACCCTAGACATGTTCCTCAACCCTTCTGAGCCCCATCCCCCTTTCCATAGCATGATTATTATGCACCATTATTACAGTGAAGAGGTGAGCACAGAGCTGGTGAATAACAAACATGAAAAGGGCAGCTGTTACTTAATTGACACTCTGCGTGGAAAGAAGTCACCCAAAGAAGGAGTCCTCTTCTCAAAGATAGGGGCTGGGAGGAAGGAAGGATAAAGTAGGAGGCTGGGATTAACATACACACACTACTGTATATAAAACATCTGATCAACAAGGACCTATTGTATAGCACAGGAAACTACCCGATAATTTTTGTAATAACCTGTAAGGGGAAAGGATCTGAAAAACAACATATTTATATTATACTATATTATCAGTTATATATGTGTGACTGTGCTGTATATCTGAAACTAACACAACATTGTAAACCAACTATGCTTCAATTTATATATATATATGGAGAAGGCAATGGCATCCCACTCCAGTACTCTTGCCTGGAACATCCCATGGACGGAGGAGCCTGGTAGGCTGCAGTCCTTGGGGTCGCTAAGAGTTGGATGCGACTTCACTTTCACTTTTCACTTTGATGCATTGGAGAAGGAAATGGCAACCCACTCCGGTGGTCTTGCCTGGAGAATCCCAGGGATGGGGGCGCCTGGTGGGCTGCCGTCTATGGGGTCACACAGAGTCAGACATGACTAAAGTGACTTAGCAGCAGCGACTTAGCAGCATATATATATATATATATATATATATATATATGCTGACAAAAAAGGAAATGCAAAATAAGACCACAGTGATTTACCATCACACACCCATTAGAATGACCAAAATTTAAAAGACTGCCATACCAAATACTGGCAAGGAGGTAGAGGAACTGGGGCTCTACACTGCGGTGGGGATATAAAATCAAGCAATCACTTTGGAAAATATTTTGGTAGTTTCCTAGAAACCTACACATACACTTAGCATATGACCTAGCTATTCCCCTCTGAGATATTTACCCAAGGGAAGTGAAAGTATATATGTATATGAAGACAGGTGTATGAACGGTTATAGCAGCTTTTATTTGTGTTAACAACAGACAAAAACCGGAAACAATACCAATGTCCATCAGTAGAGGAATGGGTAAGCCATGGCACAGCCACATAAAGGAATACTACTTAGCAATATAAAGGAACGGAGTACTGACTTATGCCATGAAATGAATAAAGCTCAAAACAATTATGCTGAGCAAAAATAAATGCAGACGAAAAGAAGAGTCTATGCTCTAAGAATCCATTATATAAAATTTTGGAAAATATAAAATAGCACTCAAAAACAAAGTTGATCCAGGGATGCCTGGAGATGGGACAGGGGGTGGTGAGGAGGGCTATAAGGAAGGTATCACCAATGGGCAAGAGGAGATATTTCAGCACCATAGGTTTGTTCATTATCTCGATTGTGGTGATGGTTTCATTAGTGATATATTTGTTACTTGAAACATGTGTGGTTTATTTTAGGTTGAATATACCTCAATACACAGTTAAAAATAAGTTTGGAGAATATTGTATTTGCAATTTTTATACAAACCTAATCTTCCTTAATGCATTTTACTGTTTTTTCTTATAAATATATTACAACAAAAAAGTCCAAAATCAAAGCCTACAAATCTCCCCCAGCTTCAAGGATATTGCAGGCTGCATTAAGATCATTTTGTCTGTGTGCCATGGTGGGGGACAAGGACTCATTCTGGAGGTCATTCTTCCATCCTTGTGTGATGAGAGGTCAGGATGACATAACTGCTTTGGAAGCACGAAGGGTGCAAATCAGGGGCACCCCAACCACAGGGGTGAAAAAGTCCTTTCTGCGGCTTCTGTTTGCTTTCTGGAGACATGAGTGGCTGAGGTTTGGAAGAAAAAGAAGAGCTAAGTGTCCACAGCAGCTCAGCCACCTGTGGGCACCAATGTGTGACCCCTGATCCACAGAAGCAACAGTGGGAGTTAGGGGTGTTGGTGAGCAGTGGTGAAAAGAGGGAGGACAAGGTGACCAGACGTTTACAAGTACCAGGGTAACGTGACTTTAGATAAGCAGACTGTGCTGTCCCAACCCGCTCAGTGCCTCTGCCATCTTGCTGTCTCCAAGGCAGCTGCCAGCCCCTCTGAGCACAAAGAGAATCCTTGGAGAACAGCCATGAGGCCGCCAGCCACAGAGTCTGACCTGGTCTTGTGTGCATTGGTCAAAATGGGGACCAGGCAGAGACTCCAGCCCCGGCTGCAGTCACCACGCCCTGGAGACGGCTGTAATAGACGCTACCACTGGTTTCTCCTGCCTAGCACCACGTGTCCACACGAGGCAATGGAGGCGGTGGGACAGAGGGGCTGCGTGCAAGGGAGAGTCCGCCCAGGCTTATGTCACGGCTCTGACTCTGGGCAAGCTACTTAACCACAACATGCCTCAGTTTCTCCATCAATAAAATGGAGATAACAAGAACTACCACATATAGCTGTAAGGGTGAAAGGAGTTGATATCTGTGTTTAGACAAGTTTCTGAGACAGAGTGTGCTCACTGATGTTATTGTTACTATATTTTATATATTAATATATTATATATAATTATATATTTATATAATTTATATATTAATATATATTACAATAATATAACAATATATTATACATAATAATAGATACTATGTATAATATATATTGTTGTTATTGTTATTATATTATTATTCTATCCTTTTAAAAAATAGCCCTCTTCTGCCCTTTGTGTCAGACAATGCAGGCTTACACATATGGCCATTATGTAATGCTGGGTGTGATGGGCAGTTCCCTTAACACTCTTAAACTGATTTCTTCAGGTTTGGGGCTCATGCTGTTTATTTCTATTGCTCTGGCTACTAAGAACCTCAGAGCAAATCTAGAACACAGGTCATGGGGCAGGAAGGCTTGCGCGGACTGATCCATGCAGGTCCTACCGTCTCCAGCAGGGGGGGACCAGCACCCACCACCCTTTGCTAATGGTGCTCAATGTCCAGCCCCACCCCAGGCCCTGGGAACAATGGGCTGTTTACAGCAGGAAAATCATTTTAGAATTCTATAGCCCAATGGCCACAGGCGGATTTGTGGACACTGCTCCCTCCTGGACTCCTGACTTTCCTAGTTCCAATCTGTCCCACTTCCTGGAGGTGGAGGCTCATGCGATGGTGGCCTGGCCTCAGTTTCCCAGTCTGTAAAACATGTTGTTATCACTACCTCTTTCTCTGAGGTCCCACAGTGAATTTTTAGCTGGAATGACAGGCAGGAGAGGCTCCATGCCCTACCCACAAGCACAGCTGGGAAAAGCCACTTCCTGAAGCAGCAACACCAAAGGATGCGGGAGGTGTTTCCGAGCAGGGAGCAGGGGCCTCAGTGATCCTCCCTCTTCCCAGCCTCAGTGTCTTGTACTGTCCTAAATCTTGGCTCCAGGATGGCTCCCCTTCGATCTTTGCACCAATGCGGGACTTCGAAGCCCAACCTGAGGTTTTTTTTCACCCACTCTTGACCCAAATAGCACAAACGAAAAACCAGAAAAAAAAAAAAATCACATCTTTATTGTCTGATTAATAAACTGGCTTGGAGAGGGAAGACCGTAAGGGGGAGGGGAACATCTAGCTTTGATTAGTTGGAAGGTCCTATTAACTGTGTACAAAATGAATGTTACAAAAATCATGTAAAAAAAAAAACAGGTCAGCAAAGCAGCAGCCCTGGAGAGAGCTCAAGGCACCTGGGAGGCTGAGAAACAGGCCCATCCTGGCCTCAGGGGTGAGGCCGAAGAACAGGGGGCCGGGGGCTGCACCCCTCCCCTCCTTCACCACGGGGCACATGTGTCTCCTCGCTCCCCGATTACAAGTCAGTACAAAAACTGCCTTCAAGGGCCCAAATCCCAAGGCCAAGGCACTACCAGAAATGAAGTGGGCCTGGAGCCCAGCGCTGAGCTCCCCGTTCCCCGCGGCCGGAGCCTGGGGAAGGGGCCCCCGGTTCCCCACGCCCAGCAGGGTGGGCAGACACAGAGTCCCGCAGCTGGGGAGGGGCTCCGCCTCCTGACACGCAGTGGTCAGGGAGCCCTGAGCAAACACAGCCGGGGCTTTGGTCAGTGCTGAGCACGGAGAGAGGGGCCACAGGCCTGTCCGGCCCCCCCACCCGCCCCCCGACGCGGCCTCAGCAGAGCTGTCCTGTCACGGTCCTTCTGGAGCCGATGCCCAGGCCACGGCCCTAAATGGGGTAACACATGCAGCACCCCGTGCCTGCTGCCTCCACGCCGGGCTTGGTGCCGGGCCCCAGGAGCCCATCGGTGACAGAGTGCTCCGTGATGATGTCCTCCACCCGGGTGATGTACAAGAATGTCAGCAGCACTCCCAGGAACTGAGGAGAAGGGGCGGGGTGGGGGAGAGCCTGCTGGGGATCTGGATGGCACTGTCTGGCTGTGCCCAGGCCCCACCACCCCCCACCACCCCAGTGGCCCCAGCGCGGGCCCTCCTCTGCCCCTCCCAGGAGACCCCAGAGACCCTTCCGGTGCCCCATCAGCAGAGGCCCCTCCAAGCTGGGGCTCCTATCCACCCCAGCCATGTCACTCACTCTCTGGGCCATTCGCCCTCTCTGTCCAGCCCCCAAGCCCGCACCGGCTGAGCCCAGCGATCCCGAGCCCTCTTCACCCCAGTCTTTGTCCCTCCTCTGCACTCTGTAATCCCCAAGCCACACACCATCCGGGCCCCCAGCCTGCCCACCCCACCCCCGCTCCCCTCCCTGGTGGAGGGGGACCAGCCCACCTGGGGGAGCAGGATGCCCAGCAGGAGGCCGGCCATGATGGTGTAGTTGTCCGTGAACCAGATGAGCACGGCGTTGGTGCAGCCCCGCACGTAGATGACGTTCTGCACGCTGAGGCGCTGCGGGGAGGAGCCCGGCTGAGCACGCGCCTGGCAGCCCCAGTCCCAACTCTGCCACTCACCCCAGGCCCAGGCGAATCCCTCAGCCTCTCTGGGCCTCAGTTTCTCATATGCAACCTGAGAAGTTGATTCTAAACCACAGGCTCTCAACAGAAAGTGAAAGTCACTCAGTCGTGTCTGACTCTTTGCGACCCCAGACTATAGCCTGGCAGGCTCTTGTCCATGAGATTCTCCAGGCCAGAATACTGGAGTGGGTAGCCGTTCCCCTTTCCAAGGTATCTTCCCAACCCAGGGATCGAACCCATGTCTCCTGCATAGCGGGCGAATTCTTTACCAGCTGAGCTACCAGAGAAACCTTTCAACAGGCAGTACTGTTCCCTGGAAAGCCTGCTGACACTGTGGTGACACTTATGCTTGTCACAGAGATAGGGATGGGGCTGAAGGACTACAGAGCTCAGGGCAATCCTTCTCGAGGGACACCCACCCAGACTACCTGCCTGTTAGATGTCCCCTGGGGCATCTGCATGGGTGATAACCCATCCGTAATTATCTGAGCCCAAAGCCTAACTCCAGGGACATAAAAACCAAAGTGTTTTCTGCTTTGCTCCACTATACATTGAATTCTACCGAAATAGAAATAGATAAACTAAGGAATAATTATATTCGATTTTGTTTGGAACTTTATCAAGAATTGTTCACCATTTTAAAAACCATGTCCATGCCAAAAAATATGCCCATGCTATACAGGTTGCCCACACAACACCCCTCCTAGGTAACAGAAGCCCCTGGCAGTGCAAACACCTGATCAACTTTGCTGTCTTATGCTGTTTCTATCCAGCACCTAAGCATGTACGTGTTGAAATACAGTATATGGTTATAAATCATTTTATCTTATTTCTCTATCTCAAACCAGGGGCTTCTCTCTTAGCTCAGTTGGTAAACAATTCACCTGCAATGCAGGAGACCCCAGTTCCATTCCTAGGTCGGGAAGATCCACTGGAGAAGGAAGAGGCTACCCACTCCAGTATTCTTGGGCTTCCCTAGTGGCTCAGCTGGTAAAGAATCTGCCCGCAATGTGGGAGACCTGGGTTCTATCCCTGGGTTGGGAAGATCCCCTGGCGAAGGGAAAGGCTACCCACTCTGGTATTTTGGCCTGAAGAATTTCATGGACTGTATATATAGTCCATGGGGTTGCAAAGATTCGGATATGACTGAGCAACTTTCACTTTCACACTTTCACTTATCTCAAATCATTATGCCACTTGTTTTGGAATTAGGTTTACAGGTAAGTAGTTATATCATCTGTGAGTGTCATTTTGGGATAACAGATAACAACAGGACATTGTGTATGCTAAGTCACTTCAGTGGTGCCTGACTCTTTGCAACTCCATGGACTGTAGCTCGCCAGGCTCCAGTCCATGGGATTTTCCAGGCAAGAACACTGGAGTGGGTTGCCATGCTCTCCTCCAGGGGATCTTCCTGACTCAGGGGTCGAGCTCACATCTCTTACATCTCCTGAATTGGCAAGTGAGTTATTTAGCACTAGTGGCACCTGGAAAGCCCAAATAGGGCATTACCAAGTGTTTATTATAAAAAATAGCCGTTGGGTCCCATGTCAGGAGAACCACTGTTGGTCTGTGGTCCAGCATCTTAGATGTTTGTCAGAGTCACTCGCTGGCCCCACCCCAAGGGTGCACGTTTCTAACAAGCTCCTTGGGGCTTCTGTTGCTGCTAGTCCAGGGACCTCACTTTGAGAACCACTGCTCAGAGGCCATCTCAAGTCATCATTATTTTTAGCTACCTTCTCAGCACAACCGCATCTTCTCTCCAAGTCCAGGAGAAATGCCCAGGAAGCTGACCCAGGAGGTACCAGCCAAAGACTCTCTTCCCCCAGGGACTCCTGGGTCCCAGGCTGAGGGAGCTGGTGTGTATCTGCAAACTGGCAGCTCCGAGGACAGAGGTGGACTGGTGAGCGCAGCTGGGCTTGGGGCCACACTGGGGGACACTGACAAGGGCACGGTGGCCTCACACATTAGCTGCTTAGTCAACTCTGGCAGCCAGCTTCTCCCAACCTGGTGGGGATTCTTAGCTCCCCAAGTCCTTCTGTGTCTAGATAGGGGCAAAAAACGTGGGCAGTCCCTGGCTCCTATTCACAGCCAGGAATGCTGGGAGATCTCAACAGCCAGGAGCCTCACCCCCGGGAGCCCCTCTGATCACCCTGGGGATGGAACAGGAAGAGCAGCCTTTCTGGGGAAAAGAGATTTCAAAGACATTACCTCCTTGTCTATAGTTTTGTAGCCACACATGGTGTTGACAACTTCTGTCTGAAACAGAAAAGTGTATTAGCTAACACTTACATGGTAATTACTGCAGAAGACACTTATTCCCCCACCCACCCACCCCCGCTCCCCCATTTTACAGATGAAAAAACTGAGGCATAGAGAGTTGCACTATCCAGTATGAATGGAGCTGAGAGTCCCATCCCAGCTGCCTGGTTCAAGTCTGCATCTTAGTCTCCTGGATCCAAGAAATGCCCAGGGAGAAAAGGTGGGAAGACCAGTTCTGTGGCTCTTGGGTGGAAGGCCCACTCCTCCACCAGTGGCAGCCTAGGAGCCCAGAGGACAGGGCATAGCCCCAGGCTCTTCCATTGCAGCCACCAAAGGCTTGCTTTGCTGAGATGGTCATGTGCTGAGGTCAGGACTGGGCTGCTCCCAGTCTGTTGGCTCTTGTGAAAGAAAATCCCAGACCACAGCCAGGCCCCTGGCCAGCTGGGGTTTACCTGAGGGCAAGGCCGGGCCTCTGACCACACTTCCTGGCCCCTGCAGACTGCCACCTGCCAGTAGGGCTGCTCAACCTCCTTCCTGGGAAGATAGCTGCCTTCAGGAGTTTCCAGCTGCTGACTAATCTGGGCACAGTGGAAGCTGTGGTCGGCCCTGGGCTCATCAAATCTCTTCCCAGCCAACCTAGGTCACAGGGCTGGCAGGGGCACTTCCCATCACAGCCTGAGCCCTTGTGGAGTCTCCTCTGCTTTCTAGAAGGTGAGAGAGAGAGCTCGATGTCCTACCCATCCACGTCTAAGTGACAGCTACTGTGGGATCAGGGTGCCACAGGTGCCTGCAGTGATGTAGGAGGGCAGAGTGGCCAGTTTGGGCTCTGGCATCACATTGCCCAGCCCAGGCCCTGCTCTGCCACTTAGGAGCTCTGCGACCAACCTTAGGTGTGGCACTGAGGGACAGGCACGTGGAAGCACTCAGTAAGGATTTGTTGAATGAATGAATGGATAGGTTCCCTGGACTCTTCAATAAAACAGTCATAATCTCTGAATGTACCCCATGGAGATGTTTTGAATATAAAGTGAGGTATATACATAAAATGATCATTCAAGGGCAAGGCACGCTGGCTGGACTGACCTTGAATACAATCCCAGACCCTGGAAGGCAAGGAGGGCTGCTACTCTTTCTAAAAGCATGGGTTGAACCTCAGACGTCATCTAGATCAGCCTAAATGTCAAGGCTTGATGTGTGGACAAAATAACCTCCTTCAGTCTAGACTGTCCCCCAGGAACCCTCAGACCCCAAAACACCCAGGATCCACCTCACATCAATCAGCATCAGTGGCCCCTCCAGGCCATGAACATGACCCCGTGGAGAAGGTCCAGCCTGGGTGGTAGATGTATGAGGGCATGGTGGGAGCCATTACTGAACAGATATTGAGCATCAGTTATGTACCATTCTCTGTTCTAGGTGTTGGGAATACAGAAGAACAAAATAAGATCCTTGCCTTCATGGAACTTTTATTCTAGGAAGGGAGATAGGCAATGAACATAGTAAGTAAGTAAACTGTATGATACGTAAGAAGGTAACAAGAGTAACTTTACTCTTCATTGTGCTGCTTCCAGACCTGGAGGCAGAACCACAGCTCCTGCCCTTGGGAACTGGCAGAGGCCTCCCTTACACCTGGAGCCAAAAAATTCTTCTCTAGGCCCCAGAGGTGGAGGGGAACTAACATAGATATCTAGGCAAACATTATTCTGGGCATTGTTTAATGAGATTAACATTAAAATCAATAGGCTGAGTAAAGCAGATTGCTCTCCCTAATGTGGGTGGGCTTCATCCAATCAGTCAAAGGCCTAAACAGAACAAAAAGGCTACCCTTCCCCCAAGTAAGGAAGAATTCTTCCTGTCTGATTTCAAACCTGAACTGAAACATCAGCTCTTTCTGGGCCTTGAGGCCGCCAGCCTCAAACAGGAACTACATCATCACCTCTCCTGGTTCTTAGGCCTGGGGACTCAGACTGGAAGTAAACTGTTGGCTCTCCTGGGGCTCTTGCTTGCCGACTCACTCTGCAGCTCTTGGGACTTTCCTGTCTCTATAATTCTGTGAGTCAGTTTCTTATAATAAATTTCTTTACACACACACACACACACATCCTATTGATTCTGTTTTTCTGCTAAACAAGCCAGCAAGTCCCTTCCTGAGTGAAACACTAAACTCATGTAATGCCTGCTGAATGTGGAGGTATGAAGGCCTGCCCATCTCACCCCGATATGGGACAACTCTCCAGGATCATCCCAGGACATTCCCATGGGTTCAGCTGAGGTCCCCACTGAGACTGCATCATTGCTCAGCCTCTCCCTCTTCTGTCCTCTCCCTTACAGGTGGCAATCCTGAGCACACTCCCTACTAAGCTTCCTGCTCACTAACCAGCATCTCAGAGCCCGCTTTCCAGACAGCCTTGGCTGAGACCCTGGGATCACTGCACTAGCCCCTCACCAGACTGTCCTTGTCGCCTCTGCCACCACAGCAGACAGGGTGGTGCTGGGAAAGCCTAAGGAAGATCTGCTACTTGTTCACTGAAGCCCTGTCACTTGACTTCTTGTCACTTAAGGGAACCAAAGTCCTGATCATGACCTTCAGGGTACCCATGACCTCTGACTTCATCTGTAACTATCCTCCCCCAAGCTCACTCCGCTCCAGCCACACTAGAGCTGGTCTCTGTGCTGTTTCTCAAATTCACAAGGGCAGGTCCCACCTCGGGGCCTTTGCACTTGCTCTTCTCTCTGCCAAGAATTCCCATCCCCAGATAGCATGGCTTACTCCCTCACTTCTTTCAGGGTTTTACTGAGAACCAACCTTCTCAGTATCTAAAATGCAATCCTCCATGCCTCTGTTTTATTTTTCTCCTTAGAATTTATCATCTCTTAGAATATTATCTCTTTCACTTATTTATTTTGCTTATTAGTTTTCTCCACTAGAAAGAATGTGAGCTCCATGTGGGCAGAGTTCTCTGTGTGTTTCCTGTATCCTTAGAACATAGAACTGCATCTGGCTGGTTCTCAGTAAATACCTGTTGAATGAATGAATGAACAAATGCAAGTTGGGCTTTCACATCTCAACTTGGACATTCAGGTGCCAGTGCCTTGGATGACGAAGTTCAGAGTCACACCCCCCGCCCCCAATGCCCCACAGGCCTCTCTGAAAACCTTGGGCTCCTCCTCAGCATTCCCCCTGCACAAAGAGCTACCCTAAAATGGTAGCTCCAGCTTCCAAACAAACCTGCCCTCCTGGTCGAGCCTTTTTAGGGCTCATGCACTTGGCACTGGCTCCCAGAGTCATGAGTGAGGCCCCCACCCCCACCAGCAGCTGCTCAGTTTACAGAATCCAGCAGTGGGCACAGAATGGTGGAGACGTCAGAAGAGAAATTTTCCATGACTCTTCAAGGCATGAGTAATTGCAAAACTCCCCGCCTCGTTCCAATCCAGAAACCAGGCAGCTTTTGGACACATTAGTCAAACGCAGGATTGACCAAGCCTCTCATTTATTAGCAGTGATGGCACAGGGCAGCCTCCCAAGGGGCCAAGGAAGCAACAGAGCTTCCCAGCTCTGTTGATCCCACTGGGGAGAGGCAGAGACTGGCATTTACATCACCAGGCTGCTTCCAAGCACCTAGTTGCTGATGATCACCAGGACGTCAAGCCCAAAGTCCACCAGAAACGTTCACAGTGCAGGCCCTGCCCTGGCCGCCGGCTACGCTGCCAAGCCAGCCACCCTGCTAGGCCCCCAGCCCGGACTCTCGACCACTCTTCGCCTGGCCTGCACAGTAGTCCGGGGCACGGCTCTGACAACAGCTGCCTGAATTTCATCCTAGCTCTATCAACCTTGAGCCAAGAACCTCACCTTTTGGCCCCTCAGTTTTCTCATCTGTATAGTGGGTAAAATAACCATCCCTACCTCACAGGGTTGTTGAAAGGACTTAACGAGTCAAAACAACTAAAGAACCTAGAACAGGCCACCACGTGGTAAGTGCTCAATAGATATCAACAACCGTCACTAATAAGACAAGTCTCCCCATCCTCTACCCCCAGCTTCACCCCATTCAGTGGCCCTTGGGGCTCAGGAAGCCTCAGCAAGGACCACCACCTCCTGCCTACCCCTCCTACCCCGCCCCACTGCCCGTCCTGAAGGTTAGAGAAGCGTCTGACCAGCCGGGAGGCCCCAGGAGCAGTGGGTACCGTGTTTCTGAAGCAGCAGGTGTAGGGCACCCCGCAGGCCAGGGGTCCGGGGGCACTGCAGTCGTGGTACTGGTTCTTGCTCCAGTCTCGGTAGTCTTCCCCGCCACAGCACTTAAACTGAGGGAGGAAGCAAGTGGGGAAGAGAGCTGCCGTCACTACCAAGGCCCCCGGGGCAGACAGTGGGGAGGGGCCCAGCCAGGGGACGATGTGATTTATGATGCAGGTCACCCAGGTAGGGGGCATTATGGGGAGCATGTGAGGCACTGTTACAGATCAGAGCTCGACAAAAGCAGCCCAGTAGGCAGTGAGCACCCCGTCACTTGGGAGGCATGCAAGCCAAGGCTGGGTAGCCTTTTGGTGGGATAGTGGCTGGTGACTAAACACTGGAGGAAAAGCTCTTCCTTGCCAACCGGACTCCATCTTCACATCCCCAGTGCAGGTGCTCCATCAGGGGACCTGGCCTTTAAAGTCCCAGAGATTAGGAATCTAGGGGAGCCCCACAACCCAGAGGCCCCTGAACCACACTGACCTGCTCACCCACCCAGCTCTGCCTGTCCCACCCTTAGCAAAGGGGCACACACACACACACCCTGGCCAGGGCTCAGGAATGAAGTGATGGCACAGCGGGCGTCATTTTCCCCTTGGCTGAGCTCTGCCCTGCATGTCCCCCTGTACAGATGCCAACGCCTGGGGGAAGCAGTTACTCCACTGGGATGCTGCTGTGTGCTGAGCGTTGCTCTGTGTGCCCAAAAACCGAGGGGGAGGGAAAGCGCCACAGCCCTGAGGGAGACGGAGAAGAACCACCATGTGAAAAGGGCATGAGGCAGTGCTGGGTACCAGGGATACGGCAAACGGGGGAAGGAGGCAGGAGGTCAGGAAAGGCCTGAGGAGATCTCATTTAATCGGAAATATGAACACCAGGAAGAAAACAGTCAAGACATGCCAAGACCCCACACGAAGATGAATTAGTTGTATCGATATTTCAGCAGCAGGCGTAACTGGAGCAGAGTGAGCAAGAGTAGAGGGTTTCAGGTCAGACCAGGAAAGCTTTGTCAGCCAGAATAAGCAGAGAAAGGGGATAGTATCCTTAGTGACAGGAAGTTACTGGAGGCTTTAACCAGGAGAGAGATATATCAGTCAGAGGTTCTAGCAGAAACAAAGTAGATGCCCTTCCAGAGTCTCCATAGAGCCTTTCAGGCTATCAGTCTAGGGGTCCAGGAAGTGCCTCTGTGGGGTGCAATGCAAAGAGGATTTACTTTGCCATCCGACAGGCCAGCGTTCAAATCCTCATACCACCTCTCCATGCTGTGTGACTCTGGGCAAGTCAGTCAGCCTCTCTGGGCCTCAGAGGCTCAACTGCAAAGTAGGAAGAGCAATGCCAGCTTTGCACAGCTGAGCTGAGAAGTACAAAGATGAGCCAAGCGTGAAGCACTTGGCGTAGGACCTGGCCCCAAGCAGGTGCCCAGTGAGCATGAGTCATCTCGCCATTGCACGCTGGGAGAAATGAAATTCTCAAGCCAGCTGAAGGTTGGTTCCAATAAAAACATCTTGCCCCACCCGATGGCCAGAGCTGGCAGGCGCATCCCTGGCAGAGAAGAGCCTCCCAGAGGCTGCACCTGTTATGACTACAGAGAAGGCCTGAGCCAAGGGAGTGGCCACTAAGGATGGCCCCGGGTGCTGCGAGATGTTGGTCCCCCACTGAGGGCTAGCACGGGGATCAGGTCAGCTGACACCCCCAAGGTCATGTCCCAAGAAGCGCTGCCAGGGCTGAGGAGGCCCTCAGCTCCCAAACTCCACTCATGCTCACTTAGGAGGACAGGCAGACAGCGATCACCCCAGCTGACGCGGACTTGGTCTCGCCACACGCCTGGCCCTGCTTTAACTACCTCTGAAATAAATCAAGGCAAATCTCATAGTGACACTAAGTAGAAGGGACCATCACACCCCGCTGGGGCAGGTGTGGAACCTGAGGCTCAGGACTAGGTGAGACTGGTGTGCAGAAGGCCCCGAGGGCATCAGCAGGCACTGCTGCTACTGTTACGCCCACAGGCTTGGGTGGACCCCGGGAAGGGGGGATGACGGGCACCGCATTCAAAGAAGCGCCGTTGGAGAAAAGGAGAAGCCCTGCTCCGTTTCCCAGTGCAGGGGGAAGTGGAACCCGGGAGCGCTCTCTCCCCATCAGGGCTATCCTTGATTTGGCAAGGGAGTGAGCCCCCTGTCCCTGAAGGGTCTCAGCAGAGGGAACTTTGAATTGGGTGGCTTGGAGGTTAATCCCACCTCAAAGAAGGAGATTCTTTGCCCACTGGAGAGGGGCCCCCAAGACTCTGCCACATGGTTTGTAGCTCCCTCTGACCTTATTCTTTTTTTTTTTTTTCAGAAGGGGAAGGTTTGTGTAACTGGAAAGGAACAGGCAGGGCAAGTATATTCTGGGCCAGGCATGCCCTGGCATCCCCACCCTTGGCGGCTGTCCATGGCCCACCCTCAGCTCCCAACTTGGCCAGCCACTTGGGGATAGATAAGCCACCCGACCCCTCACTCCCACCCTCTTGCGCAGGGTCCCAAGTTGGGGGCGAGGGGTGGGAACAGAGCAAAGGATGTGGGAGGCAGTTCTCTGACCCCAAGCACCTGACTCACCTCCTTCTGAACAAAATCCATGATGTTTTTGAAGTCCAGATCGTCATAGTAGTTCTCAATTCCTCTTCGAATATTGTCATTCAGAAAGTCGATGGTCTATGTAGACAGAGAAATTATAAAGGAGGAAGGGCACACAATCCCAGGGTCCAACCCGAGATTTCCCAGAAGTCAGGATTGAACCAGAGAGTCCACCTGCCCAGGTAGCACCCCCTCCCCCAACCTGCACAGAGCACCTCCGTTCCCACCCACGACCTCCCTGCACAAGCACCCTCTCCGTGTCCCCAGAGCCCATCAGAGGCAGGAATGGCGCACCCCATTCCTTTACAGATCAGACAACCCAGGCCCCAAGAGGGTGAGGCCCTGCCTGGGGGACACGGTTCCGAAGGAGCCAGGCCAGGGCTGGGACTTGGCTGCCCAGGTGCTCCTTCTACTGCTAAAGACAGGCCTGCACTGGGACCTTCCCTTTGCCCTCCAGCCCCCTCTCCACTCTTCTTTGCTTTGTAAGCTCGTCTTTTACAGATGAAGAGGCCAGAGAGGGCCACTTCCCAGGTCACCGAGCAGGTGTTGGCTCTGGTTAGGGGCCCAGCCAGGACTGGAAACCAGGTGTCCTGACATCCCTCCAGGCCTCTCTCTGTCGCTGCAGTGCTCCGGCCCAGATGACAGGGCCTTCCTCCCTCTCACACTGGGACAATCCCCACCGGGAAGGATGCTGGCAGGCCACCCTCTCCCAGTCATGCTGGGCCTTGGGATCAACAGCCCGGCTGTTGTGCTGAGATTCAGGAGCACAAAAGGCCCCACAGCGGGAAGGGACGGGGCGGGGGTGTGGGCAGCCCGGCTCCACACTCACAATGACAATCGGGGCTTTCAGAGTAGGGAAGCCAGTGGATCATCAGAGATTGTGCTGGCACAAAGGGCGCATTCTCAGCTCTGGAGCCAGACGATTCCCGGGGGAGTCGCCCTCAGGGTTAGTGGGGACAAGAGGGTCCTGAGTTCCAGGCCTGACCCTAGGATGGCAGGCCCCACCCTTCTCCTCCACTGTCAGCTCCCCACTTGTGTATCAGTCATGCAGGCCTGTCTTTAAGACACCTTCCAGCTCCGAAGATCAAAGACTAAGCTACAAGGGGCTATCAAGCGTCACGGTCAAGAACAGTCTTTGCATCCACACCGGGCTCAGGAACATCATTTAACTTCTGGGCCTCTGGTGGCTCAGACAATAAAGGATATGCCTGCAATCCAGGAAACCTGGGCTTGAACCCTGGATCAGGAAGATCCCTTGGAGAAGGGAATGGAAACTCACTCCAGTATTCTTGCCTGGAGAATTCCATGGACAGAGGCACCTAGCAGGCTACAGTGCATAGGGTTCCAAACAGTTGGACCTGACTGAGTGACTGACACTTTTCCTCACCTACAGGGTGGGAGTGGGGATCCTCTGCCTCAGAGGAATTTGAGACTCAAACAAACTAGAGCAACGAAAGTGCTTAGCATGATGCCAGGCACATAGCAGGTCCTGTTATTATTATGATAGATTTTTCTCATTTTCCAGGATGTAGTACCACTTCATACCCATCATGTCATCAGTGGAAAATGGCTAATCCCAAAAGAAATCAAGACCCTAAGTCTTGTCCAAGAGCCACTCCTGATCTGGGACCCGTCCGAAACTCCCTGCAGCCCAAAGAGGTAACGTGACTTGTCTAAGGTCACCTCAGTGATCACTGGCAGAGAGATGCTGGAATCAAGTGTCAAAATCGCAGCCTGATATACTTTAAGAAGCCAAGAACCCAAGGTTGAATTCAGGGCCATCTCCCCAAACTCTCTGCAGTATCAGGAAGAGAGAAACAAGGATGTGACAGCCACCTCCTCCCTGACATTCACACACTGCTCAAAGCCAAGGTGACAAAGCAGACTCCGTGGTCAGAAGGAAACCCTCTGTTGATAATAATCACCACTCAGGAGCAGACCTGGGAGTTGAGGAGGATCACGCCAGCCTTGGGAGGCACCAGGCCAGCCCTCTTCCCCTGTAACAGGCTCTGCCATCACCAGCCATCTGCCCTGCCCAGGTCTGGCTCTGGATCCTGGGGCAGAGGGTCAGTGGAAGAGCTGTTTGCTGGCCACCCAATCTGGGCAGAGCAGGGACCTGCCTGTTCTCAGGTCCACCCTTCCCAGAGGTCCCCAGGTCCTGCAGCCTTGCCAGTCTTGGGTGCCTGTTCCCTGGGGTGGTGATGAAGGGAAAGGCCAGCCAGCTGGGGCATAGTTGGGGGAGTCTACGAAACAGGACACCAGGCTGCATCAGTCTGTCACCCAGGGAGTGAGCTCGCAGGATTACATGGCATGCTGTAAGGGGCTCTTGGCAGGGGTGATGTCCAAGGTCAGGGATATGTCAAGGGCCACACTCGTGGTGGGTGAGGTGGCTTCCCTTCAGTCTCAAGGCACTGCAGGCCGTCCTGGCCCTCCTATCCCAGCCCACTGGCCACCTCACGGTCCCTCTGCTGGGTCACCCCTCAGCCCTCCCACGGGGTCACATGCGGTCAGGAGCCGGGGTGGGATGAGGACAGGAGGCCCAAGGCAGCAGAGCAGATACCCGACAGCCCCGCGGGGATAAGCTCTCCCCCGCTCTTTGGTGAGCAGCCCTGACCTCTCTCCCGAAACCGTCTCAGTCTCTGGGTATTTTCCAAAGGCCCAGACTCGGAAAGAGGCCTTCTTTGTGCAAATCAGAACTTCCATCTGGTTAGCTGAGCTGGACCCTGCGGGGGAGGGAGGCCCCACTGGAGGCCTCTCTGGACGGACAGGAAGAACAGATGGTCCCAGACTCCACGGGCGGCAGCTGCCCCCGTTCCCACCAGGGAGCCCTCTGGCTTGTGCTGGCTCTTACACGTGTGTGCCACCCTTGGTACCGTGTCTGTGTGTGTGTGTGCATGCGTCCACACCAGGGAGACATGTGGAATGTTTGGGTGGTTCCTGCAGGGGTGGAGGCTGTATGGTTCATTAATCAACTATAATCAACTATAAAGTGCGCTGCTATGTTCCACAATGTTCTGAGGGATTGGGGGAGCCACTCAGGGGACATGTCCTGTGGGAACTCGGCAGGAAAAAGCGAATGCTGGCTTCTTCTGCTGCCTCAGAGGCCAACGCGCCCAGGGCCACCCCCACCCGGCTCTAAACCAGGTCACGCAGTGGGGCAGCTCCAACGAGGGCCTGAAAACCACCTTTCATGAATGGCTGGCGTGGCCTCAGAGGCATGTGGCCCGGCCTAAATAAAACAAAGAGTAAGCAGTCATCAAAGCCATGGGATTTTCACAGCACATTGTTCAAGCTACCAGACTCGAGCCACAGAGCACTGCCCTTTCTAGGTCTGTCTTTCAATCTAGTTTTAAAGATACTCGAAGCCCTCTGCATCACTCCCCTCAGTGGAGGCACTCGGACAGTTTTTTGATGAACGAGGAGGATAGCCCAGGGATGGTGGATTTCTTCTCAAAGCCACGAAAATGTTCTAAAATCAACAGTGGTCATGGTTGCACATGTATGAATGAACACTTCAAATGAGTGAACTGTATGGTGTGCATGCTCAGTCGCTCAGTGTCCGACTCTTGGCGACCCCATGGACTGTAGCTCACCAGGCTCCTCTGTCCATGGGATTCTCCAGGAAAGAATACTGGAGTGGGTTGTCATTTCCTCCTCCAGGGCATCTTCCCGACCCAGGGGCTGAACCCTCATCTCTTGCGTCTCCCATATTGGCAGGTGCATTTTTTACCACTAGTGCCACCTGGGAAAACTGAATTGTACAGTTTGTGAATTATGCACCAATAAAGCCTTTTATAAGCCTGAAAAACAAATAAATAAGACATTGGAGGGAGTGAGGGGCATGGGTGGCAGCTCCCCAGGATGGGAGGCTGAGGAGCAGAAAAGGAGGAGTGGAAGAGCCAGCAGCTGGAGCCTCCCACCAGGCCTCCGGGGACGGAGCTGCCCAAGTTTCCTGCAGGCTGCCAGCTGGCCTCCATCGATTCATGTCAGCTTCTGGGGCCCACTCTGGGGAGGCCCAGTAGCCAGCAGCTCAGCCAGAACCATCACCAGCTTAGCTCTCACAGCGCAGAGGAAAGTGCTCAGCCTTGGACTTCCTCCCTAAGCGCCTGGGCTGAGCCAGCATCCCTGGGCTCCCTTCAGTGTCCCCCAGAATGTAAAGACTCATCCTCATTACCTCCCCTGGAGCCTCTTCTCCAGCCCTGAGATGGGCCCCATCAGACAACCGAGGGTTGAGAGGAACCCAAAGAGTAAGAAAGAAAGAGATGTGAACACTGCAAGGTTCTCAGAAATATCTCAGTCCCTTCCCCAGACCTGGCTGGACTGTGTGTTAGCCCCTCGGTTGTGTCCGACTCTTTGCAACCCCATGAACTCCTCTGTCCATGGGCCTTTCCAGGCAAGAATACTGGAGTGGGTTGCCATTTCCTTTTCCAGGAGATCTTCCCAACTCAGGGATCGAACCCAGGTCTTCTGCATGGCAAGCAGATGCTTCACTATGAGCCACCACGAGGAGATGAGCCACCAGGGAAGCCTATCACACCTGGCTGGAAGTCGCAGGATTAATCCCCATGGTGGGGGAGGGTTATGCTTTGGTTTCCCAGGTGTTTGGGGCCCAGCTCTCACTTCCAAACGGCTGTCCTGTCCGCAGTGGGATGCACCAGCTGCGGGAAGCGGTCCACATCAGTGTAGAACTTTCTCTACTTGCTCCAGGTGGGAAGGATACATATGCTCAGGTGCTCAGGTGCTCAGACAAGCAGTCCATATTGTCTCCTTTCTCCCTGCCCCGACCTCACGGTCACGCCGAGAGCCAGCTGGTGACAGTGCCAAGATAAACAGGCTTGGTGCTGCCCGTTGTTCCTTGGCTGATGTTGGGTGTGACCATGGCACCATCCAATCAAGGCCAGGAAAGAGGTCACTCCCCTACTTGTCCAGGAGGTAGAGGGAAGGAGGCCAGGGATGGGTACAGACATACCAGCCATAGCCCAGTGTCTTCTGGGTGTCCCTGCTCAGTCCTGCCTTGCTGGGAACACATGGGCAAGAGCTGCCCACCTCCAACACCCCCAGTATTCCTTCAGGGAGGCTCAGAACAAGCTGGGGTGACGTCAGGTCAAGAACAGTGAGACCCTGTTCACTTCCCTGGCTGTCCAGTGCTTAAGACTCCATGCTTCTCTGATGTGGGTTTGATCCCTAGTCAGGGAAGTGAGATCCAGGCAAGAAAACTGGAGTAGGTTGCCATTTCCTCCTCTAGGGGATCTTCCCAACCCAGGGATCGAACACAGGTCTCCTGCACTGCAGGCAGATTCTTTACCGTCTGAGCCACAAAGAAGCCCAAAATGAAAGTGTTAGTTGCTCAGTTGTGTCCGACTCTTTGTGACCCCATGGACTGTAGCCTGCCAGTCTCCACCATCCATGGAATTACCCTAGCAAGAATACTGGAGTGGGTAGCCATTCCTTTCTCTCGGGGATCTTCCTGACCCAGGGATTGAACCCTGGTCTCCTGTATTGCAGGCAGATCCTTTACCAACTGAGCCACCAGGGAAGCCCTTTGCATGCCACAAGGCATGGCCAAAACACAAATTTATTTAAAAAAATAAAGAGCAGTGAGACCCAGACACCTGTGGAAGTCATCCAAGTTTTCCACCCACTTCTGGGTTCAGGGTGCTGCACCCTGAACTTCTCCTGCTTTTAATGCCTGGATCCTTGGGGCCACCAGCTCCACACCAAGTTCCCCATCACACAGCCACTCCACCCTGCATAAGCGGATAAGCCGCTTCAGTCCAACTCCTGAGTCATGCCTAGCCGCAGAAACTGTGCCCAGGGTCAGCAACTGATAGAGAATTTCTGCCTCACACCTGGGAGTTGTTTATCGTCGCTGCCTGGAGGTGACCATGGTTGTACCTTCTTGAGAGCCCTGTTTGAAGTCATCAGCCTGATGATTTGTCCTCATCTGTCACCACAAGTGGATTCTTAGAGTTAAGAGGTAGCCTGCGGGGCTGGAGACTGAACTCGTTACACTGTGACTCAGAGAAATCTGTCTTCTCCTCTTAGGGAAGAAACACTGGAATTGGGGGCTCACCTGGAACCTGACCTTGACTGTGCCTCACCTCTTTCCCACCATCAATGGCCAGGCTCCTCCTTCCCTATCCTCACCATTGGCCCATTTCTTGTTTTATGAAATCACATGGCGTTACAGTTGGCAGGGACATTATTTTTCTTTATATGGTGTTTTTCTCCTTGATTATAAAAAATGAAAAAGAAAATCTGGGAGCCAGGGGGAAAAAAATATAAAGGAGGAAATAAAAATCACCCTAGTCCCGGCAGAATCCGCCAGGGTCTCCGAGTCTCCTGCCTGTCGACGTCGCTTAGCAGGACGCCTCATGGCAGCCAAAGCCACACTTCTCGTGTGGCCCCTCCTGCCAGTCGCGTGCCTCAGATGAGAGCAGCGCCCAGGCCAGCACCCGCAGCTCAGCTACCAGTAGTGGCTCCACCATCTGCCATTCGCTCCCCTGCTGCTGCTCCCTGGCAGCCAGGTCTGACGGCCCAGATGGCAACCACTGCAGCTGGCGTGGCTGTGGGTTCTGCCGTCGGCCACACTCTGGGTCACACCATCACTGGGGGCTTCAGTGGAGGAAGCAGTGCTGAACTCTCAAGGCCTGACATCACTTACCAGGAGCCTCAGGGAACCCAGCCGGCACAACTGCAGCAGAATGGCCCCTGCTTATATGAGGAGAAACAGTTTTTGGAGTGTGCCCAGAGCCAGGGCGACCTTAAACTTTGCGAGGGTTTCAGCGAGGTGCTGAAACAGTGCAGATTGGCCAACGGATTAGCTTAATCAAGAAGCTCCAATTGAAGACATGAAAAATCACCTCTTGTGACCATGTTGATTTAGCATTTAAAATATAATCAGTAGTGAAGATGTGAAGTATGAGACCACCCATTAAAACTCTCCTTAATCATTAATAGCTTTTGTGCTTCACGGTTGTAATGGAAGAGGGTGTTGTCACTATATAGAAGTTCATGGAGATGGTATTGAGTTTGGGATTGGGCAGAAGAGGCGGTTGTGGCCTCTTAAGCATGCTTTTCTGATGTTATTGTTGTGAGTTAATTAGAATAAAGTGATTTTCTTTCTAAAAAAAAAAATCACCCTAGTCCCATCCTTCAGGGAAAATATGAGTTAATATGTTAATATTCCTATTTCCTTCCAGATTTTTCCAGACCTATTTTTTTTCATTGTGAAGATCTTACTGCACTTACAGGGCTTTTTCTTTTTCTTTTGCTCTTTTTCTTTTTTTTTTAGGCCACGCTGTACAGTATATAGGATCTTAGTTCTCCAACCAGGGGTTGAACCCATGTCCCCTGCATTGGGAGCACAGAGTCTTAACCATTGGATTGCCAGGGAAGTCCCTACACTTACAGTTTTGTATCTCATTTTTAAGTTTTTGAATTATATATCACTGTCATATTTAAGCACAGCCCATCATAAGCCTCCAAAGAGCTGAGAGCCCTGATGATGAGGGTCCTTCCTGGACTGACATGGTCCCATGAAGTGACACAGTACCCAAGGGGGAGGAACACACTTCACCCCATGGTGCCCTCAGTGTTTGGGGATAATGTAAGCTCTCAGCCCTGACCTCAAGCCCATGGCATCCTCAGCTGTGAGGACTAAGGGTCCCTGGAGGTTTCGCCTTTACTTAGCTCCTCCTTGGAAAGGAGTGGTGTCACGGCCCCTGTTGAGCTACAGGCAATGGAAAATAAGTCATCAATCTTTGTGAAAGCACCCTGTAAACGAGAACTGCTATTCACGTAGGAGATTGTTTATTAAACCACTGATGCTGCTGACCATGGCCTGGACTTGGGCTCTAGTTAGTAAAGCACTAACTCATAACTCTGGAAAGCTGTGGGCAGCCAGGAGCCCTGCTGGCTGCACAGAAAGGCATCCCTATGGGTAAATGGAATAAACATCTCTCTCTCCTCAAGACGGCTGAAAAATGAATCAGTACCCTGGATCTGCCAGCCTAGAGCAGATGGTCTGAAAAGCAGAAAAGAGGAAAAGGGAGGAACAAGTAGCAAAACTGAACTGGGAAGACAACCAATGGGTCAAAGCAATCTATATTCAGTGCAATCCCCCTGTCAAAATTCAGATGGCATCTTTCAGAGATATAGAAAAAAACGCTCAAATTCATTTGGAATCACAACAAACCCCAGTAGCCAAAGCAATCTTGAACAAGAAGAGCGAAGCTGAAGCAAACATTTCATGATTTCAATATTACAAAGTTATGGTTACCAAAACGTATGGTTTTGACATAAAAATAGACACATAGATCAATGGAACAGAAGAGGGAGTCTGGAAATAAACCCAACATATATGGTCAACTAATTCCCAACAAAGATGCCAACTCTCTTTAATATATAGTGTTGAGAAAATTTGAAATCCACATGCTAAAGAATGAAATTATACCATAGACAAAAATCAACTCAAAATGAGTTAAAAACTTAAATGTAAGACCTCAAGTAGTAGAAATAACTCCTAAAGGAAATATAGGGAAAAAAAACTCCTTGACATTGGTCTTGGCAATGATTTCTTGGACCTGACATCAAATATATAGGCAATGTTGCCTATAGCAAAAAAAAAAAAAAGTGGGACCATGTCAAACTAAAGCTTTTCTGCTAAAAAGTAAACTATTTAAAAAATAAAAGGTAAACTATGAAATGGGAGAAAATAACTGTAAACAATGTACTCAAAGAGTTTTATATTATTTTATTTTATATTCCATAAAAATATATATGGAACCCCTACAGTTGCAAAATAGCAAAAAAAAAAAAAATACAGTTAACCTTTGAATAACGCAGGGATTAGGGGTACCAACCCCAAATACAGTTGAGAATCTGCATATTGCCATCTCTGCCTCTAAACAAAGGAACTGATAAATGACTCACTGAAGGGCAGGAAGCTAAAACAGTTTAAATTGAATCAGTACTCAAACCCTAGTCCTTTTGACTCCACATATTGTGATCTCAAACTGAACATAAACTTTTCTCACACTTAGTTGATTTAAAGATCTGTAAAATGAAATACAGGTACTATATTTATTGAAAAATATCTGTATATAAGTGGATATACACTGTTCAAACCGATGTTGTTCAAGCATCAGCTATAATCTGATTAAAAAATGGGCAGAGGACCTGAATAGATAGTTTTTCAAAGAAGACATATAAATGACCAACAGATATATGAAAAAATGCTCAACATCTCTAAACATCAGGGAAATGCAAACCAAAACCACAACTAGATATAATCTCACTCCTGTTAGGATGTCTATTATCAAAAAACAGGAGATAAATGTGAGTGAAGCGAAAAGGGAACCTTTGTACACTGTTGCTGAGAGTGTAAAATTGGTACAATCACTATGGAAAACTGTATGATGCTTTCTCAAAAAATTAAAAACAAAACTACCATACGGGGTACAATCCCACTCATGGGTATATAGCCAAAGGGAATGACATTACTATCTCAAAGAGTCATCTGCCATGAAAAGATCTCTCACGTTCATGGCAACATTACTCACAACTGCCAAGATATGGAAGCAAGCTAACTGTCTGTTGCCAGATGAATGGATCAAGATGTGAGATAGATACAGATATTCCATTGTTTGTGTGTATAGAATGTATATATGTAATGGAATATTATTCAGCCATAAAAAAATAAGGAAAACCTGCCACTTAGAACAACATGGGTGAATCTTGAGGGTATTATGCTAAGAGAAATAAGTCAGAGAGAGAAAGACCGACACTTTACATATAGGGCCACTTATATTTGAAATCTAAAAAAGAGTCAAACTCATAGAACCAGAGAGTAGAAAACTGGTGTCAGGGGATAGGAGGTAGGGGAAACAGGAAGATGTTGGTCAATGGTATAAATTTGCAGTTACAAGATGAGTAAGTTCTGAGGATCTAATGAACAGTATGGTGACTGTAGTTAATAACACAGTATTATATATTTGAAATTTGCTCAGAGAATAGATCTTAAATATTAAGATCTTACCCCCTCCCCCAAAGTTAACTATTCAAGGTGACAGATGTATTATTAACTTGATTATGGTAATCCTTTCACAATGTATGCATATATCAAATCATCACATTGTAGAGTTTGACCATAATTTTACTTGTCAATTATTCCTCAGTAAAGATGGGGCAGAGGAGGAAAAAAGAAATGAAAAGAAATTGGAAAGCATCCCTGAGTTACCTCCCTTTTGCTATGTACTCTTAGGAGGGCTTCTTAACCTCTCTGTGCCTCAATGACTCCATCAATATGATGGGAATCTCCCCTCCCCTCTCCTGGTACTCATGAAATAGGAAGAAGACCCTTGGATTCCAAGGGTAAGACATGCCTGTGGTTAAGGCTCACCCACAGCTAGTTTCCCTACCGTCCATTCTCCATTCAGCAACAAGTAAAATGTGAATCAGATCACATCACTTCCCAGCATAAAACTCTCCACAGGCTCCCACTGCCTTTTAAAAAAATGCCAAGGCCTTACGTGATCTGCCCTGGCCAGTCCCTCCAGCTTCACCTTCTACTCACTTGCCATCACTCACCCTCAGCCAAGCAGCCTCCACACTGTGCACAAACCTGCCAAGCTCCCTTCTGCCTCAGTGGTTCCCACTGCCTGGACCTCTGCTCCCCAAGAGCCTCAGCAGGTTGGCTCCTTTTCATCAGCGTCCTCCCCACCTCCACCCAGGCACTCTGCCATCAGCCTCATTTGTTCTCTTGTTTCCCGGTCTACCTGGTCAGTGCCTATCTCCCCAGCCCAACAGACACACAAGGGACTATCCACCCCTGTTTCCACTGCACTCCCAGTTTGCCACCCAGGGCCCACATACAGCGGGTGCCCAGCATACATGTGACTGATAAATGTGCCAGAGGCCCACCTGGTTCCGGAAGATCAAGGCCACCACGCCACCAATGAGCTCAATTATGAGGCAAATCCCAAGGATGTACATGAACTGAAAAACAAAGTTCAGTGAGTCACCGAGAGTGGAAGGGGAAGTGCCATCTGCTCCAAGGTTAAGCACAGTAAGAAAAATCATCTTTGTCAGAGCTCTTAAGGGCTCCTGGGCCTTTTCCCCTTCCTCCTGTGAGGACACAGGATGTGGACAGACATTCCCGGGAAAGCCCGTCGCTGGAGCCTGTGATCAGGAAGAGTGACTCAGCTCTCCCAGCCAGACTGTTATCGAAGTTTGTCCCCAGAGTCCTCAGTGGGATCTGGGTGAAAAAACACAATTCCCTCCCCCAAGCCCACACCTTGAGGAGCGCTGGTCCTCCTCCGGCTGACCCAGAGGGGACAGGCCTGTCTTGGCAGGCAGGTTAGGGCAGTGTTTCCAGCTCTGCCAGCAAAGCCCCTGCAAAGCGACTTCCCAGACCCCAAGGGCAGATGAGGGACTGTCTCAGGTTGAGTGGATACACTGCCCTTTAGCACAGAAATAAGCATTGTCCAAACTAATGTCAACAACTTCCAGCCTCAGGGAGCATCACTGAGACCACACTCTAGGGGCTTTTAGGGGCTTCCCAGGTGAGGGGAACAATGAGGTCAAACACATGTGGGTGCAGAGTAAATAGATCTCCTATCCAGCACCCCACAGTAAGGGGGACAGGGAGGCTGACCCTACCCCTGACCCCAGGGCAGGCACTTGGCCAAGCAGGCCCATCAGAGTCCTAGGATCTTGGCCAGAGTTACCAGGAAAGATTCCCCAGGACCCTGAGCTATAAGGACTGTTGGCCTAAGGCTGCTGGTGACCATCGCAAAGAGAGCCTGAGGACAGAGCCTCCAGCTGGGAGGAGGCAAGAGAGTGAGCCCAAGGGCGTCAGCTAAACCCCTGGACTTGCTGGTCACATGAGCTAATGACTCACCACCAACAACTTTTCTTGGTTTTGCTTGTTCTCTTCTGAGCGTACCTTCTCTCACTTCCAATGGACAGTCCAGACCAACATGGGGTTTAAGAAGAACAGTCTTTGAATCAGCCTTTCTAAGCAGAAGTGGATGAGGCTGAGCCCTCTTGGGCCAATATGACCCACAAAATCCTCCAGTAGAGCTGGTTTGAGGCAAGGACTAATTAACTGGGCTGCCCGAGGACCCAGGGGTGGTCTCCCAGCTCTCCTGGGGACTCCAAGGATCACACCAGCCCCCCTCCCACCAGCTGATGGGTGCCTGGGGCTGACTCACCGCTTGGAGGAGACACAGGTTGTCGCGGAGGGAAGCCAGGACGCCGATGAAGGACACAATGAACATGACAACCCCCAGGAGGATGAGGATGATGGCCGGGGCCAGAAAGGCACTCTCCAGGGTTTTGTATTTCTGCCTCTCGACCTCTGCATAGATCCCCACAGATAGGACCAGGCCCCCGATCAGCTGCAGCAAGAAAACAAGGAGTGAGGAGATGGACTGCAGTCACTTGATTCTCCTATGAAGGATTCCAGGGACGATTCTGGTACCTGCCGTTGGAGGGGTCACCCCAGGTCACCGGATGTGAGGCAAACTGTTATGGGCTGAACTGTGTTCCCCAAATTCACAAGCTGAAATCCTAACCCCCAGAACATCAGAAAGGGACTGTACTTGGAAACTGAGGCTTAAAAGAGCTAATGAAGTTAAAATGAGGTCTTACAACTAGGGTTGAATCTGCTATGAATGTTGTCCTTCATTAGGACAACAGACACACAGAGAGAAGACCACGTGAAGACGCACAGAGAAGACAGCCACTGGCAAAGCCAAAGAGAAGGGCCTCAGAGAAAACCAACTCTGCCCACACCTTCACCTTGGGCATCCAGCCTCCAGAACTGAGAGACAATAAATTTCTGTTGCTTAAGCCGCCCAGTCTGTGGTATTCTGTTATGGGCAGCCCTAGTAAATTAATACAAATCCTATTTGGAAATGCTGCTTTGGTGGGAAGTACTGGTGAATCAAGGGAAATGCCACTGGCTAGAGGATCAGAGAACCAGGGCCGCAGTCCCAGCTCTGCCACTTGCTAACCCTGGACTTTGGACAAGCATTGGACCACACGAGTCTGTGTTCTGATCTGAAAAATGGATATGAAGACTATCAATTCTGCCCTGTTCACCCAAGGGTTTTTGCAAGGCTTTAGTGAGATAAGGACAGTGGAAACACTGTGAACCTGAAAGCATGGGGCCCTGGGTGTGTATTATACAGGCAGAACACCAAAGGAAATTTCAGACCTGGTCAGGGGGATGGGCATTGCACTCAGCACCATGCACGCAGGATTTATCTTCAGAATGATCATCAGGAAGACTGAAAGTTGGAGCAGGAGGGATTTGGAAGAGATTTTTAAGTCAAACTCCTCTTCATCAATTTTCCTAACGGTGGAAAGGTGACCACTATAACACCCCATCAGGAAAACTGAGGCAAAAAAGTTCTTGGAGGACCCCTTCCTGCTCTCAGCTGAAAAGTCTCATACTAAATCTTCAGGGAGCCCTATCAGCGGATGTCAGCCCGAGCCCTCAGACATGTCTGGGACTGCATTGCTCCATCACCCTGGGATTCACAATAGTGTTCTAACTGGCCCCCTTTAGCCCGTTCTTCCTACCAAGCAAAATCTAATCAGGACAAGCTGGTTCTCTGTGCCCTGAGAGTAAAAGCTGCAACCCTAATCACGGTCCACACAGCCTGTCTGAGCTCACTTCTCACTCGCCCCCACTTCCTCACTCTGCTTTAACTGCACTGGGCCCCTCACTGCCGCTCAAACACATGGTGTGTGCCATCCCAGGGCCTTTGCGAAGGCTGTCCCCACTGCCTGGAAGGCTCTTCCTCCTGATCTCCAAATGGCATTATGGCTCCCTCCCTCACCTCCTTCTCATCTTTGTTCACTTCTCACCCGCTCAGTGAGGGCTTTGGGGTCATCTTGTTTAAACACAGAAAATTCTCTCCCTGTAACTCTCAATCCCATTTTCCTGATTTATTTTTCCTTTGCACTGACAAGTATGAAATGTACTACATTTTTTGTTTTCTGTTTTAACTGTTTGTCTTCCCCACAAGAACATAAGCTCCATGCTAGGAGGAATATGTTGACTGTTTAGGGCATCCCCAGCACCCGAACAGCCCAGACATTTAGGAAGCATAACAGGCATTTATAATCAACGTCTGTTGAACAGATGCAAGCCAGGCTTCCCAATAGATCCCCGCTTGGGTTTGAGTCCAGCACTGTCTACCCAGCATTCTGCCCGTCCTATGATTTTGGCATTCCAGGCCACACGTTCCCAACAGCAGATACGCTGTGGACTTCTCCACAGAGTGGGAGGCAGTGTGGGAGAGGAGTCAAGCCGTGGTGCTGTCAGTGAAGGTCTGAGTAGAGGAAATGAGGGATAATACAGACAAGACGTGGGCAAGATATGCCGTGAGCACAGCTACCCTAGAGTCAACATCCCGAACACCGAGGAGGTGGTGGCTCCTCCAGTTACTCCTGGTCTACCTCTGCCTTAAAATGGCTATTATACAACGTGCCCTCAAAGTAGATCTCAACGGCCTTCTAAAGAGCGCCAAGACTGTTCTGCGTAAAGGGAAGTGCCTGCTTCCCTTAAGCTCCGCAAGTGGAAGGGATGCCAAAAGTCAAATCGACCAAGCTTACTTGCAAACACTGGGTAACAGAGGGTTACTGGGAAGCCATCTCCTCCAGTCCAGGGCTCTGCTGTATGTCACTGCTAAGTGCCATTCCCCTTAGTTTGAAAGGATAATCTGGAATTACTGATACCTACTGCCCAGGTCTAAAAGGAATGCCCTCCCAGCACACACAGGCCAAGAGGTGCTAAAGGTACTGAAGGACTTGGCCGGGAGCTGCTCATTAACAAGTTGGCCATGGAAGGAAAACCAGGAGTGAAATGATGTCATCCAAATCACTCAGTTGGGTAAATTCTTAAAAATTTAGGACACACATACACACAAGGCCCTCTATAGGAAAATGAGGACCACAAGAAATAAAATCTACTTTTGATAGGAAAAGATTAACCAAAGTTATTTGGTCCGTTCATGCTCTAAAACCCAGGACATGGTGAAATCATTGTTCAAGGCCAGCCTAAGCCCTGCAGGTCCTCTGAGAACAAGGGCAAGCAGTTTTAGAGAGCCAAGTCCTCCCCTTCCTTATTAGTGCACTTACAAGGAGTTACTCAGCTCTAACCCTGAACCAGACACAGACCCAGAGATCCTTCTGCCCTAGAGCCAGGACTGATGGCTAAAGGAGAACCCCACGTCATCAGAGCCCAGGCAGGGCGTGCGATCAACAGGCAAGGGCGCGGTGTGCTTCAGGCAACAGAGGTGGCGTTTTACCCTCCATCTTGGTGAAACCTGTAATTTGCATGTTGTCACTGAACCAACAAGATAATATCTTAATATTGTCAGGATTGATTCCACATACTTTTGTGAGTTCTGTGTTTCAGGGATTTTTGTTTGCTTTTTGTTTTTAGATTAAAAAAAAACTCTTCTTGGGCAGGATGGACACAGAATCCGACATCTAACCACCATCCTAGGCTGTCCCCTCCTCCCTCCTTCCCATCTGGTGCTGTGCTTCTGGGTTAAGGTACCGTGCTTTGGAAACCATCCCCCAAACACCAAGCTGTCATAGGCCTGCATTCTGAGCAGAACTGACCCCAGCCCTCTTCATAAAGGCAGTCAGTGGCTTCTTCTATTTTCATAAGCTCCCCAGAGCCCCGGGACCCACTCCAGAATGGCCTTCCTGGCAGGAAACAAAACTTTCTTTGGTTTGATCTCCCTCCTGTTACAAAAGATCACATTTTCCTTGCGAGTCAGCCTTGCAACATTTCCAGACCACTAAAGCCATAGAAAGCTACTGCAGCAAATGCAGACCCGAACCTCTGGACTCCTGCACCACTGTGCACTGAGCCATCGCAGGCTTATCTCTCCTGGTCCAGCCAGGGGTGCTGCCACCTCAGTCCTTCCAGAAGCCACCGGGTAGCCCCTGAGGTGGCGCCACACACAGCACAGGCAGATCTAGGCCCCTTATTCAAGGGTTCCAGGAGCAGCAGGAATGGGGAGAGGCTGACATACCCTTCCCAGGAACTTCATGATTTCTAAATGATATTTACATCTCCGAGAACATCAGTTTATGTTTCCCTGTGAGTATAAAATTAACTGTCAATGCTAGTGTGCAATCCCATCCCCTTTTCTCTGCTAATTATAGTCTCTCTTTGGGCAACCAGCCACTCAGCTCCAGCACAGGAAGCAAATGGCCCATTTGTCAAGCAGGACAGGTTCAGCTAAACTTGGCTGGGAGTGAGGGGCACCCAGCCATGCCCATTTGGGGCCAGAGAAGGAAAGAACATGCTGCTGGCAGCCCCTGGGCCAGGCTCAGTGCCCCCGATTTTGCCACAAGCCACGTGGCGTCTTCAATTGGCTGCATGGGAGCCTGCTGCCCACTGTGAACCAGGCCTGAAGTCCCCTCTGAGCCCTGCAGCCCGGGAGCCATCTTCCTCCTCTGCAGGCTGAGGCCCAGCTTCATGCCGCTGCTGGCAAGCATGTGAGGCATTCCAGCACCTGCACTGCCTCCTCCTTTAGGAAGCATCTGGTTCCGGCTGGCTCACCCCCAGCGGGGGCAGGTCTGCACTCAGAGAGGACCCACAAGGCCTCTTGTTACCCCCAAAGGCACATGCCAGGCACCTATTGTGCCCCAGACCCTGAAGGTCACAAGGGGGTCACAAGCCTATAGATGGGCTAAGTCTGGGGGAAGACAGGTTGAGAGTCTTGAAATGATCTCTATGGCCTCATGGATGGGATTTAGGGATCTCTGAACTGGGGATGGAGAAAAAAGTCAACCTTTACTATCATTATCCTTCAACTGAAATGTTCCTGGCACACACAAAAAAGGAAGACCCTCAGGCCTAGGGGAAGCACGCTGAATCTTTCCCCTGGGGAAGACTCCAGGAATTTGAACAAAACTGAGGGGGCGAAAGGAAAGGTCAGAAAATCAGAATGGGCTTCCTGGAGGAGCCAGTGTTTTCTTGAAGTTTCCAATAACTGCTCCACATTGGAACCACCTAAGGAGCTCTCAAAGCCTATAGGGCTCTATATGGCCCAAACAAGGCACTTTTCTGAGGTTTGAGCTCAAAAGGATAAACTCCAAGGCCTGAGAGAAATTTTAAATAAGGTGAGGCTAGCAGGGCCCCTGCATCCAGCCAGGAAGCCCTGGACCTCACACCCACCAGCCCTTTTGTCCCAGACTGATCCTGCCTGGCCCAGGGCCGAGCCCACCCTGCAGGAGCGTGCTCCGGCTCAGCACACTCTACCAGCTTCTCTCCTGCACAGAATGGAGCAGCAGAGGTAAGATAAGAGATGGGGGCTGGCATTCTGGGCCTTCATTTATTAGCTCAGTGCCTTTGGCCATGTCACTTTGCCTCTTTGAGCCTCACTTTTCACTTGTAAAATAGTAGTGCCTGCTGCCATGTACAGAGAGATTACGCGGCACCAACATCCTGCAAAGTGCCATAACAGCACCTCCCTGACTGTCACACACCCTGTCACGTCTAAGAAACAGCGGATTGCATTTAAAGACCAGACTCAGTGAGGTTAAGTGACACAGAGCTTATAAGAGGCGGAGTCAGGATGCACAGCCAAAACCTATCTGCCTGCCACTAAAGCTACCAGACGGGCCTTTCACTTTGATCTGGTAGAGAATGGGTCCGAAATGTCTCTTCAAAATACAAAAGTGCCAGTAGCAGAGCAGTGCTCCCAACAGAATCTTCTATGATGATGGTAACATCCACTGTGGTTAGCCACTAGCCACATGGAACTAGCAAGCTCTTGAAATGTGGCTTGTGTGCCTGGAAAGCTGAATTTTTCATTTTGTTGTTATTGCTTAGTTGTTAAGTTGTGTCCAACTCTTGTGATCCATGGACTGTAGCCTGCCAGGCTCCTCTGTCCATGAGATTTTTTAGGCAAGAATACTGGAGTGGGTTGCCATTTCCTTCTCCAGGAGATCTTTCCAACCCAGAGACTGAACCTGTGTCTCCTGCATTGGCAGGCAGATTCTTTACCACTGAGTCACCAGGGAAGCCTGAATTTTTCATTTTACTTCATGTAAAATAGTTTAGATGTGACAGGGGTAGCCGCTGGTCACCGTACCGGATAGCACAGCTCCAGAGCAGCTCTCATTAGATGCTGCCCCTTACCATTGTCACCTTGCTCCTTTCTGATGGTAGAGACCATCCTTATCAAAGAGTCATGTGCCCTACTCATCTTACCACTAGCTAGAGGAAGTTTATATTCAATGACTTTATCCAAGAGAAAGCAATCTCTTCTCTCACTTTCCCCAAGAAAGCTCAGCTCCTGCCATCCCACTTCTCTTGCCACTAAGAAAAGCAGGACAGACCAGATCCAGAGATCCCAACCCAAATTGATCTAAGGCTCATTCTGTCTCTCAAGAGGGTGCCAGACCCACCTCCAGAACAACAGGGCAGTATTCTAAGCTCTGGGGCCCAGGACCTAGTGCCATTGACCGGGCCCCAGCGCTAAGTTCAGGCAGCCTGTGCTGGAGGAATAGGGGTCCTCTCAATCCCAAGGCAAAGCCAGCCCTGGAGGAAGCACAGCAGACTGCATCCTACTGCCAGCAAAAGAGCCAGTCCCTGGTCTTTGTCACCGATACTCTGCTGTCAACTCTGCCTTGATCCTGAACTTCTTCTTAAAAAAAAAACCAAAAAACTTAACATCAATGCAGAGAACTTGGTTAACTGTAACCCTTGGTCCATGACATTCTCTGACAACCTGCTTTTGTTTAGAATTTAATAGGCACCACTTAATAACTAGTCCTCCTGTCCTCATTGATCTGCTACAATCCTGCTGTCATACACTGAGGTTCTACACACGCCGAGGTCTCTTTCCGGCTCCCAGTCTCTCCCATCAGTCAGTCTGTCTCTAAACAAACCTCCCTTCAGTCCTGACTACAGTTTTATAATACCATTGGGGCATCTGCAAGGGCACGCCCCTCCTTCCTGCCTTCTTCGGAAGTGTCCTAGATATTCTTAGACCTTGACTCTTGTGTATGTACTTTAGAATCATCTTATCAAGTTCCTTGAAAAAATCTGCTGGGGTTTGACTGGAATCACATTGAATCTATAGATCCCTTGGGAGAAAATCTACACCTTTACCAGGCTTTCCTGCCCTTAGGCATAGTTTATTCCTTTATTTACATCATCTTTATTATGACCTCTCTAATAACAGTGCTCTCCACTAGACAGATTTGGGGAGAAACTTCTGGAAGTATTTCCCAGGCTTGGCCCTCCAGCTCGGCCCAGGGTGGGGAACATGGCCTTCTCTCTAAGAAGCAAAATGGACATAATACTGTTTTGCTACCCTCCTGTCACCAGTAGTTATAAGCACGTGATTTAAAAGATTCCTGCATGATATATTTGGAGTCTGGGATTAACATATACACATTTGTGCATGTGTGTGCGTGCTAAGTTACTTTAGTTCAGTTCAGTTGCTCAGTCATGTCTGACTCTTTGCGACCCCATGAACCACAGCACACCAGGCCTCCCTATCCATCACCAACTGCTGGAGTCCACCCAAACCCACGTCCATTGAGTCAGAGATGCCATCCAACCATCTCATCCTCTGTCGTCCCCTTCTCCTCCTGCCCCCAATCTTTCCCAACATCAGGGTCTTTTCCAGTGAGTCAGCTCTTCCCATCAGGTGGCCAAAGTATTGGAGTTTCAGCTTCAACATTAGTCCTTCCAATGAACAATCAGGACTGATCTCCTTAAAGATGGACTGCTTGGATCTCCTTGCAGTCCAAGAGACTCTCAAGGGTCTTCTCCAACACCACAGTTCAAAAGCATCAATTCTTCAGCACTCAGCTTTCTTTATAGTCCAACTCTCACATCCATACATGACTACTGAAAAAACCATAGCCTTGACTAGACGAACTTTTGTTGGCAAAGGAATGTCTCTGCTTTTTAATATGCTGTCTAGGTTGGTCATAACTTTCCTTCCAAGGAGTAAGTATCTTTTAATTTCATGGCTGCAATCACCATCTGCAGTGATTTTGGAGCCCCCAAAAATAAAGTCAACCACTATTTCCACTGTTTCCCCATCTATTTGCCATGAAGTAACAGGACCGGATGCTGTGATCTTAGTTTCCTGAATGTTGAGCTTTAAGCCAACTTTTTCGCTCTCCTCTTTCACTTTCATCAAGAGGATCTTTAGTTCTTCTTCACTTTCTGCCATAAGGGTGGTGTAGTCGTGTCCAGCTCTTTGCAACTCTATGGATCACAGCTCACCAGGCTCCTCTGTCCATGGGATTCTCCAGGCACTGGAGAATCTGGACACTGGAGTGGGCTACCATGCCCTCCTCCAGGGGATCTTCCTGACCCAGAAATTGATCCTGTGTCTCTCACATCTCCTGCATTGGCAGGAGGGTTCTTTACCAGGAGCATCTGTAGGAAGCCTGCATATACACATTACTATATGTAAAATAGATAATCAACATGGACCCACTATAGCACAGGGAACTCTACTCAATATTCTTAAATAACCTGTAATGGAAAAGAATCTGAAAAAGAATGAATATATGTATGTGTGTATGTATATATATATAGATAGATAGATAGATAGATAGATATATCACTCAATCACTTTGCTGTACACCTGAAACTAACACAACATTGTAAATCAACTATACTTTGATTTAATTTAAAATAAAAATTAAATTAAAAAAATAAAAGACCCACACACATATCTGTTCTCTATATTGTGAAGTTTTTTGGAGGTCTGCCTTGTCACTTTCTCTCTCTAAATGACCTTCCACATTCCTATAATAATAATAATTAAAAAAAAGACTCCCACAAGCATGCAGCACATTCCAGGCTGTGAAAGAGCTACGCTGGGAGGTTTGTAAGCCCCAGCTACTCAACCCAGCAGGAGCAGAGTGGAATGTCTAATCACAAGCAAATACAAACAAATGAAGCACTGGAGGTTAAGAGCTGATGGAGCCCGGACACTCTCTGAGAAGCATTCTGGGGCAGACAGATGGGGAGTGGTATAACAAACAGCTGGGGAAAATATTCTGAGACAAGAGACCTGGCAGTCTCTTCCTCCTGGGAAATCAGAGCAGGTCCATTGGAGCTGAGCCTGCACAGGAGTTTGACTTCATACTACTGGACGCTCCACCAACACAGGGAGCAGCCAACAGACCTGGTCTGTCATTCATATCGGAGGAATGAATCTGAGAAACGCTACTGCTTTAGATGCCTATAAACCCAAAGAAGAAACAAATGATCCCGCTCCAGAGTACTCTGAGGCTTCAGGATAAAATGACTTACAGTCCTGAAAACTCGCATTAAAATAGAATTGAGGTGCTCAGAAAGATAGGTGTCTTTTGTTATTAAGACCTGAGGCAGGTAGGAGAAGGCAATGGCAATCCACTCCAGTACTCTTGCCAGGAAAATGCCATGGACGGAGGAGCCTGGTAGGCTGCAGTTCATGGGGTCGCTGAGTTGGACACAACTGAGCAACTTCACTTTCACTTTTCACTTTCATGCATTGGAGAAGGAAATGGCAACCCACTCCAGCGTTCTTGCCTGGAGAGTCCCAGGGACGAGGGGAGCCTGGTGGGCCGCCATCTATGGGGTCGCACAGAGTCGGACATGACTGACGCGACTTAGCAGCAGCAGCAGAGGCAGGTAAACCTAATTCATTACAGCGAATAAGAGGAGATTTCCCAGAGGGGCCCCCATTTAAAAATAATACTAATAAGATGACTTACCTGGCTAATCTGAAAACAGAAACAGCCAAGGGGCAAAGGAGAGCCAGGAATACATCACCTCTCCCCAACATACACTTCTCCCTGGTTTTTCTTCTCCCTCCCCTCTCTGGATCCCCCTCCTCTCCAGCATCCATGGGTCTGCACCAGGAAAGTCAGACCCCACCTCCCAGCGCTGTATTACCATGGCACCTTGGTGATTATCTCCCCAGGTCTCACCCCAGGCGCAATGCCTCCTGCTGGGGTACACTCAGGAGCATACTCTGTGCCAAACTACTGCTGGTCCCCATCCCTTTGTCCTCTGTCCCAGATGGCACAGGCTCCTCGCTCATAGCTGCAGGCTGCTGGCAGGAGTGAGTAAGACGGCCCAAGTCTCCCCTTCACGCAGACATTTTAAAAGCAGCCACAGGATCACAGAGGTGACAAATGGATTTTGTCCTCCATTTGAACAGAGGCCTCCAGTTCACATCCCAGAATCCATACCTGTCCACCAGCAACTGGGCCAGGCATCCCCCATTCTTCCCTGAGGCAGCACAGGATTTACCCCTGGGGACCCAAAGGTCCCTCACTCCAAAGGCTTATGACTCCAAAGAGGTCAAAGAGCAAAAGGGAAAAAGAGGCAGCATCATACATCACAAGGAGGGCTAAGGGTTGGGGGAGGGGGATGAGAGGGGAGCCTTAAACTTTAATCCCAATTCTGTCACTAATTCCCATGTGACTTCGGGCAAGTCCCTTCCCCTCTTTGGGCCTCAATTTCCGTGCTCAAAAAGGGAGATGTTTGGCCACAAGCCCTAGGATCCCTTCACCGCTCTGGGAGCCCATGGAAACCCATGCTCAGACAGCCCTCACAAGAACCCCAAGCATTGGCAGACCACAGTGGTCCAAAGTCTTTTCCACTACTGAGTCCTTCTCCATGGGTCCACCCTTGCTTTCCCACCTTGCCAGGAGATGCTACACTTCTGCATGAGTAGGTCCTACAGGGAACAGAGATGTTCCTCCCACTCCAGCCTGATCAAGGCACACGCCTCCGGCCCTGCCTCCCACAGCAGCCATGGAAAGAAAACCAACTGCTTTTGGAAATAACTAAAATGAAAGGGGCTAACACCCATCCCCCAAAGTTCAGCTCAAAGACTCCTCCCCTGGGAAGACTTCTTGGATCACTCCAGCTATAGAGATCTCTCTCCACTTATGATCACCTATGAAACCACCAATGGGAAGCCCTCATTGCACTGATATTTCCAGGACTAACTATGCCCATTGAACAGATTATTCCAACTATTTACTACTTACTGCAAACAGGGCCTGCTAGCAGGACCCAGCAACACACCTACCACACCATCTTTGACTTCAACAACCTCACAGTCTGCCTATATAATGCAAATGCATTAGACCCAGAAGTCCACAGGAAGCTTAGCTTAGCTCCCAGACCATGTTATCCTCACAGAAGCCACGTGAAAAGTGATTAGAGCCCAAGCCAGTTCACAGTGGCCTACTGGACCACAGTGCCCCTGAAACAGGACACCATGCAAAAGTTCCCCGCACCCAGTAGGTGCTCAGTAAATGTTACTTCTGAGTAAGATGAGGTACTGTTGTCACCTTGACATTTCAAGACTCAAATCAGAAACCATGCCCCGCTTTGGAGGCACTTCAGTCCAAGGATAAATCAGAAGAAAGGGGGTCCCTATTCTGAATTTCAAGGCACCACTCACTGATTCAACACATATCTGAGAAAACGCCCAATATGTACCAGGTCCTGGACATAAAAAGGTAAGATCTAGTTTCTGCCCTCAAGAAGCTCAATCTGGTAAGACATATCTGCACACCAACAAATGCAACAGAAACGGGGAACACTGCAGTAGAGGTAACTGAGTGTGCAGAAGAGCTAGAAAGGAGTAGCCACTAAATCATGGGCAATACCAGTGAGATCAAGGAAGGTGTCCTGGGAGAGGTGAGTTTGAACTGAGTTCCATTTGATGCATGTAACGGACGAGCAAGAATTTCTGAACTGGACAAGGAATTTTAGATGCCCATGAAGGTGTCATGAAGAAAGCAGGTCAGCATAGTTAGGACCAAGAACAGGCCGACAGCAGATGGGAGGAGGCCAAGGAAGAGCTCAGAAGTCAGAGCACCGTGGCAAAGTCTCTCAGCCTAAACCAAAACGCTCACTCATTTCTTTGATCTCTCTTTACTGAGAGGTTGTGTAAGCCAGTGGTTCTACAAGTTTTTGGTCTCAGGATTCATTTTTAATCTTAAAAACTTCTGAGAACCCTAGCGTTTTTGTTTTGGGGCATTATATCTCCTGATTTTTTACTATATAAGAAATTAAAAGACATATTCTAAATATTTATTAACTAATTTAGAAATAACAATAATAGATTTACATGTTAACATAAATGGCATATTTTTTGTTAAAAATTTTCCCAAAAAATTGCTAGAGGAAGGGTGGCATGGGCTTTACATTTTTGCAAATGTAAATATCTGGCTGATGAGAAGACCTGGTAGATTTTTGAAGCTGCTCCTCACTCAATTTGCTGCCATATCACCATCATATATCCTTGAAATTCCCCTGGGCAATCCTGAGAGGATGACAGCAGGAAAGCAAATAGCATCCTAGTATTACCAAGAAAATGATTTTGACTTCACAGATCCCCTCAAAAGGTTCCACCCCCTAAGGATTCCTGGAGCACACGTTGGGAGCAGCTGTTAATAACAAGGTGCAGGGGGTTTCCCTGGTGGTCCAGTGGCTAAGACTTTACCTTTTAATGCAGGGGGTGTGGGGGTGTGGGCTCGAGCCCTGGTTGAGGAGCTAAGATCTCATATGCCTCTTGGCCAAAAAACCCAAAACATAAGACAGAAGCAATACTGTAACAAATTCAATAAAGACTTTAAATATGCTCCACATCAAAAAAAAAAAGAAAAGGAATGGGTTGCGGGATGGGGAGTTGGGCCCAGCTAGCAGTTAACCAACCAAACACAAAAGTCTCAGCTATGGGAGAGCTCACATTCCAGCTGGGGAGAAACAAATAAATTAAAAAGTATATAGTATGTCTTGGTTATGAGGGCTATGAAGACAGAAACAGGAAAGGAGGCCAGGAAGGCTGATGGAGGGGGCTGGCATTTTTCTATAGCACAGCCAGGGAGAATGATATTGGAGTGAAGACTTGAAGGGGTAGGGGGCTCTCTACTATCCACATGGATACACAGGTGAACATACAATACAAGCAACTACCAAGACCTTGGAATGTGCCCATGTGTTCAGCCCGATGGTGGGGGGAACAAAGGGAAGGAGGTGAGAGGGCAGGGGTGTGGGCTGCAGAGCAGGCGGAACCTTTGAAACTACAGAGAGGACTCTGACTTTTGCTCTGAGTGGGTGAAAGGCACTCTAAGTTTGCAGAGGAGTGATTTGATCTGACTTCGATTTTTAAATGAGTTCCTCTGAAACTGCTGTGCTGAGAACTGGGAGATGGAAATATGGAATCGGAATGGTCAGGAATCTACTGCAGCAACCTAGATGCTAGGTGATGGTGGCCTGGCCAGGGTGGTCATGTACAGGTAGCAAGAAGCAGACAGACTGGATATATTCTGAAGTTGAAATTAGGAAAATCACTGACATAATTTAAGCAGGGAGTCCTATGCTCAGATTTGCTTTCAAAAGTTATTTGGTAGACAGAATATCCACACAGCCTCAGGTGTCACCCACAGCTTAGGTATTCGTTATCATGGGGAAATGCATGCTTGCAATGGAGAAGGCTGGGGGTCAAGCCTGGCACAGACAGCAGCCAAGTGGCCGGGCATCACACTTCCTATACCTCCCACGTACCCTGTGCAGCACTTATACGGGAAATTTATGTTGCTGTTGTTCAGTCACTAAGTCATGTTCGACAATTTGTGACCCCAGAGACTGCAGCACACCAGGTTTCCTTGTCCTTCACTATCTCCTGGAGTTTGCTCAAACTCAGGTCCATTGAGTCAGTGATGCCATCCAACCATCTCACCTTCTGTTGCTCCTTTCCCCTCCTGTCCTCAATCTTCCCAGCAGCAGGGTCTCTTCCATTGATTCAGCTCTTCACATCAAGTGGCCAAAGTATTGGAGCTTCAGCTTCAGCATCAGTCCTTCCAAACAATATTCAGGGTTGATTTCCTTTAGGATGGACTAGTTTGATCTCCTTGCTACCCAGGGGACTCTCAAGAGTCTTCTCCAGCACCACAGTTCGAAATGTATGACCTGAACCTGATTACCAGGAATTCATAAAGTAAATCCAGAACACTGATGTTGTACAGATCAAGGGCCTGGAGGCTTCAAAGGAATCAAAAGCAGTGAAGAGAGTCTAGTTTAGGGGAGATGAAAGCGATACATCACAGTCGAAACATGTGGACCTAGATTGGGTAAAATAGTCACTACAAAAGACATTTGGAGAACAAGGGGGGAAATCTGGATATGGACGGCATAGATGTTCTATCTAATGGTAATTTGTTTTCAGATGGACAATGGCAGCATGTGGGAAAATGCCCCTTTTGGAAAGCTGCTTGCTGGGGTATGTAAGGGTGTGGTCACAAAAGCTGCAGTCAAAAAAAAAAGTATTGAGAGAGAAGGGTTTGGGAGAAAGATAGGGAGAGAGAGATTAAAACAAGATGCTAATAATAACATACAGGTATTCTTTGAGTTCCTCTTTCAGATTTTCTGTGAGTTTAAATTTTTTTTCTCAAAGTTCATCTCCCTGTCACGACTAACTAGGCACTATTGATTTAGTGCTCTCCATCTTACACAAGGGGCTTCTCCCACTCCACCCCAACCAGACCCCAAGCAGCCAAGCCAAGGAACAAAGAGGCTCCACCCCACACATCCGTACATGCTGGTTATCTGCAAACAGAGCATCTATGGGGTGTCCCTGCAGACTGTAGGCAGCTGGACCCAGGTCTCACAGCTCTTCAGAACATCGCCCCACAGCACCTGGCACAGGGCCCAGCACGTTCCACTGGTGAATGAGGCAGGGGTGAGGGGGAGTCCGGGGTCGGTCTAGGCTCCAGCCACTGAGCAGTTCTTCCAACCGGAAGAGGCGGGAAGAGGGCTCGTGCAGGCAGGGCGGGCAGATTCACATGGATATCCAGGCCCAGCAAGCCTCTCCCTCTCCACTTGCTCTCTTTTTAAAAAAATATTTATTTATTTTATTTGGCTGCACCGGGTCTTAGTTGCGGCACTCAGGATCGTCGATCTTCATTGCGTCGAGCAGGATCTTCTGGTGTGGCATTCAAACTCTTAGTTGCAGCATGTGGGATCGAGTTTCCTAACCAGGGATTGAACCCAGGCTCCCTGCTTTGGGAACTTGGAGTCTTAGCCACCAGATCACTAGGGAGGCCCCTCCTTCTCCACTTTCTGAATTTCCCTAAGCAAAGCCCTAGTAGTTCTTGGTGGATTAGGCAAATGTGGGCAAGTAACACATGATTATCTTCTCTGGGACTCCAGAATCTGTATCATTGGGGACCTCAGAGGTCACCCCTCGTGTTTCACATGCACTGGGACCTTTTTTGTCAAAATAAGATCCAATGTAATGCTGGATCCTGAATATTTTTTCTAATGCATTGTGAGAAACATCTTAAAGACAACTGGCAAAGTTTTCACATGGACTTGTTCTTTTATTAGGCATGACGATGGTGTTGTGGCTATATCCAAGGACACTCTTTTTTAAAGGAGATGCATCCTGGATATCTGGGGTGAACTGTCTGCAACTTATTCTGACATGGCCACATGTTAAAATGATTGATTCTGGCTAGTGGGCATATACGGCTTCCCTGTACCTCAGCTGGTAAAGAATCTGCCTGCAATGCAGAAGACCTGGTTCAATCCCTGTGTCAGGAAGATCCCCTGGAGAATGAAATGGCAACCCACTCCAGTATTCTTGCCTGGAGAAGCCCATGGACAGAGGAGCCTGGCAGATTGGTCCACAGGGTCCCAAAGAGTCAGACACGACTGAGCAACTAAGCCCAGCACAGCAAAGTGGGCATGTGGGTATTCACTGTCATTCCTTCACTATTTTTATGTTTAAAAAATTTTTTTACAATAAAAATATTGAAGCAGAAAGCAAGGACCAAGTTCCATTTCTTCTAAGAGGAGATCTGTTCACAGTCTGAGTCTCCCTTTGGCCTGGGAGGTCTCAGTGGCCACAGTCTGGGGCCAGCTCAATGAGGGCTCAGGGCCGGCAGCCTCCTCTGGCCTGGAATTAATGCCCTCACCAGATGTTCCACCAACTGCCAACCAGGACTAAATACTGGCTGTTATGGGAACCTGCCTATTACCCATCCAGCAAGAACACAGGAAAACAGCACCCAGGGCTGTGGGACATGCTCCTCCCTGTGCTTGGGGGGAAAGCCTGGAGGAAGAGACAGAGAAGGTCCCTGGTCACCTTCAATCACATCCTTCTCTGCTTTAAGGAAATTAGGAGCAAAGAAGATGCACATGGGAAACCAACAATATGAGGGCAGCCGGTGCCAGCCATGGAGGAGGTAAAGGCCAAGTGAACTGAGCTCCCTGAGGCTGGGAGTGGCAAAGAGCATGTGCCAGCTGAGCCCACTTAGGAGATGGGTGACCTTGGATAGACCACTTTCCTCTTGGAGGGTTGGCTGACTCTGCTGCTAAATAGGAATGGTGTGTGTGTGTGCACACACAGTCGGGTCTGACTCTTTGTGACCCCATGGACTGCAGCCCCCAAGCTCCTCTGTCCATGGGGATTCTTCAGGTAAGAATACTGGGGTGCATTGCCATGCCCTCCTCCAGGAGATCTTCCCAACCCAGGGATCGAACCCAGGTCTCCCACATTACAGGTCTCCCACTTTACAAGGAAGCCCAGGAATACTGGAGTGGGTAGCTTATCCCTTCTCCAGGAGACCTTCCCCACCCAGAAACTGAACTAGGGTCTCCTGCATTGCAGGCAGATTCTTTACCAGCTGAGCTACCAGGGAAGCCCTCTTTACCACTAGTGCCATCCAAAAAGGAATAATACCTGCCTAACAGTCACTCAAAGGACCCAGTGAGATGGGGAAGCTCCTTTGTAAAGCACTGTAACACGTAATGAGAATCACCATTGTTTCTTTAAGGCTCAGCAGATACAAAGACTAGTAAGTGCCTACACCTGACTGGGAAATGCCACAACTTTACTTTAAACTGACTGACTTTTCTTATTAAAATAAATACGGTCCTGACCTAACCTAATCAACATCTATTAAATCATAAATCTGAAATACTAATTATTTTCTTTAATATACATTACACCTAATACACACATATTAAATTTTAAAATCTTCCCCTCCGAAAGCACCTAAAATCACTGTGGACCACCAGCACTAAGGAGATGGTGCTGTTCCGGTCCCTTTCTCTTATTTGGCAGATGGACATCTGAGGCCCAGAGAGAAGCAGTCACTCCCACAAGGTCACACAGCACATTAGCCTTCGGTCAGCAGCTATGACCCAGGCCTGTAGACTCCCATTGCCAGTGCTTTCTCCACAGCAAGCTGCCTTCTCTCATTGGGAACAGAGTTCTCACGCCCTGGCACATCCTCTACTAAAAGAAAAATTAAAAAACCTGTTTCTGAAGGACAGACATGCAGGCTCCATTTCTCCCTTCCTGTAGCTCCAGAGAGCCTACAGCCTCAAGGGGACTGGCCCAGGTACCCTGGGCCACTTCAGGGATGCCCCTGCCCTTTCTGCAGAGTGGGGCAGTCAGCCCATCTCCCTGAGGAGCCCAGGGTCCCTGTCCCAGAAAGTTGGTCCCCACTCCAGGACCCTGCTCCTCTAGCAGCACCTTAGGGAGAATCTGATGGCCCCTGTATGCCTGCATGCATGTGTGCATGCCAAGTTGTTTCAGTCGTGTCTGACTCTTTGCGACCCTATGGACTGTAGCCCACCAGGCTCCTCTGTCCATGGGATTCTCCAGATAAGAATACTGGAACGGATTGACATGCCTCCTCCAATGGATCTTCCCGACGCAGGGATGGAACCCACGTCTCTTACACTGGCAGGCAGGTTCTTTACTACAAGGGCCACTTGGGAAGCCCCCAAGTATTTCCTGTATGCCTAGGAAATGTTAAATGAGTGACTAAAGGATAGAACCAAAGAACAAACAACTCATCCCCAGACAGCCCACCTCCCTTAAACGTGTTCTCCTCCCAAGGACAAATACCTGGGACAAGAAGGCATCGAGAAGTTTGCCAGAAGAGAGAGAGTAAGGCTTTGCATTTACTTGCAAGTTCCCTAACCACCCTGAGCCTCTCTTCATCTCAGTGTACAATGGGACAATAACCCTAAAACTGCTCTTAGGGTTGCTGGAGGTTTAAAGGAGAGAATGTCTAGGAAACAACACAGTCTAGCACATAGGAAGGGCTCATTCATTGTTAGCTTTAAAAAGACAAGAGTCTTCCCTGGCAATCCGAGGTTAAGAATCCTCACTTGCACTGCAGGGGGCATAGGTTCAATACCTGGTCAGGGAACTTAAGATCCCACATGCCCAGTTAAAAGGTAAATTAATACTAGAAACGTAATTTACTATATGATAAATATAATTAACACTACTGTATGTCATACATGAAGTATTTTAAAGAGTAAATCCTAAGCATGCTCATCACAAGGAAAAAATTTTCTTTTCTATTTATTTATATCTATTGATATATAAGATGATGGATGGTCACTGAAGTGACTGTGATAATCATTTCATGATTTAATTCAAATCATTATGTACACCTTAAATGTATACTGTCCTGTATGTCAATATCTTAATAACGCTGGAAGAAAAATTAAAAAGACAAAAGAAGAGGAAGCACAAGGCACAACCAGATTAGACAGAGGGTAGACAAGGGGAGGTTTCTAACTGCAAAAGAAAAGCTTAATTCTAAGTAAGGTGAGCACCAAAGGAGACTGCAATGGAAAAGGAAGACAAAAACAGGGCCACTCCTGTCTTAGGACTGTGGGCCCCGGAACAACTCCTGTCCTCATCTTCTTTCTGCTCTGATGCTAAGCCCACCTCCTCTCCAGGATGGAAAGAGTCAAGTGGCTGCTTCCGCCCAGAACCCAAGCCTCCACTGCTGACTAAGCCTCCCCAGAAGCCTCCCCATCAGCCAGAGCCTCCTGGGAGCTGCCGGCTGGCTCCACCCCAATCACAGAAAGTCTGCTTCTGCCCTGAGCATGCGGCTAGGACACAGCGAGTGCCAGCCTCTCAAGGGATAGGGACACGACTGGATCATCTATGCCCTGACCCAGCATAGGGTCAAGCAAATAGAGATCCCTCGTCAAAGGCTGAAGAGAACCAGGTCAGAGGCATGTACCAGAGTTCCTGTTGCCTGAGTTCTTTCTGGCTCTGCAGAGAAGGCCAGTCTGTGACAGGTCGCACATCAGGCCTCTGCGGCAGGTGCAGCAGCAGGCCTGTTTACAGGGGAGGACACCAATAATGCCAGCGAGAGAGGATGCCACTGGGATGAAATCACTTAGCAGTTACCACTGTCCCCTCTGAGTGGAGGTATTAGAACCAGAGGCACTTTCTGTGTGGTTTGGTCTCAGTTCCCTCTGCTCCGGAAGGAAGGTGTTGCTACACCAGATGCCCTCCACTGCCCGTCGAAGTTCGCCCAACTGGAAGTCCACCACATCCTAAATGCCCCAAGGGATGGGTGACACTCCTGTTCTGAGAGGTTGTAGGGGAACAGCAGATGTTTCACAGCCCCGCTTGTCAAGCAGCTTAGATTTAACTATTTTCAGAATCAGGAAGTCCTTCCTGAGAGCTAACTTGTACTCCCTTCCCATGCTTTAACCTCTTTTATCAGGCTTTTCTCCTAGAGGAAATACCCTTGAGAAATCAGTTGTGGAGCACAGCCTTTGACCTGCGTGGGCAGAGGCTGGAAAGGGGAGGGGCCTGCGTGGAGCCGGGCCGCTTGAGGGGCGGGGCTTCGTGAGGGGCGGAGCCCCCGTGGGTGGGACTATGGGCCTTCCACCTGGCCAGCCCGGCTCCTGCCCCCGCCCCACCCCTTCTCCTCCGCATTCAGCACCTGCTGAAGGGAAAGGGATTTTCAGGGCCTTGCTCCACTGGGCCCCTCCCTAGCCAGGCAACTAGGTGAAGCAGAAAGAGCTTGCACTGGTTCTCTGGGCTGTCATAGCAAATTACCACAAAGAGCTTAGAACAACAGAAATGCATTCTCTCAAAATTCTGGAGGCCAGAGCCTTAAACCAAGGTGTGGCAGGGCCTTGCCTCCTCCTGAGGCTCCTCCCTCACCTCTTCCAGCTTCTGTGGGTGACTCCAGGCTATTTCTTGGCCTCTGCATGCACAGGGCTTTCCCCTCGGCATATTTGTCTTCTCTTCTGCCTCAAAGCTCCCTCTGCCTTTCTCTGACAAGGATGCTTGTTATTTCAGTTTAAGCCATGTTGAGTCAATCCAGGGTGACTTGATCACAAGATTCTGAACTCAATTATATCTGCAAAGACCCTTTTTCCAAATAAGGCCACATTCACAAGTTCTGCTACATGAACATATCTTTTATGTTGTTGTTGGGGGGGTGGCTGAGTCCCTGGTGGCTCAGACGATAAAAGTGTCTGCCTACAAAGTGGGGGACCCGGGTTCAATCCCTGGGTCGGGAAGATCCCCTGAAGAAGGAAATGGCAACCCACTCCAGTATACGTGCCTGGAAAACCCCAGGACGGAGGAGCCTGGTGGGCTACAGTCCATGGGGTTGCAAAGAGTCGGACAAGACTGAGTGACTTCACTTTCACTGGGGGTGAAGGGGGAAACCATTCAACCCAATACAGAACTCATGATCAGAGTCAGAAGTCAAGTCCTCGTCCTTCCACTAACTGAGTAAAAAGTGACCCTGAGCAGGTTCGTCACAGCCATCTGAAACTCTGCTTCCCCTCCTTGCCGCACCTCCCCTGTAGGGTCATTACTGCAGGTCACTGATACTCAGTAGATCCCAGTCAGCCTTCCAACACGATACCAACAGATCAGCTGTTCTCAAACTGGAGACATAATTGAAGGGGAGAGATGATCACAGCTCACCCTCTAAGTGCGTGAATCCCTGACTCAAGAAACTTCAAGTCTGGTGCTATAGAAACTTCTTCAAGTTATGAAGTTAACTTTGGAGAAGCATTGCCTTTAAAGCAGATAAAGGGATATTGTAAAGATGACAAAAGGGAAACAGAATTCTAGAACTATGGATACCCATCCACAACCAGATACATCTAGGTCCCCAGAGAAGCCCAGTCTCCACACAGTCACCCCCATGCCAAGGCTGATGGTCTCTACACACCTCCATCAGCCCCGACTGGGTGCCGCCAACACCCCCCACACCCCCTACTTGTTCACACCCACCTAGCATGCTCCCTCCACTTCCAGGACAGCTCCCTCCCAGCGAGCTTCCCCCAAACAGGCACACCGACTTCCCAGCCCACAGACACTGTCCAGATGGTCAGTGAGGTTGGGAAAACTTTAGCAAGTCAGTCAGGATTCAGCTAGTGAGAAAGTCGGCTTGGAAACCATGCCAGTCCATTAGAATTCCCTCACAGACACCACCATGAGCTGCAGTTTCTACTCTAGCAGCTCCTTAGAATCACCTGGGGAAAATTAAAAATTATAGGTGCCTGGGCCCCAACCCAGACCCATGGAATCAGCTATGAAGATGGGGCTTAGACACGTGTACTTGTGAAATCCGCGAAATGGGAGGCCTCACAGATCCAATGGCCTAGAAGGTCCTGTCTTTTGACCTAAGGAAGTGACCCAGTCTCTATATTCATGCTGGCCTCGGAAGCCAGCACCCTACTCCACTCCAGCCAGGTACTTGGCCCCAGTCTGTGACGGGGCAGGCTGGAGGTTGCCCTCTGCCCACCACCAAGCACAATGCACCCTTCTCTGGGCCCAGTGCCCAGCTCTCAGTGGATGCAGAGGAACTGACCACAGCCCCCTGAACCCAATACAACCCATCTTCTGGTAGGGATGGCAGACAGCACAGGGAGCCCTGTGACTTGTCCAAGGCCACACGCCACATCTGGGAGGGGCTCTCCCGCAGGCAGGGGAGGGCTCTGAGAACGACCAGGCCAAGGCTGTTCTCTTTCTACCCTCTGGGCAAATATTTACTTCCCCGCAGACTAAGATGCAAATATCTCCATTAGTGAGAAAGTCTCTTTTGGAAAGAATTAAACAAAACACAACAGGTACCATTTTCACAGTGAAACAGCTCTGGTCTCAAGGATGGAGGCAAACAGTGGGTGTGTCAGTCATGTCTCCCTCCGGAGGCCTCAGTTCCCTCAGCTGTAAAAGGGGATGAGTGTCCAGCTTACAGGGTTGTTCTGAGAACCCAGAGAAGTGAAGTGCAAGTTCAGTGATGTAAGTGCAAAGTGGAGGCTCCTCCCACCCTCCAGCCTCTGCCAACATCCAGCGAGCTGCCACCTGGCTCCCACCCAGTGATGCCACTTCTCCCGGCATCCACGCTGATGCTTATTATACAAGACACCCTGCTAAGAGCTCTGGAGGCATTGCTCCACCCAAGCCTGGCTCTGTTCAAGGTACAAGGGTTACCTCATTTCCACAGACAAGAAACTGAGGCCCAGAGTTGCTCATGACTTGTCCATGGCCACTCAGTCAATCAGACCTGCTCCCCACCCATCAAACAAGAAGCAATCATTCTCCTAACTAGTTGCCTAGTAGAGCTGGGCTTCCAGGCCTTGTTCCCCCAGTGGGTGTTTTTGACCTCAACAACCAGGCCCAAGAAACATCCCATTCTGCAGTGACCCATCCTCCCCTCCCAAAGCTCGTCTCCACTCTTTTCAGCCTGGCCTCTGCACCCCTCCAGCCCAGCTCCCACCTCCTAGAAGTCTCCCCAGGGCTCCTCTGCAGTCACAGCCAGACAGCCAGGCAGAAAACCACACACCATCTCCAGCTGGCCTGATTTCAGTTTCCATCTCCCTCGTGGGCTGACCTCTTCATCTTCTCTTCTCCTGATCTGCTCCTTGGTCTCTCCTCCTGGCCTAGGCAAGAAGGCCCAGCCTGGAGCTGAACAGTGCCCCTGTTGACATCATCTGTCTGACATTCTCTGGCAAGGGCAGACCCTGCTTCTGGGCTCCCGGAAGTGCTTCTCCCATGCCACCATCTCCCATCTGGGTGTTCTCAGAGCCTTCTAGTTAGGCTAGACTCGCATGCCCAGCATGTGGCACAGAGCCTCTACTGGTGCACCATTAAAGCCAGAACTAAAGGGTGGGAAGGACCCAGCTCTGAGAAGGAGCCACATGTTCTCCCAAGGGCACCCAAGGGCAAAGCCACAGCCATCTGCTCTAAGCAGGCAGCGCATCCCCAGCAGAAAGCAACCTCCTCTGATAAGACAAGTTCCAGAAGTTACCACATCCCAGTTCCCTTGAGCTCTGTAAGGCTTCCCAGGTAAGTCTCCATCCCTCTGTGGACCAGGCCTACAGTGAGCTGGGAGCTTCCGCATCTCTCATCTTGCAGGATCCTCCCCACAGTATCCATAGATGAGTCATCTAGCAGGCTCACGGAGTCCACTCTTTACCCAGAGTCACAACAGAACCAGCACTTGCTCCATGTGTCCAGATAGCACTGCCATCAAACCCTGACAATGAAACTTCCCCGCTAGGTCACTCAGACCCCAGACTCCTCATATGACCAGACTCCCACCAGTCTCTCCTCCCATAATTTGGTCCTCTTAGGCTTCTCATGTGCTGCAACCATACTTGCCTACCTCAGGGCCTGTGCACTTACCGTTCCCTCCATCTGAGATGTTCTCTACAGACCTTTTGTGTGGCTGGCTCCTTCTCAGTCTTTGCGTGCTCAGTTGCTCAGTCATAACTGATTCTTTGTGACCCTATGGACTGTAGCACGCCAGGCTCCTCTGTTCATGGGATCTTCCAGGCAAGAATACTGGAGTGGGTTACCATTTTCTCCTGCAGGGGATCTTCCCAATTCAAGGATCAAACCAACATCTCCTGCATCTCCAGCATTGGCAGGCTGATTCTTTACCACCAAACCACCTGGGAAGCCTCTCAGTCTTTGAGCTCCTCATAAAGTCTTTCCTTGACCACCCCATTTAAAGTAGGAACTTCCACCTTTCCCCACTTCCTCCCTAATTTGCTCCTTAACACCTATCACAGCTATGTGTATTTAGTGGTTTGTCTGTCTTCTAGACAAGTCTGTCTTGTTCACAGTTGTTTCCTGGTTGACTATCACTGTGCCTGGTATACACAGTAGGCATTAAATAACTCTTTTGTTGACTGAATAAGCAAACAAATGGTCCCCACCTTGGAGGGAATAGCGTGTCAAGACTGGACTCTCCTGCCTTCCATGAAGATGTTGATTCCAACCCACTCACATCCAGAGGTGCTCTCTCGGAGAGGTCTGTCTTTTCAATTCCCCATGCCCAGGCTTACCCAGAAGACATGTTTCCCCTGTATTTGGAGCCAGCTGGTCCAGAAATTTCATTATCAGTCCCTAGTCTGGTTGACTCTGAGTCCTACCCTAGGTCGGCATTATGAGTCACCCAGAGAGAAGAGGCATTGGGCAGGGGGAAGGAGAAGGGCAGGTTATTACTCCTGCTTCTCAAGACCAACCAAAGGTAGCAGTGAGGTCCCAACCCAGTCCTACAGCATAAGACAGCCCTTCTCTTACAGGAAAAGGCGGGTTTACCCACAGAAGGCTCGACTAAGCACAAAGAAACTTTCTTGGGGCCTTACTTGCTCATCTGGAAAATGAGGGCATTAGAAAATTCTCCAAATCCCTTTGGGGGCTGCCTTCTGGATTCTCTGGATTGTAAAGGTCCTGTGGCCTGGCTCAGGGAAGGGAGGGACCTCCCTGGGCCTGAGGCCTGAGCCCAGCCCCAGGCCATCTCTGAGCCTATGAGGCATGGTGACCACCTCCACTATGAAGGCTGCTCACTTTCTGCCTGAGTTTCACTATTTTCTCTTTGAAATGCTTGCCTAGAACAAGAAGTAAATAGAACTTCCCAACCAATCAAACACAGTAAAAAAAAAAAAAATTAAATATCTACATATATGTATAAGGAAAGGGCTTCCCAAGTGGTGCTAATGGTAAAGAACCTGACTGCCAATGCAGGAGACATAAGAGACGTGGGTTCAGTCCCTGGGTTGGGAAGATCCCCTGGAGGAGGGCATGGCAAACCACGGACGGAGGAGTCTGGCAGGCTACAGTCTTTGGGGTTGCAAAGAGTCAGACACAACTGAAGTCATTTAGCATGCACGCACAAATGTGTAACAAGATATCCAAATGAATATTTACCCCAATAATGGTTCTTTTGGTGATAGAATCGAAAGTGACTTTCATTTTCATCTCTGTGCTTACTTGAATTGCTTGGAATTCTTTTTCAGCTATGTGCCACATATTATTTTCACACAAACAAAGCTCTTTTCCAAACTTAAAAATTCCTGCTGTGCTCAAGAGGGAGGCCAGGTGCCTAGCTCCTTCCAGAAATACTGTTGTCCACTTACACCTGGAGCCCTGACAAGTGGAGGGACCACCGGGGGATGAGGGAGGGGGATACCATTGCTGGTAAAGGTCACAGTGACCCCATAAAGAAACTGAAGTCAGGCAGCAAAGTCCTGGTCTGGGTCTGTCATTAACTTGCTGCGGGGTCTCCGATCTTTGCTTCTCCTCTTCAAGCCTGTTTCCCTCTCAGTAAGATGAAAAGTTCACATTAGAGGTGCCTTCAAGGGCCCTTCTAATTCTCAGTCTATGGCTCTTGAGCACCAAGAAGAATAGAATGGAAGGCAGGGAAAGAATGGCTAACTCTTAAGTAGCTGGTGTAGTGTTTATCATGTGGCAGGCATTGCTCTAAGCCCTTCCGATAATTAATCCATTTAAGGGTCTCAGCGACTCTCAGGTAGGTTCTGGTGTCACCCATTTTTCAGATAAGACAACTGAGGCAGATGGAAGTTAATGCCTATGTCATGCAACCTGTAAGTGTCAGAGTCCGGATTTGAATCCAGATAGCTTGGTACAGCGGAGAAGGTGATGGCACCCCACTCCAGTCCTCTTGCCTGGAAAATCCCATGGACAGAGGAGCTTGGTAGGCTGCAGTCCATGGGGTCACTAAGAGTCAGACACAACTGAGGGACTTCACTTCACTTTTCACTTTCATGCATTGGAGAAGGAAATGGCAACCCACTCCAGTGTTCTTGCCTGGAGAATCCCAGGGACAGGGGAGCCTGGTGGGCTGCCGTCTATGGGGTCGCACAGAGTCGGACACGACTGAAGTGACTCAGCAGCAGCAGCAGCTTGGTACAGAGTCCACACTCTTAACCATTAAACTTTGGGAAACTATAAAGTATCACAGGTTGAACTATGGTAATGAGGCCCATCCTTGAAGGGACAAGAAAGACTTAATATTGCCTCCGGCATTTATAACCTCCACTGCCTACCCACACCCACTTCCTTCCCAGTTGTCGACACCACTCAGCCCTGACACCCTTACCCAACCGAAAACCCTACCTCATTGTAAGGAGATAGGCTTGGTGCTTTCTAGACAGCCAGTGTCTCCATGATCAGTCCAGCCCACTTTGCAAATCCAAAGCATCAGCAAACCTGACTACTGCTGGCTACACACCCAGTTTGGCCTCTGATCTGGGTGCCCATATCTCCAATCCCTGCTTCCAAGGTACAAGTCGGGACTCAGCCACCCCAATGCAACAAGCCTTTCCTGAGCACCTACTGTGTGCCCGACCTTGAGACCAGTATCTGGAAGAGAATATGAAAGAGCTACTCCCCTGACCTCCAGGAGCCCACAGTCCAGCAAGGAAAAAGTCATGTAAACGGATCTCTAGGATACCCTGTGGTCGGTGCTATAATTAGAGGTGTGTCCCCAGTGGGCTGAGGGCACATGTGTCAGAATGATTCACCCGTGCAGTGGGAAGAGGAGGCTCCAAGAGCCTGTGGATGAGCTCATTTCTCACTGAACCGGAAACGAGGACACCTGGAGGCTAGTGCCAGCTGTGCTGAGTGACCTTGAGACATGCTCTGTCTGAGCCCTGGGATCAGCCTCTAAAAAAATAAGAGGGCCCCCAAGAGTGGCACAAGCGATCTCGTAGGTGGTTCAAGGTCATGTTCATATTGACTCACAGACTAAGAGAAGTTTTCGTTGCTCATTTCCCTTCTGATCCTTCCAATCTCATCAAGTAGCAAATCTTGGCTTTGGTGTCAGTTTGCCTTTACACCTCTCAAAACATCTGCCAACCTGCCTTTGGAACAACCCAGCCAAGCCTCAGGTTCCCAGCCTATAGCATCCACTGTATCTAGCCAGGATTTAATAATGTTACTTTGTTTTCCCTGCACTGTATTTACTGTCACTGTTACCAGCTATTTTTGATGAGGAATTTTGCTTCCCCGTTGTGTGTCTGTGTGTGTGCTCAGTCATATCTGACTCTTGTGACCCCATGGATTGTAGCCCGTCCAGTTCCTCTGTCCATTGAATTTTCCAGGCAAGAATACTGGAATGGGTTGCCATGTAGTCCTCCAAGGGATATTCCTGGCTCAGGGCTCAATCTCGTGTCTCTTGTTTCTCCCACATTGGCAGGCAGATTTTTTACCACTGCACCATTTAGGAAGCCTTCCCCATTGGAAGTAGTGATATAAAGCCTCCTTTTAAAAACAAATTTAAGTTTAGGGAATTCCCTGGCAGTCTGGTGGTTAGAACTCCATGCTTTCACTGCCAAGGGCACAAGTTCACTCCGTGGTTGGGGTGCTAAGATCCTGCAAGTCACACAGGAAATAAATAAAGTTTAAAAAGTGAATCAGTTTAAAGTTATATATTACACATAAATAATTTATAATACTTATAGCTTCTAATATGGCTATTTTAACAACATTAATCAAAATTTTTAACGCACGTACAAAAACAGGCAAAGCTGTTCTATGCTATTTGACATCCCAATAGTGATTACTACTGGTGAGGAGTGGTAGCAACTGGAAGTGGACACAAAGTGGGTTTCTGGTTCTGCTGACAGTTCTGTTGGTTGACCTTGGGGCTGATTATGCAGTAATGTTCACTTTGTAAAAATTCATTAAGTTGTATACACTTCAGATGAGTGCATTCCCATACGTATATTATGTATTCATATAACCTTTAACCCGGCAATTCCACTTCTAGAAATCACCCTGCAGACATACACACACATGTGCAAAACGACACATTCAAAGATACACTATGTGCAGTAATTAAAGACTGGAAACAACCTGAGTGCCCCGGCTGGAGATTGATGAAATATATTTTGGCATAGCCTACAGTGAGTGAATTCTGGGCTTCCCAGGCAGCGTTAGTGGTAAAGAACCTGTCTGCCAATGCAGGAGACAAAAGAGATGCGGGTTCAATCACTGGGTCAGGAAGATCCCCTGGAGGAGGGTATGGCAACCCACTCCAGTATTCGTGCCAGAGGAGCCTGGTGGTCTACAGTACATGGGGTCACAAAGAGTCGGACACAAACTGAAGCAACATAGCACTCACGCACAATGAATTCTACATAGCCATCAAACAGAATGAGGCAACCCCTATCAGAGCTCCAAAATTTACATGGATTTAAATTTTAGTGAAAAGGTAAGGGCAGAACTATGGATAGTATGCTACTTTGTGTGTGTTTGTGTGTTCAGTCGTGTCTGACTCTTTGCAGCCCCAAGGACTGTAGCCCGCCAGGCTCCTCTGTCCATGGGATTTCCCAGGCAAGAATACTGGAGCGGGTTGCCATTTCCTTCTCCTCGGGATGGTCCTGACCCAGGTATCAAACCCATGTCTATCAAGTCTCCTGCATTGGCAGTCAGGTTCTTTACCACTAGTGCCACCTGGGAATCCCAGAAAGCTATTTTATGCAGGGGGAAAAAAAGTATATAACACATCCCCATGTTTGTGCTAGGATAGTATCTCAGAAAAGAATCACAAGAAACTCCTAGCAGAGACTTCCTTGGCAGTCCAGTGGTTAAGATCCCACGCTTCCCATACAGGGGGCACGGTGTGATCTCTGGCTGGGGAACTAAGACCCCACATGCCACAGGGCAAGGCAAAAAAAAAGGAAGAATAAAGAAACTCACAAAAGTTAAGGACAGGGCATACCAGGAGAGAGGGATTGGAGGAAGGCTTATAACTGATGATTACTCTTTCATACATTTAAATTTTGTACAATGTCCTTGCATTTCCTATTTGATAATAAGTTTTAAAGCATAGAGTCCTACAGAAGGTGCATAGCTATGGTAAAACTTAAGCTCCTTAGATACTGAGATGAAAATGTTAGCTCCTTGGGCTTACAGAGCAAGTAACCCTCGGCCCCACTCCCCCTCCCAAGGGATGGCTCTGAGCTAAAAAGCTTTCCTGTAATGGTTTCCAAATAACAACAAACCCAGCCTAGGACAAATTACTTAAACTGGACCTCCACCCTGAAGTCAAACTCTGGCACCTGAAGTTGCCCTGGCAGGTGGCTGGGTTCTTGGCATGGGTAAGGAAATTATTAAGCACTAATACCTCCAGGGATGGGAAGTTAAAGATTTGTTAAGTCAGTCTCAAGTGGCTGAAAAGGGAGGATTCTGAGTTCTGAGTCCCACCCCTGCTCCAAGCAAGGGCCACAGAGGGGTCTTTTCTTAAGGTTGCAGGGACAGTAGCAGGCAGGGCCTTGAAAATTCGAGTTTCATTTTAACTATATGACTTTCTTTTTAATAGCACTTGGTTTGTCCGCATGTCACTGTCTCCCCACATGATTAACCCTAAAAACAATCCAGTGAGGTGTGGGGCAGGATATCAGTTATCCATTTTGTAGATGGAAAAATGGAGATGCGAAGAAATTAGGAGACAAAGCTATGGTCTTTTCAGTAGTCACATATGGATGTGAGAGCTGGACCATAAAGAAGGCTGAATGCCAAAGAATTGATGCTTTCAAATTGTGGTGTTGGAAAAGACTCTTGAGAGTCTCTTGGACATTAAGGGGATCAAACCAGTCAATCTTAAGGGAAATCAACCTTGAATATTCTTTGGAAGGACTGATGCTGAAGCTGAAGCTCCAATACTTTGGTCACCTGATGCAAACAGCCAACTCATTGGAACACCGTGATGCTGGGAAAGATAGAAGGCAAAAGGAGAAGAGGGCAGCAGAGGATAAGACAGTTGGATGGCATCACTGATTCAATGGACATGAACTTGAGTGAATTCCAGGAGATGGTGAGGGGCAGGGAGGCCTTGTGTGCTGCAGTCCATGGGGTCAAAAAGAGTCGGACACAACTTAGCGACTGAACAGTGACAACGTTGAGAGAAGCGGTGAAGCCAAAAAATAACCCCCACCTTCTAACTCCTGGTCTTCTCCTATTTCCCCATCTCCCCACCTATTAACATTAGCCTTCTCCCTGCCAACTCTGACCTACAGGGAAGGAGTTTCTGAGGCCAAACAAGGAGCAGGCAAAAAAAAAATACCAGAATCAGAATCAAGGGGGCCCATGAGACCATCTAGCCTAGCAGTTTTTAACACTTATCATACACTTACCTGGGGAACTTAAATAAGTTTAAATACATATGTATGCCAGGGCCCAGAGTGTTTTTATCTTTTTATTTTTTTTTAATTTTCTTTACTTTATTGTGTTGGTTTTGCCATACATTGACATGAATCCGCCATGGGTATACATATGTTCCAGAGTGTTTTTAAAATTCTGAGTTGATTCTGGTGTAACTTGGAGAGAGAACCGTTGAGTGACAGCTCAGATCATCCCCATCCCAGTTTCACATGAAACTTTCTGCCCCTGGGGCTTTCCTGGTGGGCTCGTGGCTAAGACTCCATACTCCCAATGCAGGGGGCCCAGGTTTGATCCCAGGTTGAGGAACTAGATCCTACATGCTGCAACTAAGAGTTTGTATGCTGCAACTAAAGTTCCTGCAGGCCACAACTAAGACCCAGCACAGACAAAATAAAAAATAATAAATACTAAAAAACAAAACAAAACACTTCTGCCTCCCTGGAGCATCTCTCAGTGAATCTGTGCTACATCCTCCAGCCCCCATACATACTGCTCATCACTATTGCTCATTACATAGAGTCAGAGAACTGAACTGGGAGCTGAGTGAGTCAATTCACAGCTCTGAGGCCCCAAACAGGGAAGTGACTTGCCTAAGATCTCCCACTGAGTCAGTAACAGAACAAAACAAGAATCTGGATCTGGACACCAGGTAAGGTCACATCCACAGAGGAGTCACAAGGAAAGCCTGATGGCAGATCTAGCAGTTCCCATCAGAAGAAAAGATTCAATGAAGGCTGAGAAAGAGACCAGAGTGTGCATATGTTTGCAGGGGATGGGTGTCAGGTACCTGGGCAAGTCTGCCCTGTGGCATATTGCGGACAGGGGACTATTCTAGGGTGGCAGGGCTGGCACTGGCCTGTATAAAGATGTCCTCATTTCTAGGAGGGGGCCCAGCCCATTCTGAAATCTCCATACAGAAACCCAGTCTATTGGGTCAGCTTACCAGGAGGGCCAGCTCCCATGTCCATAATAATAACAATAGCTAAAACTTCTTGAGCTCTTTGTTGGTCTCTGTTCTAAGCAATGGACTTGATCTGTTTCAGTTAATCCCCATAACCATTCTGAAAGTTGAGTATCATCACTGTTTCTTTTGGCAGATGAGGAAACCATGGCCTTAGGAGATAAAGTAACTTCCCCACGATCACTCAGCTGGAAAGTGGTAGTGGCAGGATTCGAAGCTGGCTCGTGTCCAACCACAACCATCCTGTCCCCCAACAGGAGAGAAGAGAAGGTAAAGTACAGGGGCTTTTTTAAGTTCTGAGCACCTAAAAGCAGCTGGAGACCTCCCCAGACACTTCTGGTGGAATCTGCCTGACCACACCTCCCATAAGGCATCCTCCTTCCTCGACACAATGCGGAGGCATCCTCGGGGGTGTCGGCAGGTATATAGTGGGACAGGATAAGGAGTCCAGGTCTGCCGACCCCAGACCACAAAGCCTGACCACTGCTGCACAGACTGATGGGGAGGCGAACTCAGTAACACCCGGCCGGCGAGGCGGGAGCGGCCAAGGGCGGTAACCACAGTCCACCGCACAGCGCAGGCTGGTGGACTCTAGAACCAAACTGCTGGTGGGTGCTCACAGGTGAGCCACGCGGAGCTCCTTCGCCGTAGCTCTTGCCAACGAGCTCTAAGGCTCCCCACCTAGCGGCTGAAATTCACGCTGAGCTCGAGCAGCCAGAATTTCCTGGTTCCCAAGGAAAGTGGGACGAGAATCCAGTTGTGCGCTTCTGCCCCCTCCCTGGAGCAGACAAGTCTGCACCCAACCCAGCCCCCATTCCCCCACCCCTGGCTCATCGTGTGGGTGAACAAGGGAGTGCGTTCTCCCGCTCACATTCTGGGGCCCGACTGGGGTCACTCACCCAGAACACTGTGGAGTAGATGACGAGCGAGAACTTGAGCCAGAGGTAGGAGAAGCGCGCGCAGTAGCGCACCTGCTCCGAGTCCCCGCGGGGCATCCTGGGGTCTCCCGGGATGGGTCCCTCGCTGCCAGCAGCCCCACCTGCGGCTGCGGGACCGGCTCCGGGCCCCGCCACCCGCGCTCGCTAGGGGACTGGCACCCGCGAGCCGCAATCACAGCTCCGGCCAGGGACCAGCCAGCCCCAACGGCCAATGGGCGCTCGGGGAGGGGGCGGGCCTGGGGCGGGGCGGAGGCCCTGGACCCAGAGGAGGCCAAGGCAGGGGCGGGGGCGAGGGTTGTGCGAACCAGGTCGCGGGCAACTCTGGAAGCGTCTGTGCTGAGGCGCGTTGCGGGGCGTGGGAGAGAGTGTGCAGAGGGTCCCTACGGAGAGAGCTAGTGTGCTTCATTCGGGGCACACAGAATGCCCGCTTTCTACTGCGGTCAAGAGGGAAGACCATGGGGAAAGCGCAAGAATTTATGGCTAACGCGTTACAAAGTGTGCAATTAAATGTGCAAGGCATGAATGGAATAAGGAAATGGAGTTGTTCAGCCTAAGCGGGGTGGGAGGGTCGCATCTGGGAAGGCGCCTCAGACCAGGGTGGGGCAGAGGGCCCTCATGCAAGGCCCCACGGTTCCTTTTGTAACAGTGGGAGGCTTTCCCCCAAGTCTCCGATCCTGTCCTTCACTGGGGACAGATGAGATATGAACCCTGCCCCCATGGCCTCCTCCGCCGAGAAGCCCTCACCCACTAGCCCCAACTCAGGGGCTCGGCCCTTGCACACAGCCCAGGTCTGAACCCTCCTCTTCCCGCCAGCCTCTCCTCTGTCTGGGGTCAAAGTCTGTCTCCTGGCTCCGAGTCTGTCTCCCACGGCCCCTGCTTGACTCACTGCTGTTTTCGTTTCCCCGCAGGCTTAGCTCAGCTGGGGACTTGGGAACCAGGCAGTCCTTGTTTGTGGCATTCAGGAATTAAATATGTGAGTTCAAGGCAGGGCTGGGTGGGGTCCCTGGTGGCGACTTCGGGAATGGCACTCTTGTCCCATTCCCCGGATCTGAATTCCCAAGCCTGCCAGAGACGGATAGAGACAGGCGGCTTAGCCCCCAGGGTTCTGCCGGTTTTACTGTAGAAGGAAGCAAGTAAGGTCTGGGTGGGGAGGAAGCAATGCCCTGCCCAAGGGTTGAAAGGAAGCCAGTTTCCTGGTACAAGGGAGCAAACCTACAAGGTTGGGTAGAGACATGGAACCAGGAACTGCTGAGGGTCACATTCAAATGAATAACCTGGGGCTTCAAAGACATCCTACTTCAAGGTTAGAAGTTGTTATTTCTGTCCTTTGGATGGTTTCACTCAGTCCTGTCTGACTCTTTGCAACCCCATGGACTATACAGTCCATGAAATTCTCCAGGCCAGAATACTGGAGTAGGTAACCTTTCCCTTCTCCAGGGGATCTTCCCAACCCAGGGATTGAACCCAGGTCTCCCACAGTGCAGGTGGATTCTTAACCAGCTGAGCTACAAGGGAAGCCCAAGAACACTAGAATGGGTAGCCTGTCCCTTTCTCCAGCAGAGCTTCCCGACCCAGGAATGAAACCGGGGTCTCCGGCATTGCAGGCAGATTCTTTATCAACTGAGCTATCAGAGAAGCCCGTATTCTGTCCTTTAAGGTGGAAGAAACTAACACTTTATCCCTCTTTGTGGGCCTAACTTCCCTCACCAGCCCTCACCTTACACCCACTCTGTGAGATGCTCCATCCCCGGGAGGGCTGACTCAGTACCAGGCCCTCGGAGGGGTTGCCTGTCTCCTTCGCCCTGGGGTTAGCCTCCCAGCCTCCTTCCCTACTGGGATTTTCTTAAGTTGCCCCTGTCTTAGTCCTGGCCTTCTAGCTAGCTGCACTTCTCTTCTACAGATCTTCCCTAATGACACGCACACATCTGAGTGGCTCCTCCCAGCTCTCTCCCTGAGCCCCTGTACAATGACTCCTGCAGTGATGAGGCTGAGACACCCCTGCAGAGGAAGCCTAGAGCTCAGTGGGGCTAGCACCGCCTTTCCCCAGTTCCTGAGCAAGTTTATTGTCCCTCCCTATCCCCAACCTGATCGCAAGTGCTATGGGCTGCTCCTCAGTCACAGTGGCAGACACTGAAATTTCAGAAGAGGTGACAACATATTTTCAGTGTCTCCTTTAAAAAAAATTTTTTTTTATTTTTATTTCTTTGACTGCACTGGGTCTTAGTTGCAGCACATGGGATCTTTACTCTTCATTGTGGCACACAGGATGTTCAGCTGTGGCACATGAACTCTTAGTTGCAGCATGTGGGATCTAGTTCCTGACCAGGAGTTGAACCTGGGCCCTGTGCATTGAGAGGTTGAAGTCTTAGCCAGCCAGTTTTTCTCTCCTTTTGCCAAAAACTCTCGGCTGCAGGTCAGCAGGTTTGATGCCAAGCCGGGTTTAGTCATGAACTTTGTTAGAATATGTGGCATAAATTGTATTCCCTAATATCTTACAGAAAAAAAAAAAGCTGAATGAAATTTTTGGCCAACCCAGTATGACATACAGGTAGGTGTGAGTGTGACCCTCGTTGCCGTTTAGAACCACGTGGTGAGCTTTTGACAGTTTCCTGATTTCCAAGCCCCACCCCAGTCAAGTCAGAATCTCTAGCAACAGGGATCTGCGTATCAGGTATCAGTATTGTTATAAAGGTCCCAGGTAATTTCTAAAGAGCAGGCATGATTGAGCATTGCCAGTCTAGAGGTAGTCATGAGGGTGAGGTGGTCAGTCAGAATTTTATCAGAAAGGTCACATTCCTGAGGACACTCAGCTATCCAGTGGTATGCAGGTCAATGTTAAATAACTAGCTCTCTGGTAGGGGGTGGGGAGGGGGACTCTGTTGCCACTTTCCATAGTGTAAATACTCCCACCATGTCTGAGATGTGCACAGTCACACCCAATCAGCTCAACACAGCCCCACAGATTTCCTTATCTCAATACTGATTAGCATAGAGAGCGCCATAATGAATGTATCAGTGAAATTCATGGCCTATTAATTAGGACAAGTATTAGAAATGAGCTGTCCTTTGATGAAGTTACTGCCGTCTTACCTCAGATTTTAGGTTGGGGGTTCCAATATTGCAATAAAGTGAGCGACATGAATTTCTGTTTCTTAGTGCATATAAAAGATCGGTTTATACTATACCATTGTCTGTTAAGCCTGCAATAGCATTATGTCTAAAAACGCAATGTCTGTGCCTAATTTTAAAATACTTTATTGCTAAAGAATGCTAATCATCACCTGAACCTTCGTCAAGTTGTAATCTTTTTGCAACAGTAACATCAAAGATCGCTGATCACCATAACAAATAATGAAAAAATTTGAACTACTGTGACAGTTACCACCGTGTGACACAGAGACATGTAGTGAGAAATGCTGCTGGACTTGAGACAGGGCTCCCACCAACCAATCTGTAAAAACCGCAGTATCTTTCAAGTGCAATAAAGTGAAGCGCAACGAAACAAGGTGTGCCTGTAGCAGCTTACTTAAGGGCGATGCGCTGGGCTAAATCCTTGAGGCACAAATCCTGAGGGATTCTGGTTGCCTGATGTGACCATCTATCTAACTGGATCCTGCCTCTAGAATATTGTTGTTTTTTTTTTTAAGAGCTGACTCTTTTTTTACATTTTTAATTTTATTTATTTAGGCTGTACTGGGTCTTCATTGCAGCATGCCGGCAGTTTGTCGCAATACACAGGCTCCTCTTACTTGTGGTACGAGTGCCAAGTTGCAGCATGTGGGATCTAGTTCCCTGACCAGGGATCGAACCCAGGCCCCCTGCATTGGGAGCATGGAGGCTTAGCCCCTGGACCACCAGAGAAGTGGCTGTTGTATCTGGATTGAGTGGACCCTTTATGCAAGGTGACAGAACACCTAAAAGTACAGGGAGCTGGGGCTTCACTGACTTCACATAACAGATTGTATAAACTGGGTTTGTGGCTCCTTGCTAGTAAATGCATGCTGTATAGATGCTTACATGGATAGCAGAATTTGTTCTGATATCTAATTCATGATAACCTGGCAGGGAGGTTGTAGGGGGAAATCACTAACCTCACCTTTAGTGACTATGCCTATAAAAAAGAAACCTACCTATTATGCACAACTAACCCGGCTTGCATAAGTTGGCATCCACTCCTCTGTTTCCCTCTCTGTGAAACCATCAGTTTGGACAGTTTCTCTTCTAGTTCTAACAATCTTAGCTGTAGTCCTCACAGACAAATCAGTCAGCAAATACACACTGAGCTTCTCCTGTGTAGCTGCCCTGTCAGTGCCTGCCCAGGGCTCTGGGGATACAGCTGCAAACAAGACAGACAAGAGCGTCTCTTCTCTTCTACTGGGGCATTGGAGGGTGGGGGGTGGGGATATGCAACACGCATGACCACTAATACAAGACAAAGATAATTTCAGGTACTGACAAGTGCTGAAGATGCAGGAGAAGAGCTTCTGAGTGGAAGATGCAACAGGCACAAAGACTACGAGAGACGCTGCAGCTTTGAGAGGGTCCGTGTGGCTTGTGCAAGAACCCCAGGAGAATATGATAGGATGTAATAGATCAGAGGCGTGGGGAGAAGCCTCACAACTTTTGTAAACAGTTCAGATTTATTTCCAGGTTTAGTGAGGGCGACGGGTACTGTGTTAAGCAGGGACGTTATACTGAATCTGACTTAAGCTTTAGAAGGTTGCAGCTGGGACTTTCCTGGCAGTCCAGTGGTTAAAACTCCAAGTTTCCACTGCAGGCGTTTGATCCTTGGTCAAGGAACTAAGATTCCACATGCCACACAACCAAAAATAAAAAAGACGGTTTCAGTATGGAGGACAGACAGGAGGGGGCCAGGGCTGGGGGTCAGGAAGGCTGGTTAGGAAGCCTTTGCACAGGGTCAGTGTAAAAGGCTGTGAACTAGTGGTACACACTGGGAACAGTGACAAGTAGCTGCACTGGGGATGTATCTTGGAGACAGAGACACCAGGGTTTACTGACAGATTGGGTGTGGAATGTGAGGAAGAGAGAAATCAAGATACTCCCAAGTGTTTTTGCTTTGAGCAACCAGGTAAAGTTTACTCCCATTTACAAACGTGAGGGATGTTATGAAGAATGCCGCTAGGGGGAAAGTGGGTCAAAAATCAATTACTTTAGCCATTTAATTTTTTGAGATACCTTTTCAAAACCCAGGTAGAGTTGTCCCGGGAACTTAGAAGTGAGGTTTAAGTTAGGTGATATAAGTTTGAGAGTCATCAGATCAATTTAAATCATTCCTCTAGTTCTTCCCCTCAAGAAAAACTACACACTTGAGTCTATTTATTTCTTCTGGAGGAGGGACTTCTGTTGTCCTTCAGGTTTTCCTTGACTCTTTTGGTGGCCATCTCAAGGCTCAGAATTTAGGCCACTTCTCCTTCCCATCCCATTTTAATTCTCAAGGATCTCCATTTATTCCCGACCAGTTATTTATTAAACATCAGGCCCTGAGGTGTGGGCTTTCACATAATTACCTCTTAATTTCTCACCACCCACAGAATTTGATTTGATGAATCCCACTTTACAGATGAAGGATGAAGGGAACTGGGGTTCAGAAAAGTAAACTGACTTTTCTCCAGTGGGAAGTCCAAATGCTCTGTGAGCCAGCAAATGATGGGCTTTCTACTGAATGCAGGTGTGGGCCAGCTGCACTAGAGTGAAATGAGTTAACTATGTGGCTTAAAAAGCAACTAGAAATAACACCATAGCTCAGATACTGAGTTCAATACTGGTTAGAGTTGAAACTTTATGTAGCATTATTGTGCATTACTGTAAGACAGTAGTTCTGTGAGATAAAAGTGTTTTGCTAAAAAGGATCTATCAAATAAGTCTGGAAAATGCTGCAGGACTGTTTCAAAGCCTTTACCATGAGAACAGATATTGTTTCCCTCCAGGAAGAAAGAGGGGGATGCAGCTTTTCTCAACTATATATGATTGCACAACTCTATCTTCTCCCAGACACCAGCTGTTAACATCTCAAACACTAGTGTCTGTCAGTGGTTTGTGGGACTTCTAAAACTGGGACAGTCCCAAGAAACCATAACAGTCCACCCGGGACTGGAGGGGTTTGGGTGCTCAAACTAGGAAGGACCATTGCAAAAGCAGGGCAAGTGGTCATCCTATTTCTATCCATCCTTTCCATCATCTCACAGATGTTTAGAGGGGTGTAGCCAGTACAAGAGAGCTTCAGGCTGTGCTCCCCAAAGTCAGAGAAGGAGGAAGGGAACTCCCAGGCAACAGGACCAATGTCTTCAGGTTCTGGAGGCTGTCATGAGAGGAAAGAGAAATGTTCATTCTAAGGGATCTCTTGGGATAGGGACCAAGGAGACGTGCTGAGGGTGAGTCAAGCTCCCTCAAAGCAGCACAGTTTTGAGAAAAACAACATGATTCAGGATTAGGGGGTTGGGGTGGGGGCAGGGTTACATGCTAGCCCTACCACATGCCAATCAACTCTGAATGAGGCACTGGGAACCCAAGTTACCCCCTTGGGACAGCAATGCCATCTGTGAAATGGGACCCTTCAAGGTAACCAAATGAAATTAGCAAGCACTGTACTTAGAACAAAGCTGGTCCTAAAGAACTGAGTCAGATCTGCCCACAGCTGGCCCAGGCCACTGGGGACCAGGAGACATGGTTGGGGGTGGGACTGACCTCACAGACCAGAGCCCCTTCCCTCTCCTCACAGCCTGGGTGCTGACCCAGTGCCTGGCATTCACCCTCCCAGGGCATTTATCCTCTGGCTGGTTTTCTCCTTCAAATTTTTGGAGCCACCTGCCAGCACTGGGAGGCAGGTTGACTCCGTGCTCGTGTGCCTGATTACAAATAGAAAAGAGGGCAGTTAGGACCTCAACTCCATCCCCCCTCCACCACAGAGGAAATTAGCAGTAAATCAAGTCTAACAGTCATGATTCAAGGAGTGGCCAAGCTGGGGGGATCTTCAGATATCATTCGGTCCACGCCCCTCATGAAGGAACAGAGGAACTCAAGCTAAAAGAAGCTAGCATCCTGCTCACAGTTGTCTGTTTACCTCTTATGCCCTTTCTTATGTGCGCTATATTGCACAATAAAAGAAAAATGTTTTTTGAAAACAGTTTTTAAATTTGCATATCCCCTATGATGATTAGTGTAGTCAAGTGTATTTTTACATGTTGATCAGTCATTTGTAGTTTTACAAATTTTCTGATTTTATCTTCTATATATTTTTTCTTTGGCTGCACTGTGAGGCATGTGGGACCTCAGTTCCCGTACCAGGGATCCAACTCACGCCTCCTGCAATGGGAGCGCAGAGTCTTGATCCCTGGACCACCAGGGAAGTCCCCTTTTCCCCTTTGTATATTTTAAAATTAAGTAATAGATTCCTTTAAGTGGGCGATGCCAAGGGCTGACAGACTGCGGAAATGCCAGTCTCACCTCCTCTTCCCATAGGGGAGGGGCCTTTCTGGAGAAGACTCCAGGCTGGCCTCTCAGACAGAGGAAGGGTCTCGGAGCCGGCCGTCTGCAGGGGTTGGTCTCACTGGGGCCCGGCTGGGAATTCTGGGAAAGCAGCCTGGGTACCCTGGTGCTGGGCCAGGCCTGGGTGACTCACTGGGAGTGGCAGGCACCCAGGCATCAGGGCTGCAGCAGAGCCTCCACCTGTCATGCGGAAGAGCAGGGCAGCTGCTTCTGGAAGGCTGGGTGCTGCTGGGGGAGGGGAGCCTCAGAGGAGGTGGCTGGGCCCCTGGTGTAGTCAGAAGGTACCAAGATTGGGCCTTGGGGAACACAGAACTGGGGTCTGGATCTGACCCTATAGCTACGAGGAAGGTGTGTAAGGCTTTTACACTCAGAAAACATTCTTGTACCTGCTGATCTATGTCAGGAAGGTTTACAAGCCACAGCATTCTGCCCTGTGCTAGTTGCCTGGGGATCCCAGGCAAGGGTAGACCACCCAGTTTATAGCTGACAAAGTGCTTTCACCCACATATTAGAGCCCTCACCACTCCTAGATTTACTTGGCTGTCACCCTCCTTCCCCATGGCTGTTGGCACCATGAAGCAAGGACCATCTCACCAACTGGTATCTGAGGGCCCGGTGGGGTGCTGGGCACACATCGCTGCTCATTAAACATGGAAGCCACAAATTGGCTGTCCCTGGCCAGGTGAGCCGGCTCTGCCTGCAGCTTCATTCAGACTGCAGGTTCCGTCCTCCCCTGGGGCTTCCCCAGAAGCCTAGTCCCAGAGACATCTGATGTAAAGCTTGTCTGGGAGAAGCCAGTTCCCTTCTCCCAGACTTGCCGACTCCTAAGGCCTACATTTCTCTGTAGGCCATTTCAACTTCCTGTTTCCTGTTTGCTGAGCAGCTTGCATCAGCCTCAGCTCCTACTCTCTGTCTTACATTCCCAAGTCCCTCTCTGTCTGGCTCACAGAAAATAAAAGGCTTTCCATTAGCAAAATGCCATTTTCTGTGACAAACACACGTTGACTGAGGGATTTTTTTTCTTTTCCATGGGTCATCAGAATAGCCTTGTGTGCGAAACCAGACAAGGAGGATAATTCTTGCGTTATTCATGAGGCGTGTGCGCCCAAAGGCACACAGCCCTACAGGGTCCACGCAGGCTAGGGCTGGTTTCCGCCTCCTGCTCAGCCTCCTCAATGCCCCTCCAAACCCTGGAGCAAAGCGGGCTCCCTCTCTGCCCCCCAGCAAATGACCCCAAACCTTCACAAGAAGTGCAGAGAAAGCAGGCTAGTCTGACTTCTGGAGGGTCAAGTGGGGGCTGGGGAAAAAACACTGAGAATTTAGACTGCTAAATACTAGTTAGCTCAGTATGTCATCGTAAGAACCTGTGTTTAAAATCAGCTGGGGTGGAGGGAGTCATGGAATCCTTCTAGTAAAGGATCTAATCCTCTTCTATTTTTATTTTCATGTGAAGCCTAAACAACTGCCCCTAGAACATCCTCCAATTCAACACTGCTTATATACATATATATATATATATATATATATTTTTTTTTTTTTTGGCCACACCTGGTGGCTTGTGGGATCTTAGTTCCCCAACCAGGGATTGAACTCCAGCTGTGGCAGTAAAAGCACCAAGTCCTAACCACTGGACTGTCAGGGAATTCCCCTGCTTAAACAACTTTTTTTAATGTGATGCAGAAGTGTATTTTATATTACAGTCCAGTGTACAAAACACACAACTCAGCAAAAGCGCATGAAACAAACTCACCTTTGCCACATGATGCATTCCTATATTTTCTATGGTCTCCCTTTTAACACTAGTCATTACCCACTGTGTGAAATCCCTAATTCAAACTGCTGACAAAATGCCTCCAGAGAAGCCCTACCAGGCCTGTTTCAGCAAACAGGTAAGTTACACCTGGATTTATTATAACATTTGTTTACACAGAGACTACCCAGGTATTAAGCAAAAGCAAAACCCTTACAAACTTGGCTCAAGTGAATGCTGAGACTGCCTCGATTGAGCAGAGTGCGTATCCCTTACCCCCTCCCCCTGCCTGCCACTCACTATCTGAGTCACATAACCAGGAAGCCAGGAAAGAGCATCTGAGGCCACAGGGGGCCCGTACATCTCCAAGGGCAAGAGAAGGTCTGGGGCCCCACCCTCCTGAGCCACAGCTCAAGGACCAGTGGTGGGAAAAAAGACACAGCTCCTTTTGGCACCAGGTAGGAAGGCACTTCTGGCTTCCAGAAGTGAACCCCCCTAGTGGAACCCTAACTCTTCTCAGGGAGGGGGCTGCTTCTGCCCTCCAGCTGTGCGTGGTCCTGGGGAGCCTGCTTCACCCAGCTGACCACCGTGGACCAGAGGGGAACTGCCCTGGGGGACTGAGGGATCCCAGGTGGCCAGTGAACATCTGAGGATGCCTCCGGTGGAGTATGGTGAGGGAATGACTGTTTGCCAGACCCTTCCTTTGCCGAAGGCCCAGGAGAGCAGAAAGGGCTGTATCTTCCACCACTTAACTGGCTTGGCCCCCCGCTCTGGACCTGTCGACAGCCTGACCCCTAGGGTGACCAAGGAGAAAAAAATATGAGCAAGTAAAGAAAACTCACATTTGCTTAAAAGGATTCAGTAACAAAGGGAGGAAGCCCTAGGTGAATATGTAAATTAGAACTAGCGAGACAGACAGAAGAGGACTTCAAAGAAAGAAAAAAAAGGTCATGGAAAGATGTAGTTGGAGCACACACAAAAAGATTCCTGCAAACTAAAAAGTATGACTTTCAAATATAACAATCCAATAGAGACAGTCCGTGCTGCAAATTGAGTCAGTGGTCTGAAAGACAAAGAGAGAGAAATATCTCAGAATTCAGAGGAAAAACACAAAGAGGTTGATCAGAAGGAAAAGATAAGAGATGTGGAAACCAGGTCCCGGACTAAATGTGTTAGGTAGATACTGCGGCTGACTAACTCAACCCTGTTCCCAACCTCCTCCTTCCTACTCTGACTTCACTGTGGAGGCTGGACATGTGAAATATACTTACTACCAGCTTCCCTTGTTTGAGACTGCTCTGGTTCACGGGCCATAGACAACCAGAAAGATTCTTTGTCTTTTCTGATATAATTAGTGTAGCATTTTTTCCTCCTTTCTTCCTACGTTGAATGCAAACATGATGCCTGGAGCGGCAGCAGCCACCCCGTAACCACAAAAAGAGGCCAAGAGAACTGAGGAGATGCCACTAGAAACCCTGATGCTGTTGAACAGCAGAACCCAAATCAGCAGCTGCCTACCCAGAGCCCTGTGAAGTGAGGAAAATAAGCACCTATCTATTCAAGGCATTCTTTACTCAGTTGTTCTGCTACATTCTTACATAATAAGAGAAGAAATAAAGAAAATATAGAAGAAAACTTCCCTGTGAAGAAAAACTTGTTTTCACACTGAAAGGGCTCATTGAGTATCATATTTAAAACCAATACCATTATTCACCTGATATAAATTTGTCAATTCATATCTGAAAAAAGAGAGAAAGCTACAGTCTTACAGCAGAGAGAGGAGCTTCCCGAAAAGAGGAACAGACATCAAACAAACATTAGAGTTTTCATTTTTAGCTCTTGAATCTGGACACCAGAGAAGTAATGTCAACAGATAATATACAGGAAATAGCAAATCAGTTTTAAATACAGAGTATTTTCCCTAGTCTGAAGTTTCCTGGGTAATTATTAGCCACACCTTGGGAATTTAAAGCAGAAAACAGATAAAAACTGGCTTGAAGAGTTCAAAGAACAGACATCTTTATATCTATGTGCTCGGTCGCTCAGCTGTGTCCCACTCTTTGCGACCCCATGGACTGTAGCCCACCAGGCTCTTCCATCCATGGACTTTTTCAGGCAAGAATACTAGAGTGGGTTGCCATTTCCTACTCCAGGATATCTTTTCCACACAGGGATCAAACCTGTGTCTCCTTCATCTCCTGCATTGGCAGGTGGATTCTTTACCACTGCTTCACCTAGGAAGCCCCCTTTGCATCGGTATACACATTTAAAGAGAAAATGCTTTTCTTCATGATTCAAACACTGTAAACAGATAAACAGCAAAAATAAAAATCTGGGGCAACATTCAAAATCATAAGGTTAACAACACTTGCCTCTTGTTGTGAGGATGTTGCATGCATGTTTCCACTCAGTGGGGAAGGAGGCGGTGGCAAGGTGGGGGAAGGCAGCGGGGAAGACAGACATTTGAAAAAGCGATAACAACACAGTGTGGTAAGTGTCAACATCGGGAAGGATTAGTTGCTTAGATCTGTGCATTCAGGAAGGCTTCCAGGAGGTAGCAATATTAAAGAGAGGCCTGCCAGATTAAGTGAACAGTGCCCCAGTGAAAGGATGTGCAAGAGGGTCTCAGAACAAGGGGAGAGTGGTTCCCAAACTTGGCTGCAAACTGGAACCACCTAGGGATCTCTAAAAAGTACTGATGCCTGGCTCCCACCCCCATGTCCTCCATGCTGTGCTAAGTCTCTCAGTTGTGTCCAACTCTTTGCGACTCCATGGACTATAGCCCACCAGGCTCCTCTGTCCATTGGGATTCTCCAAGCAAGGATACTGGAGTATTCTGGGTAGCCCAGCCGTTTTCCAGGGGATCTTCCTGACCCAGGAATTGTACTGGAGTCTCCTGCATGTAGGCAGATTCTTTACCAGCTGAGCTACTAGGGAGGCACCCACGCCCTCTACCTCCTGCCTTAACTTATCTGAGGTGTGATGTAGCAGCAAGCATTTTCAAAGCTCCCCGGGTGATTCTAATGAACAACAAAGTTTGGGAACCATGGGCCTACATCAAGCTTGAGGCTAGAGCCTCTGGCTCTCTGTAGATGGAACAAGGAATTGGAGGCAGAGGACAAACAGTGGGAATGGAGAGAAGTGAATGGCTTATGATTTAGGATGTAGAATGGACAGGAGTAAGTGATACTGAGGAGGGAGCAAGTATGGAAGCTGCTGACTATGATGCCCAAGTTTCAGGCTTGGATAACTGGGTGCCTGTGGTCCATTTTCTGAGATGCAGAACACAGCAGGAGAAAGGGGGTGCGCACAGGAAGACCTTCTGATTAGAGGTGATTGCATGCTTATTACAAAGAGGTTTGGCTTAAAAAATCCTAACCCTGGCCGTGGTTATCATCATCACCATCTTCCTCATTATCTGAGTCCGAGAGGCTGCTTGAAGCCCTTGGACTCGCAAGGATTACAGTAATGATGTCGCCCTCTGGTGTCACTACCTGTGTATTACAGGCACTCAGGCGTCAGCGGACACACCTGCAGATGGACCCAGGACCTGGACCCAGGTAGGAACAGGGGCTGGAGGTGAGCGATCAGAGATGATCTCTTTTAGTGCTCAGGCTACAGTCTCCAAGGGAGCCCCATGCTTGGCCCAACTTGAAAAAAGATCTCCTTTGGATAAGCCGCTGTCCCTGCAAAGTGCTCACCTCATGGAAGGAGCCCTGAGCAAAGACCACTGAATGGGGAGTTTGCTGGTGGGAGTTGCGGGCACAGCTCTGCCAGTACTGGCTGTCCGACCTGCAGTGAGCGCCCTACCTGGGCATCGGTGTCCTTATCATGACGAGGTGATCCAGGAGGACTAACAGTGTACCTGTGTTGATGATCACAACAGTGGACAAGACTGACCTTCTCTGCCTCCAAGGAAGAGACAAGGGGCAGTTCTCACGTTCTCCAGAAAGGCTGCCACATGCCAGTGAGGAGTAGAGAGCAAGTCTCCAGGCAGGCTTCTGGAAGGAGGTAGCATTCCACCTGGGCCCTAAAGTGTCTGTGGCCAGACACCCCATCCTTGGGACATTCAGGAGAAACCTGTCATCTCAGAGAAGGCCTGTGGTCAGAGAAGAAAGGGTATGGGCTCTGGAGTCAGACAGACCAGGCTTAACTGATGGTTCCCCCAGCTGCATGACCTTGGGCAAGTTCTTTAACCTTTCTGAGCATATAATCTCATGTATGAAACTGGGATATAATGAAACGACAACAGCAAACTCTTATTTAGCCCTGTGCACCACGTACTGTTTTAAGCACTTTGCATGTATTAAATAATTTAAGCCTCACAACAATCCTATGAGATAACTAGCCCAATTTGACAAACAAGGAGGAGGAGGCACAAAGAGGTTATTTCGCTGGTTCAGTCCCCAGGCACATGGGCACATGGTTGGTGGACAGTAACTGCTGTGACGGCAGAGATGACAGTCAACGGATTTTACTAGAACAGGTAAGCTTGTTGGCAGCGCTCAGTCTCCAGGGCAGGTCAGTGTCTAGGAAAGAATTTCAAGAGACAGAAAGTGACATTCTCCAGCAAGCATTAAGCACAGTGCATGATCCTTTTATTTGTGACCACATCATGATATCCTGTAGTCCCTGGGACTTCCCGAACGGGGACCATTGGGGTAAGGAAAGGCATGGGCTCTTAGAAGTGGCTTCTTCCTACCAGCCTCAGTGAGCCCCACAGTACCAAAACCCAGCTGGGTCTTAAAAAAGGAAAACATTTCCTCTCCCAACTGCCCATGTAGTTAAGTGTGGTCATATGACCTTGTTCTGGTCACATGATATAAGGGACATCTGCTGGGAAGATCCTGAAAAAAGATTTCCCTCCCTAACAAAGGAGAAATACCTGGAAGGGGAATTCTTTTCCTTCCTGCTCCCTTCCTGGAATGGGAATGCTGTCATGTAAGAAAGTGCTAGTTGGAGCTCTTGCAGCCATCTAACAGCCAAGAGGCAAAGGTCAAGAAAAAAAAAATTTCTAAAGAACTTTGAAACCATCGCACTGTTTAGCATGGAATCACTGACCTCCAGACTTCTGGTTATGTGAGAAAATAAGGCCCCATTTGTTTAAGTCACTATTGCTTATAGCAAAAAGTTTTTTTACTATTACACCCAAGCTGTTTCAATATATTGATTTGTTTTTGCCCAGTCATTCATTTATTTAACCTGTTGTGCCCAGATTATAGATCCCCCAAAGACCACCTCAGGAGCCGATTCCGCTGTAAACACACGAGGGTCTTTTATTCAAGCTCGAGCAGGGGCTTCCACCCACACCGACGCAGCGGCTTAGGTAGGAGAAGCCTGAGTAACAGCAGATAGGTGTTTTTATAGTTTGGAGGCGGGGTGAGGGAGTTTTCAAAATTTATAAAACAGTGATTGGTGGACTTTTCACGCGTTAGTTTCTGATGGTATTTTTAATCACAAACAACCTCCTAATTGGTGTATTTTTGGCACTCCCTGGTGTGTAGGGTAGTGACATGGGGTAAGGGGCTGGACTATTTTATGGTTATTCTAGGAACTTGGGAGTTGCCCTTGACCACAAGATGGCGGCTCCTGGGAGCTGCCCTCGACCACAAGATGGCTGCTCCCCTTTTTCTTTTTTCTTAAAATGGAGTCACCTAGGCTCTACAAACCAACAAATACCATCTAGCATACACAGTGTGCCAATCATAATGAAGGGAAAGGAAGCTATGGCCATAATCAAGACAGATAGGATTCCTGGCCTCATGAATTTCTTAGCATGGGTCAGGGTATTAACAAGAAGGAAAGCACAGAAATGCTACTGGAGTATAGAACAAAGATAATTGACCTGTGTAATCAGCAAGGAAATTCTTAAAGGATAGTGCATCATGAAGGGTTAAGTGCTGTAATAGAGCCTAACATGCAATGCATTAAATAAGAGAGCAAAAAAAAAAAAAGTTTGTTTTGCTTTGTTTTTCTTTTTCATGCAACAACCCTGGGTTTTGCCAGCCATAACACAGAACTGCCCTCTCTGGATTCAAAATGTCAGCTCCTGTTGTTACCATTTCCCACCCAGTAGGAAGAGGGGAGTGGAAGTGGAAAGCAACCAACTCCTTCTCTAAAAATGAGACCTTCAGAATGGCCATCATCAAAAAGTCTACAAATAACAAATACTGGAGAGAGAGTATGGAGAAAAGGGAGCCCTCCTAAACTGCTGATGGGAGTGTAAATTGGTGCGGTCACTATGGAAAATAGTATAGAGACTCTATTTAAAAAACTAAAACTTGAACTACCATATTATCCAGCAATCCTACTCCTGGGCATATATCCAGACAAAACTCTAATTCAAAAAGATACATGCGCTCTTTTGTTCATAGCAGCACTAGTCACAATAGCCAAGACATGAAAACAGCCTAAATGTCCATCAACAAATGAATGGATAAAGATGTTGTACAGGATACAATGGAATACAACTCAGCCATAAAAAAGAATGAAATAATGCCATTTGCAGCCATCTGGATGGACCTAGAGATGATCGTACTAAGTGAAGTAAGGAAGAAAGACAAATACCATATGACATCACTTATAAGTAGAACCTAGAGTATGACACAAATGAACATATATATGAAACAGAAATAGAATCAGGGACATAGAGAATAGACCAGTGGTTGCCAAGGCAGAGACGGGTGGGAGAGGGTTGGATTGGGAGTTTGGGATTAGCAGATGCAAACTAGTATATATAGAATGGATAAATGACAAAAGTCTTATTGTATAGCACAGGGAACTAAATTCAATAGCCTGTGATAAACTATAATATAAAAATATGAAAAAGAATGTTCATATATGTATAATGAGTCAATTTGCAGTACAGCAGTAATTAGCACAACATTATAATTCAACTATATCTCAATAAAAAATTTTTTTAAAAAAGATGAGGACTTAGCTGGTGGTGCTCTGGATAGGAATCTGCCTGCTAGTGCAGGGGACACAGGTTCAGTCACTGCTCCGGGAAGATTTCCACATGCCGAGGAGTAATTGAGCCCCTGAGCCTCAACCACTGAGTCTGTGTGCCACAACTGTGGAAGCCCACCTGCCTGGAGCCTGTGCTCTGCAGCAAGAGAAGCCACAGCAGTGAGAAGCCCACACACCACTAGAGTAGCCTCCACTCGCCATAACTAGAGGAAGCCTGTACGCAGCAATGAAGGCCCAAAGCAACCAGAAATTAATTAACTGATTAATTAAATTTTTTAAAAAGCGAGCTGTTTAAAAAAAAAACAGATGAGACTTTGAAGTTGTCTGTATACACATATAAATCGCTCCTGCCACATCCTATTGGCCAGATCTTAATCATGTGACCACATCTGGCTTGGAAGGGAGGCTTGGAAATACAGGCATTAGCTGGGAAGCCAGGTGACTATCAGTAACAACAGGGGAGGTTCTACTGCTAAAAGAAGCAAGAGGAAAGTGGTCCTGAGAAAGAGTTAGCAATAAAGGAATGAGGCTATTTTCCTCAACCCAGAGAGCAATGGGGATTCATTGAGGGCTTCAAGCAGGAAGTACATGGTCAGATTTGTGTTTTTAAGAGATCACTGTGGCAGAGGATGGAGTGGAGGGGAACAGATAATGCAGGGGAGGTGAGTTCTCTCTGCTCTTCCAGGATCTGGCTCTCATCTTGGCTGGAAGCTTCATGAAGGGGGAGACATGACGCTTTCTCCTAACTCCAGGATGATTGCAGGAAGTCTCTCAATCTCCCCGTCCATTTGAGAGACTCCCTGCAGGGCCCAGGACTCAGGCCTTTCAGCAGAAGCCCTGACCCTCTGTCACCCCCCTTTCCTCACTCATTCCCCTCTTCCTCACCACAGCACAATTGCCAGCACCAGGGCAGACACCAAGTCCCCTCTGTCTACAACACCCAGGCTGCCTTTGGGATGACCCCAGGCATCTAACTGGCAACCAGGTGTTGGGGGGCCCCCTCCTAGGCAAGCCTCACCCACTTCCTCCTCGGCCTGCCATAGATGGGCAGATTTTGCAGAAGCCTGGTGTTGGGAAATGAACCCGTTTGGTGTTAAGAGCTTCTGAGCTCTGTGTACACCAGCACCACAGCAGATATAAACATTCACAGCCTCTCTTCTCTAGCTAGATAAACTTCAGGCTTTTAGGGGGAGGCACCACCCCATCACACTCACAGTGTTTAAAAAAGGTGTCAGCTGCAGCGCGTGCCCTTGGCAGACTTCACCTCTCCCTCTCCCAGCTGAAGTCCCAGATTCTGGGCCACTGATGCTCAGGCCAGCGGGTGGGGGACCCAGGGTTCATCTCCTAAAGGGGCTGGCCTGGGACCCTCTGGTGTGTGGACAAGGCGGGGCAAGCTGTGAGGAATAAATCCTGAGATGCTGTGGAAATCTTCAGCAGCCTCCAAAAGCTCTGCCTGACCTACACAGACCTGTTTTTTTGGCTTAAGCTTTAGATTCTATGAAAATAAGAATGCTACTCCCATTACCCCTGACCAGATGATGTTCTAAACTTTATCCATTATTTGTTATTCATGTATTCATCTGAGATTTATTGAGCACCTACTGTGTGCCAGTGTGCCAGGTTTTACACTGCCCTGCCCACTCAAAGTTCCCTAAAAATCCCCTCGCTGCCAATCCCATTCATTTAAGGTTTTCACATCTATCTGTATATCTATCTTTCAAGTATCTCTCTCTCTATTAGATATGTATCTACCTATTATAGATAGATGCTTCCATGGTGGCTCAGATGGTAAAGAATCTGCCTGCAATGTGGGAGACTCGGATTTGATCCCTGAGTTGGGAAAATCCCCTGGAGAAGGAATGGAAACTCACTCCAGTAGTCTTGCCTGGAAAATTCCATGGACAGAGGAGCCTGGCGGGCTTTAGTCCACGGGGTGGCAAAGAGTCAGACACAATGGAGCCACTAAGTCGAAGATAAATCGATGATACATGCAATATCTACAATTTACCATCCCCACCCCTGAGTCATTTTTAATTTGAGTCATCCTTTTCATTCAGTCCACGTTTAGAGGGTACCTGTGATATGCTCGCTACTCTCCTGGACAAAAGACATAAACAAGACACAGTCCAGGCCCTGAGGAACTCCCCACCCGTGTGACAAGGAGGTGACCATGAAGTGGCTTCAGGAGAGCAGAGGCAGACAGGCCATTGCAGACTGTGCAGGACGAAGGAAGCCATCAGGAAGCGGCTCCCTTCACAGGCCAGAGGACGCGGGGCCAGCCTACTCCTCTCGGGGGCTCCCCCTCCAATTCTCCAAATGAGGAACTAGATCAGGGCTCCTGTGTCTTTGAATTTCATGGGCCAATAAAATATCAAAACACCTAATTGAGGGACCCATACAGCTCATCATCAGCGTGGTATTCCGCTGAGTAAGAAACATTACAGGAAAAGAAAGACCAGGGAGGCAACTACCATCTGCCATCACCATTATTTCATGAAAGAAAGGATATTTAAACCCCCAAAGCAAGAAGGGCACAGTTTCGGAATGAAGGCTGGTTTTTCAAATAGGATTCATTCACCCAAATAAACAGCTCACTGTGCTGTCCTCGTCCTGCCCAGCCCATGTGAACTTCGTGGTGACCAGATGACCTGCAGCCACCTGTGACCCACTGAAGCCGTGACCAAGTCCAGCCAGAGACGTGGCCAGGCGACTGCCAAAGGCATCTCTGGACACTGCTGAGGGGCACCTGGGCCACAGCGCTTCCTGGAACCCCTTTCTTTCTTCCATCCCTTACCCCTGCAGCAGCTCCCACCTTCTCCTTCAAGCTCCCTGAAATACAATTCCTCTCCCCATTCTAGTCTTCAGGACTCTAGCTTCAAAACCACAATAGCACAAACTATGAGGGTAACTCTAATGGGTCATTCTAGCTCAGAGTGAGCCGACCCGGGGCTGTCCAAGGCCACTGTCTCACCATCACTGCTCAGCCACCCGCGTTGCCCACACCTGCTTCTCTCCCCTCCCTTCCCCAGGGGTGGATCCCATGTGCTCCTTAGTAAACACCTGCACTCTAAAGTCGGAACCAGAGTAGCCTCCCAGGGGTACCCAACCTGCTGCCGCTCAACCCATCCAAACAGAACCGATGGGCAGCATTCTCCTCCACTTGGTGGAGGGAACTTCCCATACAAATCCTCGAAGACCAAACTGGAGTCTGGACTTGTGCAGAGGAGCTAAAGGAATTCAGACTGTTTTCCTGTTTTGAGAAAGACCAGCCTTCATGGCCATTGTTTAGTGATGTACTCTGCAGGCCAGCTCTGCCTGCCCCTTTGTCCAAGGTGGCCCCCACCCTCTCCTTCTACGAGGCCATCAGTACATAGTTGGAAAGCTACAAAAGCACATGATTTACGGGGGAAATAAAACTCTTAGATTTAACAGCTCCAAAACATAATCCTCACGTAAACACTGGAGGTGGTGGGATGCTGGCAGGGAGGAGAAATGGGTACTATTTGGGGCTTCTCTGATGGGTGACACACTCTTCAGGTCCTATCCTTGGCACTCTGCTTGTACCTGAAACTCAACAAATTCTTACAACCTGGAGGAGGAGGCAGAACCACCAACCGAGTAGGTTACCCCAGCTTATTTCTACACATTCTGCCTCCAAAACCCTGGTCAGCAGAGCATGAGACAAACAAGCCCCGAACTGGAGTGTCTGCTGCTCTCCTGCCAAAAGACATCAGAGGCAGAGGTCATTCAGCAAAAGGCAGTTGTCCAAACAGAGGCTGGTGGCCCAATCCAGATGGGGAACAGGCCTCCCTCTGCCCCATGGCCTGACCGGGGTGGGAGCCGTTGTGTCCTAAGCTGACTCTGGGAGGGCAGGAGGCCCAGGGTCCTACGGTATACACACCCCCGGGAAGAGTAGGGGTCCCCGGAAGCTGGGTGGAGTCCAGGGAGACTGAGCACACACACAGCACAGCAGGGCTGCCAACGCTGGTGACTGAGAACCCTCCAAGCTTTAAGGAGGGACATGCCCTGCCCTTCTGAGGCTGCTGGGTCTTGACGGCCCACACCCCCCCGGGTGGGCACGGTACACAAATGTGCGTGCACTCACACGCACCTGTCACAGACACAGCGGCTTCAGGCAGTGCCCGACACATCACACAGTCAATGCGCGCGAGTGGAGTCTGTGGGCCGCCCCTCGGGGTCTTCTGGAGCTCACAGGAGAGGCAGTGAGCCCTGTCCTTGTCCTAACACAGCGGCTCCCAAAGTGAGGGCCCTGGGCCAGCAGCATGAGCATCACCTGAGAACGTGTTGGACATCTAGGCCACAGAGCCCTGAGCAGGCCGGGGGCCTCCCATGGGGCTCCGACTCCTTGTCACGCTTTTTCTGTGTCATCTCCTGTGCTAAGCAGACTTAATATACACTATCTCATCTAAACCTCACCAGTACACTGTGAGATGCACACTGCATTGTTTCTATTTTTTTTCAGATGGGGAAACTGAAGTTCGGAAAGATTTAGGAGTCCTTGCCTGGAGTCCCCGAGACTCCCAAGCCCATGCCCTGAGTCACATTCTAGATGTAGCTCCGGCCCCGCTGAATGTAAACACCCTACTGAGGACTATGCCCTCCATGCCAGGCCCCACCCCTGCCACCCCCCCCCCAACTTTCCCTGGGTCTCTCCCTGCCTCAGCAGCCAGTCCTAAATCTTCTCTCAAGAGACGAAGCTGGGCCATCCATGCAGGAGGTGGGACGAAGGGCGGAGGCAAAGCCCCATCTCATGGTAAGACAGCACCTCTGCCAAGGCCCTCGCCAGCCTGCACCACATGGCCCCGCCCGGAGAGCAGCGGGAAGGCCGCCCCGCCTGCACCCCAGCGCCTGGAGAGACAGCCTGCTGCACAACTGACCTGCGGGATCCAGACAACTGCTTTGTGCACCTCTGATCCCTAATGTTCCCTGAACCACATTAGGAGGGACCTGGGTTCGGGTTTATCACCAACTTACTAAATGACCTGGGCTGGTCCCCACTTGGAATCTGTTTTTCCATTTCTGCAGTGAAGACGCAGGCTGAGGATTTATAAGGATGCTTCTTACTCTGAGACCACGTCTTGGATTCTAGATATCCACGTGACATTGGAGAAGGCTGGCCAGGACATGGGAATCTGAAGTGCCTAGGGCTCTGGACCCGGCTCTTGCTCAGCCTAACTCATCTCTGTTTGAGACTTGGGAGTGACCCCCTGACTTCCTGGAGGCGCCGCCCTCGGCACCCCCCCCTCCTCCTCCTTGCACTCAGGGAGGATTTGTGTGCTCCCACAGAGCACCAGGGCCTGGAGGGAGCCAAGGAGCCCTTGTCCCAGACTCAGAGGCGGCCATGGGGGCCTGTGTTGTGATGATCAATATCAACATCTCGTCTGCCCTTGACAGCAACGCCACAGGCATCACAGCCTTCTCCATGCCCGGCTGGCAGCTGGCACTGTGGACCACAGCCTACCTGGCCCTGGTGCTGGTGGCTGTGATGGGTAATGCCACAGTCATCTGGATCATTCTGGCCCATCAGAGGATGCGCACGGTCACCAACTACTTCATCGTCAACCTGGCCCTGGCTGACCTCTGCATGGCTGCCTTCAACGCTGCCTTCAACTTCGTCTATGCCAGCCACAACATCTGGTACTTTGGCCGTGCCTTCTGCTACTTCCAGAACCTCTTCCCCATCACAGCCATGTTCGTCAGTATCTACTCCATGACTGCCATTGCTGCTGACAGGCAAGAAGGGGCAGCGGGGTAGTGGGGCAGTGGGGGGGAGCCGGTTCACTGTGTTGGCTTCAGACAGGGCTGATAACATGCCCATACTCACACAGCAAGTTAAGGGTAGAACCCAGGGAATTAATTGCCTCCTAACCTGTCCATGACCCTAAACTATGCATCTGGAATAGTCTCACAGAGGGCTGTGGAACTGAGACAAAGGATAAGGTTAGACATGAGAAAGAATTTTGCCCTCGCTGGCTGTTCAAGGCTATAGAGGAAGAACAACTGTGTTTTAGGGACCTTCTGGAGTGTTCTTCTCTGGAGTTGATTTTTGTTTCGGTTTCTTTCTTTTACAAGGAAATTGTTTATATTGTTTCCTATTCCTAGATAGGTTATACAAGGGGGAAAATTAAACACTGCATGCAGTTACCATATAATTACCATGGGGCCAGTTACCTCCTGGGTGCTGAACTCTGGGGCTGCAGACTGAGCCTCTGCAGGGGATGGGGGGCAGGAGGGTGGAGGAGTGATCAGTCAGCAGATCTGAAGGTCACCTAAGACTTTTTCATTCACTCAATAAGTATTTGAGGCACTGTTTCAGGAACTGGGGAACATACACCAGTGGGAAAAGCATGGTCTCATGGAACTTCCGCCTTAAAGGTCAGGTCGGGGGTGAGTAGTATGACTGTAGAGGGCAGAGTGGAAGCCAGGAGTCCAGACAGGTGGGAGGCTGTTGACTAGCAACTCAGGGGAGGGAGAATGGTGGCTCAGGTCTGGACGGTAATAATGGAGACTCGTCCACTCATTTCTTCATTCATTCTTACGTTCAATGCCCACTATGTACACTTTTTTGCACATTCAGGTAAAAACAGATAAAGATGCCTGCCCTGGTGAAAATTTAAATAGAAACACAAGACTAAATAAATTATACATTGTATTTTGAGGTCATGAGGGCTATGGGAATATATTAGGAAGGGGATAGGGGATAGGGGATTCGAGGCACTAGGGTTTGTGTTTTGGGGTGGGGCAGGTAGTATATCAGATATCATGTCAGGATCAGCTAAAGGGCGGGATTTGAGCTTTGTCTTATTGTCCTGGCCATGTCTCAAGATTCAGATTAATCCCAGGGAGGAAGGCTCAGGGAGTCATCTAGGACCAAGGCCATTTCTGCCTATTAGGGCACTTCCTCCACTGCAGAGAGCTGGTGGGCAGCAGCTTTGGGCTTTGTGCAGACCTTTGGGGTCTGTTAGTTTCTAAACCGGAGGCGGTGCTACTGAGGAACCCGGCAGGGTGGAGCTGCAGGACAATGCCCCAGATGGACTGCTGGTGTGGCCACACTGCCCTCTTGTGGCCTTCTGAGAGCCTGTCCACGCTCAGAAGGAGGTGCTGTGGTGGACGGAGGTTTAGGGCACTAGCGTGCCACGTGTCTACACGACAGTCACCAGCCCGGAGGCTCTCTGCAGGTCACCAGCAGGGTGTGGGGAACAGGACTGGAGAGTGTGGGCCTGGAGTGGGAATAGGAGATGCGGGCTGGTCTGATGGGAGTGTGCCCACTACTCACCCCGCCCTCTGCTCGCAGATACATGGCCATCGTCCACCCCTTCCAGCCCCGGCTCTCAGCTCCTGGCACCAGAGCGGTCATTGCCGGCATCTGGCTGGTGGCCCTGGCCCTCGCCTTCCCCCAGTGCTTCTACTCCACCATCACCATGGATGAGGGTGCCACCAAGTGCGTGGTGGCCTGGCCCGAAGATAGCGGTGGCAAGATGCTGCTTCTGTAAGGCCTGGGGGTGGGGGAACACGGTACACATGCATGTGCCTGTGTGTGGTGCGCGCACGCTCATGATGTACGCATGTGCCATGTGTGAGTGTGAGTGCGCAGGAATCTGAGTGAACGCAGGATAATGTGAGTGCAGTATTAACTAAAGTGACACTCAGCACTCAGTAAATGTTAGGTCTGGTCTAAGCACTTTAGATACATGAACCCATTTAATTCTCACAACAGTATGGGTATATATTATTATTATTCCCATTTCTCAGATGAGGAAACCAAAGCATTAAAAAACTAAGGGCCTAGGACCACCCAACTATTGAGTGGTAGATCAAGGATTTAAATCCAGGTAGTCCTGCTTCAGAGCCCAATCTTCTCAACACTCTTGCTTAAATAAGGGGCGTATCAGGGTACTGAGGCAGAAAGGAAGGGCAGATGATGGAGTCTGGGATGTTTTCAGGAGGAGCCTGGAGATGGCCTTGAGTTGAGGCAGGCACCATGGGTTAGGGGTTGGGGGCAGAAAGCAGAACTCAGACACGGTGCAGCTGCTGTGTGACCCTGAGCAAGTCCTTTCCTTTTCTGGGCCTCAGTCTGCCTAGTTCTCACGTGGCTCTGTCATCCCCAAGCACCTTGGAAGTTCAAAATAGAGGATAAAAAATTGGCTGAGGTTCTGGGGGCAGTATTCAGGTTGGAATCCTGCTCTGTCCCCTGCGGGCTCAAGGATCCTTTGAGTCACTTAAGCTCTGGGAGCCTTTGGCTCTTTCTCTCTCAAAGGAGATTCGCAGGAGAAACTCGCTCAGGGGTTGATGTGAGGCACTTAGCACCGAGCCTGCAGCAGGGCCTGCGCCCAGTATGTGGTCGTTTAAACCGGACCAAACGAAAACAAACCTGTCAGATTTGGTCGTAGAAAAGCCTGGCTGCCCCAGCCATAAGGCTGCACACGCTCTGAGCCCAGAGCCGCCAGATCACAGCGACAATTCAGGCCCCACCCCGCCCCCTGTGCCAGCCCTCTCCCAACGCCGGCCCCTACCCCTCCTCCAGTCCCGAGCACTGGCCAGAAGGCGCCATTCCTCTGAGAAGCCTGTTCCCGGGGAGTTTTGAGTTTCGAGGGCAGGCTCTGCCATGGGTCTTTGCCCTCATCCTGTACCCCACGTTCTCAGGATTCAGTGCTCCATGGGCGGTGTCCATGTCGGGACGCGCCCCTCTTCCTGGCTAGCGAAGGGTTGGGAGTAGAACATTTCGAGACTGGCCACTGGGAGGCGATGTTTCCCCACCTTTACAGGGAGCTTTTCTCCAGGAGGCACGGAGTGGTGAGAACTTGGGGTACCAACCACCAGTTTTCTGGGGTTGGTGATTTGTGACCCTGATTCAGACGACGGGGTACAGCAAGAGGGCAGAGGTGGGCTAGGAGGGTATACTTTGGTGATACTTCGAATTCTGAGAGGATCTGGGAGAAAAGCTTGATTTTTTGTGTGTGAGAATTTATTATTCATTCTCGGGTTAGGGAGCTTCTGAGATTTAGATTGGGGGCTCATCCTTACAGGCTCGCATTCTGTGTGTATGAATCTGATAAAATGACAGATGCCCTCTCCAGGAAAAGGCACATACACTTGCAAAATCAAAACGCAAAAAAAGGTAGTCTCGGCTGTGAGAGAAGCCATTCCTGATACCGGCAGGCCCTAGGAGATGGTCCCCAAAGCTCCTTGGCTCTCCCTTCTGGTGAGAACTTGGCCCAGAGTGAATCCCTATCCTGCACCGACCCCCAAAAAGAATGAGACAACAAAGGGGCATCACTCGTACTTGGGAAGCATGGTGGAGATTATCTCCATGTCTTACAAACTGGGAAGCTGAGACTGAAGGAGAGATCTGATTGCCCAAGGTCATGCTTTAAATTAGAGGCTGGACAAAAACCCAGGTCTTCTGACTCCACAGGGCTGATTCTTAGTGAAAGGGAAATCATTTAGGTGTGAAGTCTTTAGAGCTGTTTCACATGACACAGACTTCCTGCGCCTCTCTGAGTCTCAGTTCCTCCATCTGGCCACAGGCAAATGGCTCAGCTGATCCTCAAGTTCTATCTGTGACCTCAAAATCAAAGGTGACAGGGGCCTGGCACTCACTGCTCCTCTCCTTACCTGCTCCACAGTAGGATGGATGGGGACCAGGGTGTCTAGGAGGCCCCAGACATTTTGTAATTAGAAAGTCAAATTCTAAACTCAGGTTTTAGGCAAGATATTTAGGGGAGAACTCACCCACTCTCCTCCCCCAGGTGGCAGCACCGCTCAAAAGGGGCCCAGAAAGGCTGGCATATGAGGAAGAGAGAAGTGGCTTGGGAACACCTCAGTTTTCCCAGAAGAAGGTCACATGACAGGGCCAGGGGTCTTGGGTCCTGAGTCCATTCACCAATTGCTCCTGCCTGGGTCTTGCTGGAGCGTGACTTCAGCATCACTCAGAAACCAGAAAAGGCAGCATGCATGTCCGTTACCCAAAGGAAATAAAAGGGCCTCAACACAGCCCTAGGTGTCCTCCTCAGGGACTGGATGAGCACCATCAGTGGTGCTCCAGGCCACTTGCTCACAGCAGAAAGTGTGTCTGCTGATGTGAGCCATGTTCCCAGCCAGTGCTCACGGTCAGGAAGAGGTGATCCGATAGCTTGAACAGTGTGGCCGATCTTCGCTGCCCCATTCCCTGGTAGGGATGCTGGTACAGGATAGAAACACATCAACTCCAGGAAATCTATCCAGACAGACAGATGCAGATATAGACAATATACATAATCTATCTAATACATGTGTATATACACACATATAATGCATGATTCTGGAAGAAAATATTCCAAATCGTTAATAGTGGTGGGGGTGGGATATGTAATTTTACTTCCTCCTTTGTGCTTAATGGGGCTTCCCTGATAGCTCAGCTGGTGAAGAATCCGCCTGCAATGCAGGAGACCCCGGTTCGATTCCTAGGTTGGGAGGATCCCCTGGAGCAGGGAAAGGGTACCTACTCCAGTATTCTGGCCTAGAGAATTCCATGGACTGTATAGTCCATGGGGTCGCAAAGAGTAGGACACGACTGAGCCACTTTCACTTGTGCTTAATGTCATTATAAATTTTATACAAATGTATTGGTTAACTTTTTCATTCCTGTTTATTTCCTCGTTTGATAACTTCTCTGCCACTTGGAAAGACTCAGAGCTTACACTGGTGTCCCTTTTGCGGCAGGGGAAGCCCTCACTGGGCACATATGCTCGTCGGTTTGCCTTTAAAAAAAGAAAAAAAAATTAAACCAAGGTCTTGGGAGGCGGCCCTGGGTGGCCTCCCGGGAAACCTCAGGGGCACCGCAAGGTCCTGGGGACTGAGCTCTGGCAGGTGCCCAGGCCCTTGACTCTCCCTCCAGGTACCACCTCGTAGTGATCGCCCTCATTTACTTCCTGCCTCTCGTGGTGATGTTCGTCGCCTACAGTGTCATCGGACTCACGCTCTGCAGACGCTCTGTCCCGGGGCACCAGGCTCATGGTGCCAATTTGCGCCACCTGCAGGCCAAGAAGAAGGTGAACTCGGGGGGCGGGGCGGGGCGGGGTCAGGGCGGGGCCGGAAGTTTGGCCCCGCCCCGGCATCGGCCATTCCGGGCCCACGCCCGAAAGGGCGCCGCGGAGTGTAGACTCCGCCTGCACCCTGCGTTTGTCCCGAGTCTCCGGCCAGAGCCTTCATTCCTGCTTCCCCAGGCCGGCCGACTTACCTTTGGTCTTTGGGTGGTGACAGACACAGATTTAAGCGAGCGGGGGTCTTGGGGACCCACAGCTGGCAGGGTCTCTCCTCAGGATGGGGGTAGGAGCGAGAGCTCATCCACTCTCCAGGGAGGGGAACTGCTTTGCTCAAAGAAGGATCCAGGACGCCTTTTAGAGAAGATGGCATTGAACTGGGCTTTGAGGAGTGAGGGCTAAGAAGGAAAGACAGCCGTGTGAGCCCAGAGACCAGCCTGAGCAAAAGCCCTCAGGTGGAGAGCCCAGGAGTGCCTGGGTACCGGGTGCTCTGGGGGACTGAGGCTGTGGACGAAGAGGGGACCTGATTATTGAGGGCTTCTCAGGCTGGCATGAGGGGTGCCCCACCCTCACCCTTAGGAAGACTGGGACTTGGGGCGTCAGGGCTGAGGAGTGACCCGAGTGTCTCCTGGACCAGTTCGTGAAGACCATGGTGCTGGTGGTGGTGACGTTTGCCATCTGCTGGCTGCCCTACCACCTCTACTTCATCCTGGGCACCTTCCAGGAGGACATCTACTGCCACAAGTTCATCCAGCAGGTCTACCTGGCGCTCTTCTGGCTGGCCATGAGTTCCACCATGTACAATCCCATCATCTACTGCTGCCTCAACCACAGGTGAGCCCTCACCCCAGCCCCTCTCCTCAGCCTGGCTCCATCTGGACCCCCCTGCACAGCTTCGCCCACCCCCATGGGATTGCCATTCTCACAGGGATCCCCCAGCATAATCCTCCCTCTCCTCTGGGCCTCGCTTGAGCCCCACCCCCTCCCCAAAGCTTTGCCCAATGCCTAGACCACAGCTTTCATGTCCGCCTGCTCCTGCTTTCTTCTGGGGGCTGCACCTGGGACGAGGAGAAGAGAGAAGGGAGGGGCAGAGAGGCAGAGGGACAGCCAGAGAGGGAGGAAGGAAGGAGCCAGGTAAAGGAGGGAGGGACTTGGCTACTTCCCTGGTGCTACAGTGGTTAAGACTTTGCCTACCAATGCAAGGGGTGGAGGTTAATCCCTGGTTGGAGAGCTAAGATCACATGTGCCTATCAGCCAAACAAAAACAAAACATAAAGGAGCAATATTGTAAGAAATTCAATAAAGACACACACACCAAAAAAAACAAGGAGGGAGGCACTGATGTTTTTAAGAGCTTTCTACATTGAAGAGGCACTGAGGACTGTCTGTGGGTGAGAACAGTGCCAGCCGCAGCAGAATGAAGCCCTCAGCCTGAGGCCTGGGGCCGAGGCTGGAGGGGAAATAGGTTGCTCCCTGGAAGTTCACAGGAGGGGCTTTCAGGGGCGCTAGGAAATGACCTTGACAGAGACTGCCAGGGAGGAAGGAGCCCAATTCTCACCCCCTGCCGCTCTCGTACCTCTAGAGAAGTGGAGTCTCACTGAGGGACTGGCATTTGCCCTGGAACACATGCACAGGTGGGAGATGCTGGGCCAGGCAGGAGCCCCAGTGCCCAGGAGTCCTTCTTGTAGAGGAGGCCACTCAGCCTCAGAACGGTGGGGCCAGGTAAGAGTCAGTGAGAAGTGAACACTGAGGCCTGGCCTTAACAAGGCAGTGATGTGGGTGACGATGACCCTGGGCCTCTTATATCTCCTCTCTGCACAGATATCCAGGCCATTCATAAGGCCAGTAGAGCCTTTGTTACTCAGACATCCTACCCACCTGGGGCAGGCCAGAAGGAAGTGAGAGACTGACTTTTATCTTTTGAATGTTTAATAGGCATCAGAACCCTCCACTGTGTCCAGACAGGCAAGTATACCCCATGGATTGTAGCCCACCAGGCTCCCCTGTCCGTGGAATTCTCCAGGCAAGAATACTGGAATGGGTTGCCATTCCCTTCTCCAGGGAGAAAACTGCCTCTCCTGCACTGCCGGCAGATTCTTTACCATCTGAGCCACCAGGGCTATCCGTTTAATGGGATGGAGGTGTTATCCCCATTTTACAGATAAAGAAACTGAGTCTCAGAAAGGACAACTCTCCTAAACTCATACAACAAAAATTCCATGTAATCTCATCCCCACATCACACATTTTTCTGTCAGGCAGTTGTAGAAGTGAGAACTTAGAGACAGGGACTGTCACATCAGGGAGGGCCCCCAGCCTTCTGTGTCTATGCCCTGGTACCCAATGGCACAGTCCTTGGGAGTCTGAACACCCTACGGCTCTATGAGTTCCGGAAACAATGTCTGATCCTTCAGTATTTGAAGACACCAGCTCTGAGGTAGGACTGTTCCTCCTAGTGCAATCTTCTTTTCTCCAGAAAATAATCTCCAGTGGCTCTGTGTGCCAACACTGTTCCAGGCCCTTTGGGATACCCTGGTGAATAAAAACAGTGATTCCTTTCCTCAGGGAGCTGACCTTCTGGGGGAGCAGGTGGAGATAGACAATAAGCAAACCTAATGAGTCAATGAGTCATAGTGTGTAGTAGGTGATAAATCCTATAGAAAAAAAGAAGACTAGAACTGGGTAAGGGAGGACAGGAAGTAATGGGGGAAGTAATGGGCATAAAGGTTGCAATTTTACAGGATGGTAAGGGTGGGCTTTACTGAGGGGCCTTTTGAGCAGACTTGAGGACTGAGTGGGCCCTGGTAGCGGTCTGGATAAGAGTTCCAGGCAGAGAGAACACCCAAGGCAAGGGGGAGAAGCACGGAGAGGGTTAGGCAGTTGCAGTAATCCAGGCAAGAGATGGTGGGTTTAGATGCATGAGAAATGCTCAGAGTCTGGAGATTGCTAAGGTAGAGTCAACAGAATTTGATGGAAAGGAAGTCAAGGATGACTTCCTTCTTGGGTGGTCAGTTATCAGGAGCTGAGATGAGGATGACTGCCAGGGGCGGGCGTGGCGGGAAGAGGATAGGGAGCTCAGGTTGGGACATGCTGAGTGTAGGTATAAGGGACAGTGGCCGTGAAGCTCCCATAATAAAGGCGTTTTATTGGGCTGCACCATGGAATCTCTAGAGCTACAAGAGGAGGAACCAAAGTCAGGTCTGTGCTTCTGAAACACAGAACCTTGCATCTCCTGGGAACAGACCACCCAGTCGTTTGCCTCTCTCTGCACCACACAGGGCCTCGTCTATTTCTGCTCCTGACAGGACCGTGTCTATCTTCTGCCAGCTCTGTCTCATTTCTTCCACTCACTCTCTCCTTCCTCTGATCTCTCATTTACCTGGGGACCCTCTGTGCTGCCATGGGGAAGGCTCACTCATTTTTTAAGCAAATGTCCCCAAACTTAGTAGTTCCATGTGCATATTTCCTTTCAAAGCAGTCCCCTTAGAGAGCATCCTCATTCCAGCCAACACTGCCAAAGCCCCAGTTTCTTAAGATTCCTCTTTGCATACTCCTTTAGAAGCCAGTTAACAAATCAAACAAGAAAATCTGTTGTGTTATAATTGTACTTGGTTGTTTTTGTTTGTTGGTAATAACAAATGGTCTTGTCCAGCTTAATCATCCACTTCAAACTTGGACTTGGCTCCAGATTACTTCTGGCTTTCCAAAACCCCAATCCGCTAAAGAACGTGTCTCTCCAGAGACCCTGAGCTCTCTATTTTTTTAATTCTTTATTTTTGGCTACCCTGGGTCTTTTTTGCTGCGTGCTGTCTTTTCTGTAGGTGCAGTGAACAGGGACTGCTATGTAGTTGCGGTGCGCAGGCGTCTCATTTCAGTGGCCTCTTTTGTTGTGGAGCACAAGCTCCAGGGTGCTCGGGATTCAGTAGTTGTGGTCCTGGGCTTAGCTGCACGGGCATGTGGGGTCTTAGTTCCTGGACCAGGGATCGAATCCTCGTTCCCTGCAGATTCTGAATCACTGGACCACCGGGCAAGTCCTCCAGAGACCCTGGCTCTCAGGAGTGAGTTTCCGAAGCAACTTTCCTCTGGAGGGGAGATCGGCTCCTGGAGGTGGGGCAGCCACAGAGCAGTTCCATAACTGTTACTCTCACTCCATTTCTCAAGATGACCCTCCACCCCTCAGGTTTCGCTCTGGATTCCGGCTTGCTTTCCGTTGCTGTCCATGGGTCACGCCAACCGAGGAGGACAAGATGGAGCTGACCCACACTCCATCCCTCTCCACGAGGGTCAACAGGTGTCACACTAAAGAGATTTTTTTCATGTCTGGGGATGTGGCCCCCTATGAGGCTGTCAACGGGCAGGCTGAAAGCCCCCAGGTTGGAGTGTCTACTGAACCCTAAAGCCTAGTGCCTGGCTGCAGGGGGAGGCTCTGCACCCTTTAGAAGTAGCCAGTCGAAAGGACCACATCTGAAAGTTTGGCTCATGCCTCACCCTTCAGTTCATCAATGGAAAGACAAGATGGGGCCAGGAACTCTGCAGTGGTTACTACCTCTCCCAGCTAGCCCTTCAGACAGTGCTTCAGGGGATCGACTGTTTGAAAGAAGACAGTGTGAGCTAACACTTTTCTAATCCAGGAGTTGCAAGGTCGAATGCCTTCCTGGGGCATACAACATAATAAGTATAAAAGAAAAATTGTAGATATATTGATAAAAGATAACTGATTTCCAATGTTGGGGCAATAGGGAATGGTGGGGACTGTGGCAAACTGGAGGGCATAGGAATCCAAAGGGGACAGTAGCTGATCAGCTGTGGGCAAATGCTGCCATGTGACTGATCCACTACATCTTTCAAGAGAAGCCAGAAATCCAAATTTGTGAAACTTCCAAAATTGTTAAATTTGGCTCACATTTTTATAAGTTTTGTAGGAACCAAACAAAACACACCCATGGGCAGTACTCAGCCATGACACTGATGTATTATCAGGATAAAGACACAAGGAAAAAAGCTTCTTAATTTTGCAAAGACCCTAACCCGTGAGCCATTCCAGGGCTTCTCTGCTTTAGCATCTAAGACCCCAGATCCACCCCAGGGGAGATGGTGGTTAAGTGTCAAAAGGAGCCTCAGCTGGGTGGTCTCAAGACAATGACCTTCATATTGCCTTCCTCTTTCAGTTGCAAAACTACTTCGCAGGGAGGCTGTGAGGATGATGGGAGGGATGCCTATAAATCAGCAAGTCCAATACAGGTTAAGTGCTTCATAAACAGCGCGTGTGCTCAGTCACTATGTCATGTCTTACTCTTTGCGACCCCATGGACTGTAGCCCACCAGGCTCCTGTCCATGGGATTCTCCGGGCAAGAATACTGGAGTGGGTTGCCATGTCTTCCTCCAGGGGAACTTCCCAACCCAGGGATCAAACCTGTGTCTCCTGCATTGACAGGCAGATTCTTTACCACTGAGTCACCCGGGAAGCCCTCGTAAACAGCAGCCGTGACTTTCATTACTACCATGGCAGCCGTCTGACATGAGTGCCTCTGCAAGTCAGCAACACAGCCGTCACCCTTACTTCCGCTCAAGAGGCTGGCAGGCAGAGAACACCAACCGTCCCATCCCCTAGAAAGCTCCAGGCCCAGCTGGGTCCACACCTCACCCTGCTTGCTGACTCACCTTTCCCGCCTCGGGCCCTTCCAGAAGAACCACAGAACGCTGTAAATGCACACCTAGAGTTTAATGTTACCTGTGTTCTCCACAAAATCACTGTGCCGAAGGCACTGGCAGTGCCAATAAAGGGACCCTGGTCTCACCAAACCAAGTGAACATGCAGTCAGTCCTGGGGAAAACCATGCAGAGGTGTGACCATGGCCAGGGAGACTCACATGGCACTGCAATCACAGGGTACCAGAGTGTGGACTGATGTGGGGTCCACTGACCAGCTTGGGGGAGGAATCCAAAATGGCAGCCACAGAGTGGAACAGCACCCTCGAGGCTGAGGTGGGGCAGGGATGGAAGGGTTGGACAAGGGCCAGTTTCCCATAGAAGGGGTTAGTTTTCAATGGGGGTGTGTTGTTGGGAGGGGGGCGGGTGGGTAGAGGACCACAGCCCTGCTACCCAGGGCTGCTACAAGGCTTCGTCTACTCAGGGCAGGGGGTCTCTTCATCTGTTGGCCTGGAATTGGTGAACAGGATGATGAGGGCAGGACCTGCTCGGGAACAGCGGGGGGGGGGGGGGGGGGGGGGATGCCAGTATTGCCCTGTCCTCTCAGGAAACCCAAACAGCCCCTGTAAGCCAAGCTTCTATTTCGTTCCAACTACGGGTGAGGAAGGCAGCTGTTGGAAGACAGAGGCCTTTACCTTCTAAAAAGGGTCAAGGTGGGGGTGCAGGAATCCTTCCCCAAGGCAGGCCCCTGGGGCTGCAGCAGAAAGCCTAGAGGGCAGGTGCTAGAAGACGCGGGGAGAGCACAGAAGTCTTTGAGTCAAAAGAGGGCTGAAGACCACAGCCTACATTTCAAACTCTGTCCCCGACCCAGAAGGCCACAAAACCCCCCAGGGTTTGGTTTTTGCCACATCCCCCAATATCCTCCCCGCTCCCCAGTCATTAAACATCACTCAGGTCTTTGAATCGGTACAAAGTTTACTAGGTCATACAACATGGCTCACAAAAGCGATGGGTAATTCCAATGAGCATACTGTTTCTTGATTGGTTCCTCTTACCTGAATGGAGACAAGACACTTTCCCGCAGGACTGCCCACCTCCCCTCCCCAAGACAGACAGAAAGCAAGACTGTCACAATGTGGCTATGACCAGTCCCACAGACACACAATTCAGTGGCACTGCCACGCCCAGATGGGACACCAGACAGCAGTGGGTGTGGGGCCAGGAGGACGTGGCGGCCACTGCACCCATGGGAGGAGAAGTCCCGGCAGTGTCTGCTGGTGATAATTCATTGCACATGGGGGATGGGTCCCCAGGGAGGCGCAGCGGAGGCCCTTAAGGCCTGTCAGACGGTGTGACTTTTCATCTTGGGCCAATAAATAACTGTTGGACGAATGCATAAATTAGAAACGGACGCCACTAAACTTCACACGTGGGGAACGTACGACCGGGTTGAAATCAAATCATGCAGAGTGGTAGGGCAGGTGAGGAGAGACCTGGAGGGCAGGGAGATTATCAACAGCACACACTCTATTTTGTACCCTACGTTACGCGCCGTTAGTGGGCTTCTGGTTTCCTCCCCGTGGTGGTGCAGGTGGGCTCTGGCGCCGGCGTCTCCCAGCACAGCTCGCTGGGCAAAATAAGGGGTCGCTGCTTGAAGAGAGAAGTGCTGGAAGGGCAGCAGGCTGGGGGGTCAGGACTCTTAGCTGCTCATTTCTTGCCGGAGCCGAACGCCCACCGCTGTGATGAGGGCGGCTCCCTTGCCGCTGCCATCTTCAGATAAGAGGAAGGATACATTACACTTTGGTGACAGTTCCCTCACGGTTTGGTGCATGATTCTGGAGAAGCTGAAAAGGACAAAAAATTGGGATGGGTTTGTAGAGGAATTGGAGAGATGCTGAACCCACCTGAAGATGCTGAAGCAGCCAAAGGGAAGGGGGGAAGCAAGCAGGGAAGTGAGAGGGGTGGGGCTGCTCTGAAGCAGCAGAGACTTATTGAGAATGACTGGGAGGAAAGCAGGTTTACAGCCAATCTGATTACAGTTTGCAGCAGGGAAGCACAACGGAAAATCCAAAATGAGCTCCTCTGGACAGTTTCTGAGGGTAATGGCATGAGTAACACACCCAGACAGCTCCCATCCTCAGAGCCTGAGGACCCTAGAGGACTGAAATCCAAGAAGCGAGTGTTGAGACCTGGGCGTGGACCACTGAGGCAGGCCAGGCCAAGTCAGATGTTCAGCTCAGCAGGTTTCATGGAAACAAACATCACCCATCCCTAGCTTGCAGCCCTCTGAGGCCCCAGCCCATCAGCACCTGAAGCTGGGAGGGAGCCTTCCTTTCCAGCCCCCAGTGAAGCATAATCTGTAAATGAGAGGCGACTCTGGGTTCTTGCATTTTGTGCTGCAAATGAGACAGGGCCAGGCTGAGAATGCTCAGGGCAGCAGGGGTCCCAGAGGTAATATTGCTTGCCCTCTGCTGAGTATCTCCTGGGTGTCCCACACTTTATATACGTAATGTCCAGTCTGCCAGTGGTTTACTGAGGGGGTGGGAAATCACACCCTGGTGTCCCAGAACCAAAAGGGGCCTTGCCCACGCGCCCACCCCCAGTGGAAGCCCCACTCACTGCGGATGAAGCTTGTAGAGCGTCCCGTCCACGCCCACAGTCACATTGAGGCGGTCCAGCCCCCTGTTTTCGCGGATCTTATCCACCACGGCGGCCATGCCTGCGCCACACAGCTGCGCCGCCCTCTTGGACACCACCCCGCAGACGGTCTTCACGAGGATACTGTCGTCGCACGTGCTGTTCAGGCCCAGCTGCTGGAGGATGGCCCGGACCTGCAGCAGCGCTAATCGGTCGCTGTGGGGGAGGAAAGTCAGGAGGCTGGATGAAAGGGAACCCGCTGGAGAGCAGCAGGGGCCAGCCCCAAATCACTGAGCTTATCCACGAAAAGGGGCATGGGGTTTTCTCTTCCCTTCAAAATAATATTTTTTTAAATGACTCTCAAAGTATTACAAGTTGTAGAAACACTGGTAAGTCTAGAAAAAATAAAACTGGAAAATTAAAACTATCTGTTGGAAAATTGGAAAATTAAAACACTGGGGAAAACGCTATTAAGTTTTAAATGTATTTCCTTCCAATCTATTTTTCTTGAATATCATTAAACTGCGTTTGTTCTGATATGTAAATAGGCTTATCATTTATTTATTTTTAAATTTTTATCTTATACTGGAGTATAGTTAATTAATGGGCTTCTCTTGTGGCTCACGTGGTAAAGAATCTGCCTGCAATGTGGGAGACCTGGGTTCAATCCCCGGATTGGGAAGATCCCCTGGAGAAGGGAAAGGCCACCCACTCCAGTATTCTGGCCTGGAGAATTCCATGGACTGTATAGTCCATGGGGTCACAAAGGGTCAGACACGACTCGACACCTTTCACTTTTACATGGTTGATTAATGTTGTGACCTTGCCCTTTATGTGAGGTTTTCTTTCTTGCTTTTTTCTTACTTCATATATCTGAGGGAGTTCCTACCTCCTTATCCAAGACCAGGATTGAAAAAGGCTGCCATAGTATTCCATTCTGGGAATGACCATAATTTATTTAGAGAAATTTAACTTGAAATTTTTTGCCACTGTAAAGTAACACTCTGATGACATTCCTGCTTTATAAGTCTTTGTGCACAACTCAGGTTTTTCCTTTAGGATACATTTCTGGGTCAAAGGGCTTTTGACCCAGAAGACAAGTGCCTTTCTGAAAGTTGACTCTTGGTCTCCTGAGATATTTGTCTCCTCGTGAAATTGAAAGAGTTGACAATGAACCAAAGATGATGACAACAACAGTGAGCCTTTTTTTGAGGACTCACTATGTGACAAGTGTTTACATACATCACTTCATTCCTCTTCCTAACAGTGAACTGATCCACATTTGATTGTTCCCATTTTAAAGATGTGGCAATTAAGGCTGGAAGAGATTGAGTAACTCACCCAGAGCTCACAGCCAGTGACGTAGAGCAGGTCTCAAGACCCGAAATACCAAAGCTCTCACCCACCGTGCCATGCTCTGTATCTTGTCATATAGAATGCAAATGTTTTCTTTGGTTTGCTGTTTTGTCTTCTAAGCTTGATGACTGATATCGTTTTTAACTTACAGAAACCATGCAGCTAAAATTTGCAATTTTCTCTTTATTATTTCTCCCTTTGATATGACACTTGAAAAGCCCTTCCCCAGCACTTCAGGATGGCTATTATTAAAAGAAAAATAAAAACAGAAAATAAATAGTGTTGGCGAGGATACAAATTTGGAGCCCTTGTATCTACTGTTCATGGGATGTGAAATGGTACAGCCACTGTGGAAGAGTATAGCAGTTCCTCCAAATAAATAAATAAAATATTTATGTGATCCAACAATTCCACTTCTCAGTATACACCCAAAAGAATCGAAAGCAGGGACGTGGTCGTGTATTTGCACACTCATGTTCATAGCAGCATTATGCACAACAGCCAAAAAGTGGAAGCAATCCAAGTGTCCATGGATGGATGAATGGATGAGCAAAATGTGGTATATACAATGCAAGGAATTATTCATATTCAGCCTTAAAAAAGGAAATTCTGACACATGCTACAACATGGATGAACCTTAAAGATACTATGCTAAGTGCAGTAAGCCAGACGTGAAAGGACAGATGCTGTATGATCCCACTTACATGAAGTCACTAGAGAAGCCAAAGTCATAGACACAGAAGGTAGAACAGTGGTTGCCAGGGGCTGGGGGAGGGGGACATGGAGAGTCAGTATTTAATGGGTACAGGATTTCAGTTTGGGAAGATGAAAAAGTTCTGGAGATGGATGGTGCTGATGGCCGAACAGCAGAGTGACTGTATTTAATGCCGCTGGACCGCCCAATTCCAAAGTGGTCACAATGATAACATTATGCGTATCCACCCCAATAAAAAGGGCTTCTCTTGGGGCTCAGCTGGTACAGAATCTGCCTGCGATGCAGGAGACCTGGGTTTGGTCCCTGGGTTGGGAAGATCCCCTGGAGAAGGGAAGAGCTACCCACTCCAGTATTCTGGCCTGGAGAATGCCATGGATGGATAGAAGTCGTAAAGAAGTCCATGGGGTCACAAAGAGTCAGACTCGACTGAGTGACTTTCACTTCACCACAATAAAAAAGTATTAACAAGAAACATTCACTGATATTTCCTTCTCCTTTTCTGGCTGCTATTTTCCATACTTGGCTAATGGGTGAACTAAGAATGAAGAGAGAAGGAAATGGGAAACTTGGTTCCCTATCAAGGCCCCTCCCTCCCCTGAGGCTGTGAAATGCCACCACTCTGAGTGCTCAAGACCTCCAAGGTCGGGGCCTCGGGGTTGCTGTCTACAGCAGCAAGCATTTTACTGCATGGGGTCTGGTGAGGAGCAGGGCCTGGCCCAGTGCTGCTATCATGACCATCCTAAAATGTAAGAGGCTTCTGCACAAGTGCTTTTGCTGAGCACTTTTCCACTTTCTCCCACGGTTCACTGTGCAAGATGGTGATGGTAGACATGAAATGGTCACTCCATGTGAGAAAAACAGGAGGAAGACAGAAGCAGCTCACTGGGACACTGTGGGTGGTGAGCCACGCATCCCCAGCTGCCTTTCAGAGGAGAAGAGGGTGAGGTCAGACCAGTGGCGCTTGGCTCGTTTGGACTCGATGCTCCTTCGGTTCAAATATCTGTGACGCACCTTTCCTATCCTGAAACGTAACCTACTTACACACAGGACGATTTCAATCAAATCAATATAACGCCCTAACATACGGAATGAATAAAAGGGAATGATTTATGGTAAAATTATGGAACTTCAACATGCAACTGCTCAGGATCAAACCCTCACCAATGGCCAAAATGTCCTGTAGATTGCCTACCACCCCCATCACAGCCGCCTGGCCAGGTCCGCCTGTGACTTGAAGGCCCTGCCCGCTCACCTCTCAATCTGAGAGAGATACTTGGTCTGAAAGAGGCCCCGGGTCTTCAGTGGCTCAGAGATCTGCCCACGGAAGAGGAAGCCCCTCTTGGCGAAGTCGATCAAGATGTTGCGTACAATCTCACCCAGGTACATACCGCTGATCATCTTCTCGTACCTGAAACAAGAGGAGGGGAGCTGGGGGTCTCTAGCAGGCCTCTGGTCTCACAGTAACCGTAGGTGCCTTCTTGTGCCTCACGGGCATCACCACCCCACATACCCAACCCTGTGCTCCCTGGCAGAGGCAGAGAGCAAGACTGGGAAGGACTGAGGAATCTCCAGCCTTTCCAGGATCAGACACGATACCACCAACGCTCTTTCATCACTGGATCATCCTCTTCCTCACCTGACTCCCTGCCTCTCCCTGGTGAATCCCACTCCAGCTCTTAGCTCTCAGCTCAACCATCACTGCTCCAAGGGGTCTGTCCTCCACACGGTTCACCTGCCTGTCTCAGCTCCCAGGTACCTCCCCTTCTTCCCACATATACGGGTCCTCTGCCTCTCGGCATCCCTACAGTGGAAGCCTCGAGGGGACAGAGCATGCGTATCTTGCTCAGTTTTGTATTCCAGGGCCTAGTACAACACAGTGCTGCTCTCAGTCAAGCACTCAATACCTAACTGTAGAATTAGCAAACAGCTTAAAGGGATAAGACAACATGGGGAATGTTTTCACTAGATTTTGGGGAGGTTTTGTCACAACCCAGGGTGCCAAAGAGCAACACCCACAGAGCGGCAAAGCCACACAGGCTGGAGGACCCAGGCAGCCACCACACCCGAGGGCCACCTGTTCTTGAGGCTATTAATTCCTGCCCTCTCCATGCTCAAGGGCCTCAAGAAATGACAAGGGATTTAACTGTTTCCATGCACACCCCCCATCTCAGGGTCCCTAAGCTGGGAAGACGTCCCTGGAATCTGTATACTCCAGAAGCTCTGGGGTGCTCCACAGAAAAAAAAAGAAACAGCACAACTGTCATCAGTTCTCACCTAGTCTCTCTCGTTCCATCAAGGAGACACATCCTTGGTGTGGAGCAGTTTGGTGCCGATACGGCTTTAACCTCCCCAACCCCTACAGATCTCCCTTTTAACAGAGAGAGTTCCTGTAGAGCGTTCGGTGGGCACCGCAGGTAGGACTGAAATAACGCTCCTCTTCACTATATCCATTTGATGGTCATACTGGTTTTTCCTCCCTCATTAAACCCGAGAATATAAGCTGATTTAAAGAAAAACATGAAGCATAGGTGGTATTTGGGAAAGACATAAATCTTGAGGTTAGCTGGAGAATCACTTATGCTTGAGAGGTACGACCCCAGCTCTTCGTTCTGCTCCTGGGGACATGACTTAGACCACCCCCATCTTGGCTGTAGCAGAGGATGGCCTGATTCCTGGGAGCCTGAGACGAGATCACTTGTCTCTTTGCTGGGACGGGGGAACACTGCCATCTTGGGGAGGGTCCCTGAAACCCAAGCTGCAAAGCTCCAAATAGCCACTAGGTGTTGCAAGAGGTCTGCCGTGGGAAGGCTCAACGGAGGCAGGCAGGCCTCTGCCTCACCCCTGACCTGGAGCCCCCACCCCCATCCCGGCCCCCAGTGGCAACATCCTAACCTCCCTTGCCCATTAGCAACTGCAAGTCAAGTGAGTTCTCCTTCCACTAAACAAGGCAACAGCCTGCTGACCAAGAGGTTTCTGTTAGTCCATGGGGAGGAAACAGAGAGCAACAGCAAGACCAGAATGTTCCAGAATAAACATGTCCCTGAGAGGAGTGGTGTAACGCTGCCACCCTGTACCCAGAAGAGGCACCTGGACGGAACATCAACCTGGGCCATCGTGAACCACGTGCTGCTGCCACCCCTAAGTTCTCTGTTCTCCTTGGGCCAAAAGAAAAGGTCGGGAGTCAACCTGAGGGACCACAGTCTCCAGGCTCTGTGCAAAGCCCCCTCCCACTAAAACTTTTTCCGCTGTAACAGGCAGGGGACTTCCCTGGCAGTCCAGTGGTTAGGACTCCACACTTCCACTGCAGGGGGCCCAGGCTCAATCCCTAGTCAGAGAACCAAGATCCCACAGGCTACATGACTCAGCCAAAAAATAAACAAACACAGGCAGAAACACAGCACGTGCCCCACCCCCACCCCCACCCCCTGCCAATGCCCTATCTCCTCTACCAGGCGGAGTTACCTTTGCTTCCCAGAGTTTAGAGAAAACTCATCCACCAGTTTGTCATAGATGGTTCTGATATCATCCAGACACCCGTTATCCCCAAAGGCACCCCACTCCATGTTGATACACATTCGTCCCTGGTTTCCTTCTAGCGTCTCGACGTTTTTCATTTCCTCCATGTAGCAGGCATTGCTGCCAGTCCCTGAAATACATAAAGTGGGGAATGAATGGCCATGTCACCATGCTTAGTGGGGAGGGGGGTTTCAACTAGACCTGGGGCCCCACCGGGGCACGCTTCTGAGATGAATATTCACTTTCCCAATGTCTTCCAGGAAAATCTCAATATAATGGGAAAGTTAGAGTGAAAACTGTCCAGAGCATTTGATTAACTCACTTTATACCAAGGCACCAATACTAAGAGCCTCATATGTTCACCTGTCCAAGCAGGGCTATGCTTACTTTAATACAAGATGGTGTTAGAGCAAAGGGATATATCTTCAGTGGTGGACGTTTATGCAGCATTAAGGTTGAAAGGGTATTTCTCCATTTCTCTTCCGCCACCGCCCCCCCCCAACACCCTGGCCACAGATACAAACACACACACACACACACACACACTATATATATATATATAAAATTGGGCTTCCCAGGGGGTAAAGAGTCTGCCTGCCAAAGCAGGAGATCAGTCAGGAAGATCCCCTGGAGGAGGGCATGGCAATCCATTCCAGTATTCTTGCCCAGAGAATTCCTTGGGCAGAGAAGCCTGGCAGGCTACAGTCCATGGGGTCACAAAGAATAGGATACAACTAAAGCGACTTAGCATGCATGCATATATAAAATACTATTAATACATGGAGGGGCTGTCTACTATCCAGCCACATATATCCACATATCTTTTCTTAGCAAACTTGGTCATGGACCCTGCCTGAATAAATTCTCTTGTGTGTTCTACAATGAGGCCTTCTACAATGAGGCTGTTCACTGAAGGACAGCGTCCTGAGCATGTCCAGGGTGCATTTCTAAAGTAATGGTTCCTCACCATTTTGGTATCACAGGTCTCTTTGAAATTCTGATAATTCTCCTGAGACAGGAACTTCCCTGTGGTCCGGGGCTAAGATTCTATGCTCCCAATGCAGGGGGCTGGGCTTCGATCCCTGGCCTGGGGACTGGTAGCACTAGTGGTAAAGAACCCTCTGTCAATGCAGGAGACGTAGAAGATACGGGTTTGATCTCTGGGTCAAGAAGATCTCCTGGAGGAGGAGATGGCAACCCATTCCAGTATTCTTGTCTGCACAAATCCCTTGGACAGAGGAGCCTGGCAAAGATTCGGACACAACTGAATCAACTTAGCACACACACACTCCTGAGAAAAGGGACATTTCCCCAGGTGTACCCACACACCGTATACACATAATCTTACAAATGGCTTCCAGAGGGTCAGGAGCCTATGGTTTTCATCCTTGATCTCCCAGGGCAGGGTTACTCAGACTGTGGCCCCTTAAGGACTAGGGTTGGAACCCAAACTGTTGGCTGTTCTCATCCAGGAGGATTTAGGTACAGATGCTGGGAGGAAGTGTTCTAAAACTTTCACAACAGTTTTAATTGCCAGATATCAAACTTGTGGTTGTTGGCTTTGTCTCAGTGAATGGATGGGACATTTAAAAACCAACCAACCAATCAACCAAGGAGTCCCTCACACAGATATTTTTCTATATACTTGAATCCCCTGAGGAGTTGTTAAGATGGATTTGCTGATTCAAGAGGTGAGGGGTGAGGCCCAAGACCCTGCATTTCTAATAGGCTCTCAAATGATGCTGATGTTGCTGGTCCATGGACCACACATAAGAGTCACAAGGCCCTAGAGCACCATGGACCCACCCTGGGTGGGATGCAGAGGTAGATGGATTTTCAACATCAATAAGGGACACAAAGACACCCCTACCAACTAGACAAGTGGGCTCAGGTGGTTTTATGCCCTTTAAAGAAACTTAGATAGAACTTGCAGATGCTTCTGACTGTGTAACTATAAGCAGACAGGGTAGGGGGTCCCCAGAGAAAGACAAACAGGCATGACTTTCTGGACATTAATGAAGCCATTTTGGCCTAATGCATTTTGTGATCTAAGTTTGGCCACAATTCTTGCTCTTCAACAGGTCTCAGTAATAATGATCTTAAGGGACAAAAGAACAAACTATTATCAGGCAAGAGAGGTAACAATAGCAAAAATAATAAATCAGTTGTAAAGATTCCTAATTCTGTTTCATGTTAAAGATTCGCCTGAAGCACTTTCCTGAGCTGTTTTGCAGACTTTAAAGCCCCCCGGGGCACTCAACTGCCAGGTCGTCATGTATGGATGTGAGAGTTGTATCATAAAGAAAGCTGAGCGCCAAAGAATTAATGCTTTTGAACTGTGGTGTTGGAGAAGACTTTTGAGAGTCCCTGGGACTGCAAGGAGATCAAACCAGTCCACCCTAAAGGAAATCAATCTTGAGTATTCATTGGAGGGACTGATGCTGAAGCTGAAGCTCCAGTACTTTGGCCACCTGATGCAAAGAACTGACTCATTAGAAAAGATTCTGATGCTGGGAAAGATTGAAGGCAGGAGGAGAAGGGGACGACAGAGGATGAGATGGCTGGATGGCATCCCCAACTCGATAGACATGAGTTTGAGCAATCTCCGAGAGAGATAGTGAAGGACAGGGAAGCCTGGTGTGCTGCAGTCCAAGGGGTCGCAAAGAGTCGGACAGGACTGAGCGACTGAACTGACTGAAAGGATGATGATGTTGACCTCTCTGACCCTCGTGACTTAAATCAAATGAAGCCTGGCCTCTGTCAACCTTTGCCCCAGCTCTATACTTTGTCCCAACTCTGCCCAAGCCCAGGGTATTTCATGAATATGCAAGTGCCCTTAGCTTAAAACTTCCCCAATTTTTCTGTTGTAGGAGACACTGCTTTGGGAAAGATCCCCAGTGTTCTCCTTCGGATCTTTGGTTTGGTTGTATCTTTTGGCTTGATGCCCACCAACAAGCCAACCCAGTTTTCAATTAACATCACTGGATTACTTTTGCTCTTTCTCACTTCCTTTTCACCCAAAGTGTAAAATTGAGAGACGAGGCCCCGAAATGGAAGGGGTGCAAAGAAAACCAAAATATGCAAACAATACTTCTTGCTAGGGGAGTTCTGCGCAGAGATCAATTGATGGCAAAAGAGTGACTTTGAAGGCAGCAGAACCCCTCCTACACCTCCCCCACACCCTTGCCCCTACATCTGTGGGTCTGACTCAGTCAGGCTGGAAGCAAAGAAAGTGCTGAGTCACTCTAGCTTTGCATTTCACACCTAAGGTCCTTCATAAGCAGAAAGGGGAAAGGACCAGGAGGAGAAAGCAAGCTTGCAAAAGAAAGAAAAAAAGAGCCCCAAAGTCAGGCCTCAACCAACCTTCCCCTGGAGCTGCTCCTCAGTCTTTTAAATCTCCACTGAAGCCAAAAGTGGATTAATAAAAGAAAAGGTCTTCCTGGCACCAGGAAGGCAGCCTGCTGGGGCCTTCTCCCAAACGCCCAGGTCTACGCAGCAGGGTGCCAACCCTCTCTGCCCAGGGAGGGTCTGCAGGTGTTGACTAAGAACCTGGGCCTTTTCTCAGCATTCCTGAGACTAGGAGCAGGATCAGTTAGACAAATGGTTTTCTTGCAACCTAAATCAAGATGCTTCTGGAATTCTGTGCTCTTAAGGACAGAATAACCCCTACCCGGATTATAAAGGAGCAACCTAAAAAACCAAAAGATAATCCTTCTGCCTATAACCAAGCAGGAGCCTATGGGGCCTTCCCTGGACAGACCCTTCTCCCACAGTCTGCTTCAGCTCCTCTCTGAAGTGTCTAGATAATCCTGTGGGAGAACATTTCCTGAGTTGTTTTACAGATGCTAAAACCCCCACTAAATGGAAGATACTAACTACTTGCTGACCTTGGGCACACAGCTCCTTGCTGGAGCCTAAGGAATGATAATGTTAACCCCTGTGACACCACCCTGCTGCCTCACCATCACCAGTCAGAGAGTTGTGCACGAGCTGATCACATATTCTGGGACTCTCTCCCTTACCTGGCCTTCTTTGGGACCCCATGAACTGTAGCCCGCCAGGCTCCTCTGTCCATGGGACTCTCCAGGCAAGAATCCTAGAGTGGGTTGACATGCCCTCCTCCAGAGGATCTTCCCAACCCAGAGATCAAACTCCAGTCTCCTGAAAGGCAGGTGGGTTTTTTACCGTCTGGGTCACCAGGGAAGCCCTTTAAAATGGCTTTGCTGAAACCAACTGGGGAGTTCAGACTTTTTGAGCACTGACTGTCCCGGACTCCTTGTATGGCGCCTTACAATAAATGCTGTACTTTTATCCTATGCTAATAAACTACCTCTTTTTCTATCAAAAAAAAGTGATTTTTCCTTCACCATATCCCAGTGTCAGTAGATGGGCTTTACTGAGTGAGCGGGCCCAGGTTTTGGCTCAGTAACGTGCCTCCCTCTTCAGCAGCTGGCGGGCCACTGCTGCTAAAAGCCAAATGGCATCTAGACTGCCCTCTGGCCCTTCTCTACAGTCAGGAAAAGAGCAGACTCTGCTTCCTTCCCGGCCACAGACCTGGCCCTGCAACACCTGCCCAAGTCCCCCCATACAAGCCCTCTGAGTTGCCCTGCTGACCAGGTCAGCTCCAGGCACTCCCACCCTGTCCACTGGGGCCGAGAGCCACCAGGAGCCTCACTCCCGGAAAGTCCAGTTTCTGACAATCTGCTCATGGTCAGTGCACAGCCTCAAGGGGTGGGTGTTAGGAGGGGAAACCTCTGGAGAGCCCTGCAGCCTCAGTCCACAATGCAACTCAATAGGTGTAAGGGGACAGCGCTGACAGATGTACGCTGTCTCCCACTGAGCGCTGAGATGTTGACTCAGGGCCCCACAAAAGAGGAAAACCCAGCCTTCCCTGCGGCGGAAAAAGACCTTCCAGGACACCCACCTACGATGAGTCCAACCTCGCAGGTGGGCTCCTCATAAGCACAGGTCATCATGGTGCCCACCGTGTCATTGACCACAGCCACCACATCCAGGTCAAATTCCTTTGGAAAGAAAAAGACAAGTTTAGCTTTAGGAGAAGGACGTGCACTGCCCGGCTTGAGGTCTGCAGGTTCACGCTGCTGCACGCCAGTCAGAAAGCCACTGGTGCGTCACCTGAAACTGTTTCCTTACCAGCCTGTGAAAGGTAATGAGATGCTCCTTCACCAAACATCTGCTATTAAAGGTGCATCTGAAGCTTGAACTCTGAAGAAAGGACGCATTCTACCCATTTCGTAGATGGCACTGAGTACTAGAGAGGCAGCCCAGAGGGCATTGTGGAATGGAGAAAAGCCAAGGGATGATGGCCACACAGCTCTTTGTCTCGGCAGGTAAAAATGATAGCTTTCAGAGGGCGTCGTGGAAATACCAAATCCATGTCTCAGAATCTGTCCAGACAAGCAAGTACACAAAGGCACATCCAAGCGTATTTTCTGCGTGACTCACGTGAGCCAGGAGAAACAAACAACTGGAATCTGGATCAAAGGGGGCTATGGAAGGCCCCATTCAGGCAAACCCTGGAATCCTGTGCGTTCAAGGAAGTGAGTGAGGTTGGCCTCTATGTATATAACATGAAAGACTCCTGGTTTCATATTAAATGGGAAAAGAAGCCAAACTGCTGTAATACAGTATATATGGTATGACTCCCACTTTTAAAACGTGTGTATATTTGTATACACATGGAAAGTACATTGGAAGAACACTAAGAGTTTGTGAAATGGGCAAAATGAGTCATCAGATTGCCTTTCAATGAAACATTAACTGTTGCCTATCATATTCTTCTAGGAACAACCGGCTCCTCTTCGTGCCCATTCATTTCAGCCTTCCTAACTTCCTGTGTATCTATCTGCTCTTCTGAACCGGAGAGACCTCAATGGATTATTTTTTTTTAACTTCTTACTGATTCCCTCGTTAAGTAATGAGCTAATTTTTCATTTTACATTTTGTCAATGCCCTCCAGAGAAAAGACCACACCCACAGAAACGCACCCACAGTGGATAAAGCTGGGCTTCCTGGCTGGTTGGCTGCAACAAGGGCAAACATATCCCATGAAGTGACTCAGAATGTGTTAGAAAGCACGCGTATAGGATCTGAGCCTGTGCTGGTGGTTTTAGGGAGGGTGCCAAGAAGTGGGGTTTGGCTCTGGACTGGGTGCTGTCAGGAGGCAGGGGCATCTCCGAGTGTGTGCCAAGTTCTGCTGTGATGACGGAGTGCTTCTTTCTGACCTGATTCCATCGCTGTCTCAGGGGGGCTGTGACGGTGGCTGTGTCCCGCAACAGTGCCAGGCTGTGCCCTGCAGTCAGGAGCTGCTTTTCCCTTTTTCAAGCTAGAGAGAGCCATAATTTTACATTCCTTAAACTATCCCTTAATAACACAAAACTGTTCTGACCTTTTATTGCCATCAGTTGGGGAGAACGTTAGTACCCTTGTTGCATACCTCTGTATCGACTGAATTCTATACAACAAACAAGTACAACCTTTTTTTTTTGGTTGTACAGAGTGGCTGGTGGGATCTTAGTTCCGCAACCAGGTATCAAACCTGTGCCCCCTTCAGTGGAACTGTGGAGTCCTAACCACTGGGTCACCAGAGAATTCCCAATCAAGTACAATTCTTATAATCTGAAGAAAGGAACAGTTTAGTGGTTAAGACTGGCACTTTAGTGGTTAAGACTCCGAGCTTCCAATGCAAGGGCTGAGGGTTCGATCCCTGCATGGGGAAATAAGATCCCACATGCTATGTTGTACAGCCAAAAAATTAAAACATAACCTGAAATAAAAGTAGTAAAGTTTTTTAAAACATCCTTTTAATAGTTACCTCTCTCCTTTTTATCGCCTCCCTCAGTAAGGTTGCTACATCGTGCCCCACGCAGTCGGTTGCCTTAAAACCTTTGGTCCAGGTGATTAAGATACCCTGCAACAAGAAGGGCACCGCAGAGTCTTGTGTCATTAATCCTTCCAGGCAGAACACAAAATGCCACTCCCTCCTTCCAGAATAAACACTTGCTAAGACAGTACAGTGAGGTGATGCTGGAACATCTGAGGCACAGACGAGTAGAATATGAAGAGTCCTCCCAGGCCTGCCCCCTCTCATAGTTCTCACAGCGGTCTGGTTTATAAGCCCCACTTCACAAATGGAGAAACTGAGGCATGGAAAGTTAATGGTGCTGCCTGTGGTATAACCAACTAGTTCCCCTGAAGAATAGTTTGCCAAAAACAGAAGTGGAGAAATGCAAACTTTCAGTAACTCTATTACTACCTAAAGTCAACTTTAGGCTTGATGGGACTGTAGTTTATATACTTGCTAGCTGTGTACTAGCTATGGTGATGGTACAAGTGAACTGCTTTTAAAAACCACCAGACCTTTAAAAAAGTGCCCTTAAAAATTGCCAAAAACAAGTTTACAAGGATCCACCTGTTAAGATTTCAAAGCCTTTAAGAGGGAGAAAGCCCTAAGTCAGCACTGTAACTGGATTAACTGGCTTCCAGAGGCAGGTAGCCCTACCCAGCTTCTCAACTGCCGATCATACGCTGCAAACCCTGGCCTAAGACTATGTGATGTGACGCCAGTACCATGGCTTCCTCCCTGGCCATACCCCTACCTGGGAAAACACAGGCACTGCAACAACAGGACGGGTCCCCTGCCTGCACGACTCTGCGCAGTCAGCTCCTTTCACATGGACCGCCCCCTGCCCCACCAGGACCCCTAAGCGTGGCGCTGGAGCTACTGGTCTAAGGGCCGGGATGCTCCACTAGACTGGGGGCTCCCTGAGGGCAGGAACTGCCTGCCCAGTTCTCAGTCCTCAGCAGGTGCTCAATCTCTGCCCTTGAACCCTGTGTCATTCCATTTACTGAATAAACATTTATTAAGCATCTTGTCTGCCAGCACACTGGACTAGGGCCTGTGGGGAACACAGATCCTTGGCTCAAGGATCAAATGACATTGAAGAAAAGAAAGACACAGAAGAGCACTAAAAACTGGGTAAAAAGTGCTACCACCAGGCAACATTAGAAGAAACAGGGAGCACTAAGGAGGGTGAGATTCTTTTTGCCTGGAGGCCCAGGAGGCTTCCCAGAAGAGGTGAATGCTTTAAATGATAAGAGTAGAGAAGAGTCTGAAGATGTTTCCGAGGGTGTGGCGTAAGGGCGTAAGTCAACCCTCTGTGATAGCTAGATTGTCCAGAATCGAGGTCTGACGCATTGTCTAGAGGAGGCTTCAAGAGCTGACCCACACTGGCCAAGCACTGCCTGATGTCTGAGGCCTGGAAAAAAAGACTCACCGCATCTAAGCTCGTCTGCTTGCAGGGAAACGAAAATGTGAAGCCCAGAGGCATTTTAGGGCCCTTGATGCCCATGTAGTCCAGGAAGTCAGAGATGCAGGAAACGATGTGGTCAAACAGCTTTAGAAGAAAAGAAGGGATTACTCATGCACCTCTGGTTTCACACCCTCAGTGCGCGCACGCGCACACACACACACACACACACACACACACACACACACACACACACGACACAGGCAAAGCAAGTTGCCCTCCCTCGGATCTTCAGAGGGGCCTGAGCATCCCCAGCCCAGCGTGGCTGAGTGTACCTGACACTTTCGGGATGCACGGACCGAACGGCACTGCAGCATGTATCACACGGAGGCTCTGGGGCCCAGCGATGCCACCGGCCAGGTGTGTGACCCACACATGCCTTGGCGAGGGAAAAGCAATACTATCTTACCTCCTCCCCAGTGCCCTGCATGATTTCAATGGGAATGGCGTAGATCTTATTGTGCATTTCCACCGATCTCTTTTTCCCACTACGGATTTTCACCAGCAGGACGCGGAAATTCGTTCCTCCAAGATCCAGGGCCAAGAAGTCACCGTTCTCTGTTGTAGTCAAGAACATCAAGAAGGTCAAGACGAGTGAATCTCACCTCTTGGCAGCCAGTAACTCCAAGACTTCAAACTTTCAAGGGAGGAAACCCCATATTAAACACAGGGCAGAAACTGTTAAGTCTTTTCTCAGCATACAGTCCAGGCTCAGAGAGGTGGGCACAAACTCATGACTACCACAGTCTCCAAGTCACACTAGAAGACAAAAGGCCCCATAGATGAACCAACAGGACCAGCAAGGTCGCAGAAGAGGTTGGATGCTGAGCTCCAATGTGCCTGGATATAAAACTCCCCAGGCCTCTGCGGGCCTCTCATACTCTCCACCTAGGAAGGAGGCACTGAGTATTTATCCTTCTGCTTTACTGTGTTTAGCCAAGGACCTACAAGCAACCTCAGTGCTTCAGAATCCACCCAGCTCTGTTCTTTACACAATACTTTCTAATTCGGAGTCAGGGCTGTGGGTTTAAAGACAGCACCTGCCTGGGAGTCCGGACCAGGGGAGGTCAGCTGCCTCCAGTCTCACATGCAGCAAGTTGGTAGTAAAAATGGAAGAGAGGGACTTCACTGGTGGTCCAGTGGTTAAGACTTCACTTTCTAACGCAGGGGGTGTGACTTCAATCCCTGGTTGGGGAGCTAAGATTCCACATCCCCTCATGGTCAAAAACACAAAACATAAAACAGAAGCAATGTTGTAACAAATTCAATAAAGACTTTAAAAATGGTCCACATCAAAAAAAAAAAAATCTTTGCGAGGTTTGAGTGAATTTATAACTCTTGCCAAAATCATGCCAACCATCCCATCCCAGGGTCAATGTGTCCCCCGGAGAAGCCAACCTCCCGGCGGCCCCACAGTGACTCGGCCGCTGCGATGAGAAGCAGGAGGCACGTGTGAGCCCCCAGCTCAGGTCCTCACCAGTGCCATCAGGAGTGCTCCGGACGAAGGAGGGCAACATCTTGACCACAGCCTTGTCATGCGTCTGCTTGCCCAGCCCCGACTCCATCTCCGCCCGCATCCTCTTTTTCACCTCCAGCAGCATTTCCTTGGTGAGGCTGAAGTGGGCCAGGGTCTCCTCTATCTGTCGGTGCTGCTCAGCCAGGCGGTAGGCCACGGCAGTCACCATGGCGGCCCCCTTGCCACTGCCGCTCTCGGAGAGGAGGAAACGCACGTCACAGTCGGGTACCAAGCGCCGCAGAGTCTTGTGGAAACGCCGAGAATACCTGGGGGCCGGGGCGCACAGCAGACGGACTGAGCCAGACTACAGAGACCTCTAGGGTCCCTTTCTCTTTCCACACGTTAACTCCATCTTCTACACTCACTTTCCTCGTTCCTCAAGTCATACAACACATCCACTGTAGATAAGGTAGCACCCACACGGACAGGTGAAAAAAGGAAAACTGAAATCTCCCATAGTCACACACAAAAAGAGAGAGCTCTCATTATTATATGAGTATCGAGGGCCTTCTCTGGTGGTCTGATGGTTAGGACTCCATGTCTCCAGTGCAGGGGGCACAGGTTTGATCCCTGACCAGGGAACTAGGATCCCACATACTGTGCAGCCAAAGAAGAAAAAGAGTATCGAGTACAGAAAATTCAGGGTCCAAAAATCTGTTGTCCACCATGACAAGGAGATAATACAGTACACTGGTTAAGAAAGAGCCCAGTGTTTAAAAGTCAGACCAGGAGGGACCTCCTTGGAGGTCCAGTGGTTAAGACTTTGCCTTCAAAGTCTTCTCCAGTGCAAGGGGGTACAGGTTAGATCCCTTGTCAGGGAGCTGAGATTCTACATGCCTCAGGGCTAAAACACCAGAACATAAAACAGAAGCAGTATTGGAACAACTTCAGTAAAGACTTTAAAAATGGTCCACATAAAAGATCTTAAAAAAAAAAGTCCCCACTTCCACACCAGGGGACCTGGGCCTGTTACTTGATCCTGGAGTCAATGCAGATGACAGCATCTGGCTGACAACGATGAGGAAGGAACTCAACTGAGTTCATCAAATGCTTCAGTGAATAACGCGCTAAGCAGGGGCTCAATGAAGAATTGCTCTTGTTTTTCATTTTCACTTGGCCCTTTCCCTCAGTCCCCAAGAGCTGAGATATTTTTTAGTTGTTAGGAGAGGACTTTAGGACAGGACTCAGTAAGACACAGAATTTTCTCCAGGTTTGTGATCTGTTGTAGTATGGAAGGCTGCTTGACACAAGAAACAGGGAATCTAGAACCCCAAAATGATATGAGTGGTCAATTCCAGGGGATGGGATCAAAAATGACTTTTCTCTGGCATTTTTTTTAACTATTTGAAGTTTCTATACCAAAAATTTGTTACTTTGTATTTTAATCTATATTTAATCAGTTATTTTTTTTAATATGATGTTGTAGATAAAGAGTTCAAGAGATGGCTGGTGGTGATGGCTGCACAACAGTATGAATGAATTTAATTTACTGACCTGTACACTCAAAAAAATGGTTGAGATGGTAAGTTTTATATTATGTATATTTTACCACAACTAGAAAATTATTTTAATATGATGTAAATGCCTAAGCTTTCTCGTCCAAAAATTAGCCAAGAAATTTTTTTTAAATGGCTAATTGCATTATCAAAAATTTTACAAATACTCTAAGAATACAAAGAAATAAAATTGTGAACCTGGCAGATAACAACAGCTAACTAGCTCAAACCCTATCCTCTCAGTAACACTGAATTATCCCAGTTTAAGTCAATCTTCATTTAACTGTTTCGAGACCTGGTATGAAGGCACAGTATCTGCAAGGCCACTTCACAGGCACATTATATATACAATGGGAGAAATATCTGTGGTCATGTATTAAAAAAAAAAAAAAATCTTATAGGCAGTCATTTTTAAAACTCAGTACAGGGACTTCCCTGACAGTCCAGGGGTTAAGACTGCACCTTCCAATGCAGGGGTGTGGGTTCAATCCCTGATTGGGAGGCTAAGATCCTACATGCTTCCTGGCCACAAAAACAGAAGCAACATTGTAATAAATTCAATGAAGACTTCTAAAATGACCTACATCAAAAAAAACTTTAAAAAATTAATTAAAATAAATAAATAAAACTTAGTACATAAAGACTTAGAATTCACCTTTAGCCTTAAAAAAAAATACAAACCCTTTTCTTAGTGGCCACAGAAGGCTTCTGTCACTAAGGAGTCCAACAGACAAGAAGGCAGCATCTAAGCGAGGACTACTGACAACCTCATCTCTCACTGGCTTGCAGATGCAAAGCGTCGACAAGCTAGCTGTCCGTTTTTAAAAAGTACTGAGTGTTTGGGGAGCTTTAGAAACTCACAGGAGCTTCTAACACAGGCATGTGGGCAGCACGTGTATGACCCAAATTACAGTGAGGATGATGCTCTCTTACTTGCAGACAAGTAAGAGAATTCAAAATATAGACACATTCCACCCAGCGCTCCTGGCAGCTAAAGTCTCTAACAAGACTTACGAAATGAGGAGAGATGACAGAGCAGTGCAGAAGCAGCACCGGTGGGAATCAGCAGACAGCCAGCTATTTCTCCAGGGCAACTCTGACCCTTCTGTCCAACACTAGACATTGTCTTGTCTGCCAGAAACTTTCACTGGGTGCAAAAGTCTGACCTCCGGAGACGGTCCTTAGCCAGGGCAGGTACTGAGTGCCAATCAGAGCAAAGGGGACTCACTGTGGGTGCGTCTTGTAAAGGGACCCGTCGACACCAACCGTGGTCCGCAGCCTGGGCGAGCCCTTGTTATCGCGAAGGCGGCTCAAGATGGCGCCCAGGGTCGCCGCCACCAGGTTGGCAGAGCGAAATGAGACGATGGTGCACACGTGCTGAACCGAAACACAGTCGTCATCAGATGGTTCCACTCCCAGGCGGGTCAGGATTTCTTTGGCATTGTGGAGGCCTTCTTTATTCCTGTGAGGTCAGAGGCCAATACTCGTTAGTTCAGGAACAGCAGGCCGTGCACAGCTGTGAACACTAGGACTGAAGGTCCTGGGGAGGTGAACTGATCCTTCATCCTGTGTGTATGGCAAGGGAAAAGGCCTGAGAGGGGGTCTCCTCCATAAGAAGTCAGAAAGCAGCAGGAGGAAAAACCGCTATGGTTAAGTCATGTCAGGCACATGGAGAAGTTGGCTCCGAAAAGGTGGAGGAATAGCTGCTTCCTTCCCAGGCCTCAGTGCTTGAGAGATGTGAGGGAATCTCCTGGTCTTTGGGTCTGTAGTATGCCCCTGGATTCTTACACATTATTCCATGATTTTTTCAGTTAGAGCTTAATTTCTTGCATTTTTGTTATTTAGTCGCTAGGTCATGTCCCACTCTTTTGCTACCCCATGGACTGTGGCCGGCCAGGCTTCTCTGCCCATGGGATTTCCCAGGCAAGAATACTGGAGTGGGTTGCCGTTTCCTTCTCCAGGGGATCTTCATCACCCAGGGACTGAACCCATGTCTCCTGCTTGGCAGGTGGATTCTTTACCACTGAGCCACCTAGGAAGTCCATAATTTGCTGCATATGTGCTTTGTATTGCTTTTGTTGGATTTAAAGTATATCCTGGAGGGTACAGCTTTATTATTATTGTAGATGTTGTCTTAAAAAAAATACATATACATGTATTTTAAATGTACCATATTAACAATGGGAAACACTGGGTAAGAGATATATACTATCTTTGTATTTTTTCTGTAATTCTAAAAATAATCTAAAAGATTTAAAAATATGTACATATTTTAATTACTGTCAATACACAGAAATATAATTAACTTTTATATCATATCTCCAGACATCATTCCTAACCTCTTCTGTTATTCTAATCACTTGTCTAGATATTTTGGTATTCCATACAAACACATCTGCAATTAATGACAGGTGTACTTCCTCTTTTTTTGATTCTTATGCCTTTAATTTCTTTTCCTTTTTTCTTCCCTAAAAATTATTGGCTAAGGCTCCAGGACAATGCTGAGTAGAAACAGGTGATACTAACACAGGGCGCTTAACTTGGTGCTCTATGACAACCCAGAGGGGTGGGATGGGGTGGGAGAGAGGTTCAAGAGGGAGGGGACATAAGTATACTTCTGGCTGATTCATGTTGTTGTATAGCAGAAACCAATACAACAGTGTAAAGGAATTATCCTCCAATTAAAGAGAAAAAAGAAACAGGTGATACTATCTTGGTCCTGATTTTAAGGAGAATGCTTCTAATATATCTTCACTGGTAAGATGTTCTTAACAGATTTTTTTGAGATAGGCTTTATTACAACACAGATGCCTTCTTGAGCTAGTTCAAGTGGGTTGTTTCTTGGTAACTGAAGAGCCAACCCCATAAACAGCCCCAGAGGAAGGCAGGCATTTCCTGACTTTGTCAATGATTCTGAGATAAGCCACAGGTCTCTTGCTCCCTCCCCTCCCAACAGCTGAGCAGGAGACCTGGGAAGGGAGACTGTTGGAAGCTCAGTAGTGTGGCTCCCTATTGACTGTAGCGCTGCAGATCTTGAAGGAGTGGTCCTAGGACAAAGGCTGGGACTCAAACGAGTAGGTTCAGATAAACCCCTTTCCATTTACATCAGCATCTTCTCCCCAGAGCCAGAGCTAGGATGCCACTGGCTCTGAATTTCCAGGACCACAGCACGGGCAGTGGGATGACGGTCTCACGCAGAGCTGGAAGGGCCTTTCTAGCATCAAGCTCACCCTATCTTTAAGCAGGTGGCCTCACATGGCTACGTGGAGTCTCCTGAACCGGGAATAGAACCTGGTGGCACACGGAACCAGCCACAGGACAGGTGCCCTTCAGAGGCTGAGTCGCCTGGCTACATCAAGCTGCCTGGCATCAAGTCCACCCGAGGCCTGCAAATAACAGGCCTCGGGTGGACTTGAGGCAGAGAAGTCTGGGTTTCTTATGCTGAGGTCAAAAAACAGAAGCCAGGTTGCTGGCTGGACTCTGTCCTTCTATGTCTATCTGTCCTATCTCCTCTATTAACCAATGCTTCTCAAACTTGTGCCGAGGAACACATGTGGCTGTGAACAAGTCAAAGAATGAGGGGGGTGGGGTGGGAGACAGAGAGGGGAGTTGGGTAGGCAGAGTGGGGAGGGTGCTGCAGGCACAAAAGGGTTTTTGGAAATGACCAGTTAACCAAAGTAAACTAGGCTTTCTTTCACATGCTAATGAATACTTATCCTTCTCTAAATATTTCCCAGTCCTAGTGGCCACAAAACCCTTTCTTCAGGGAACACCTAATGATCCTGGGGTCAGTAGGGTTCCCTGGAACACTGTCTGGAGAAGACCCTAATATCCCAAGAGGGAATCAACCCAGGCCTGAGCTCAATCAGTTCCTGTTCACCTCCAGCATCAGGTGTACGTGGGGTTGGGGGAGAGTGAAAGAGAAGGGGGTGCTTTGGTAATCACACCATTCAAGAAGCATTTGCCACTGACTAGATGACTTTTTAATTTGCTGCCACCAGGTGCCCGCAGGGAGAGCAGCCCAGGGTGGGCCAGCTAAGTGAGAGGGGAGACCGGCCCAGAAAGCCCTGATACTCCTCAGGAGAAGCCCAGCAAACCGGACTCAAGCAGGTAACGAGAGACCCGTCGTTCTTCTCTGCCCCATGCCCCCCGGAAAGCCTTGAGGGGAGGCACCTACTTTTCGATGGCCGACACATCACTGGTATTAAACTTCCCTCTGGTGAGCAGCTCTGGGGTGATCCGCCCTTCAAATAAGAGGCCCTCCTTGGCCATCTTGACCAGGATCAGTCGGACCAGCTCGCCCATGTACATGCCACTGACCATCTTCTCAAACCTGCAGGAGAAAAGCACCAGGCACTTGTCAGTCCCTCCTACGTACTCACCACTGTGGCAACTCACGAGTGGTGGGAGAGGCGTGAAAGGAGGGGAAGGCACGGCCTCAGTTCTCACAAGCACAGTCTCACTGGCAGGCAAGACCACGCATTTGTGTAAGTAAGCAATGAACAGTCAGCAGGGGAACAGGGGTTATCCAGACCCCATCCTCATCCCAGGGTAGGAAACAGGAGAACACCAAGGGGCAGGGGCAGTCAGGGAAGGCTGCCTGGAGGTGGAGGGAACATCAGGATTTAGATGGAGGGTAATGAGGAGGGACCTAGAGAGGAATGAGAAGGATACGATCATCTTGTGCAAAACTTTACGCCTTACTTTTTATTTTTACTATTTTTGGGCCATGCTACATGGCTTACAGGATCTTAGCTTGCATGGATCTTAGCTCTTCGACCAGGGATCAAACCTATGCCCAGCAGTGTAAGCACTGAGTCCTAACCACTGGACTGCCAGGGAATTCTAATTGCTGTACTTTTTAAAGGGTTTGCATCTTCATTCCTCTATCAGGAAGCTCTCCAATTCCGGTGGCAAGGTGGTCAGGAAGTATTCTCTCCATTTCCCAGCTCAGAAAGTGTAGATGTCTTCTCTGAGGGAAGAAGACAGGGCTGAAATGCAGCCGTTCCCCATGGGACCCCTGTCGCTGGTCACCTTCCTGGTACCCATGTTCTCCTTCTCCAGCCAAGAGAGACCAAGAAAATAGGGTCTCCAAGAAAGTGCTTTGTGCAACTCACTCCTTTCCCACTGACCTGCCCTTACACTCCAGGAGGGGGCTCCCCGAGTAGCTTGGAACCGACCAGCTCCTCCTACCACTCCGGCCACATTCAGCCACAGGCCAATCACAGTGGATCGGCGCCCCTGCCTCCCCTGGGAGGTGTGGTGGGCGGTGCGAGCGCTGTGACTGCAGCAGCCAGTTTGAGCCCAACACTGCCGCAGAGAGGCAGCCAGGAGCTAGGGCTCGAAGCCAAGTCTGAGCTGGAGCCAGGTCCTGAGTCCTGGCCGACGAGGGGCCAGGAGGAAGCCCAGAGCAAGGCAGATCAGAGGCAGGTCCACATCCAGGCGGCTGGCCTCTCCTCTGAGGGAGCCCAGCTGGCACACCCAGGGCTGGCTGTGACACAGCAAAACAATCTGTTCCATTCAGAGCCGGGCGCATGAGCCAGGGATGCTGCTGGGACCTGAGCATGCATCCCTCCCTCCCCCTAAATCAAGGAGTGGAGAAACACTAGCTCTCATTGTTCAGACAGGACCAGACAGGACTGCCCTGGCAGCGGCTGTTGGGGATCCCTGGCATGAGAGCACCCTGCTGAGTCCTAGCTGCCCCACCCAGCTCCTGCCCCAAGCACCTGGGGGAGCAGCTTTAGTGCCACCCAAACTGGAATCTCAGAGCAGACAGGAGCCAGATGGCCTGAACTGAACTCCAGCCCTGCCACTTTATTATGCTACTTACCTCTTTGGGCCTCAGTTTCTTTACCTGCATAATGGGGATCACACAGGGCCCACCTATAAGGTTGTTGTACGAAAACTAGAGGTGGATATAGGTAAAATGCTCCAGTGCCTAACTAATACTGAGCCATGGCCCTTGCTATGTCTCCTACCTAATTAAGCACTTTATGTGTATTAACATGTTTCATCCTTATTATAAACCCTATGAGATAGACATTATCATTATCCCCATTCCACAGACGAGAAAACTGAGGCCTAGAGAGGTTATATAACTTGCCCACAGTCATAGGGCTAATGGGTGGCAAATCCTTTATTTTCGATGCAGTTAAACCCAGCCTCAGGTTCCATGCTCTAAGCATTGTGCTGTTCTGTCTCCCCCATGGACAGTGTCATTAAAAGTCACCTGCAGTACTGTCGTGCTGGCAGCTACCAGCCCCAGCCCAGCCCAGCCTCTGCTCGTCTACCTCCAGCTTACTCCTCTAGGCAGCCCGCCGCACCACTGGGCAAGTATGACAACAAGGAGGTTCTTCCCCCTCAAGGTGGGCTACAGTCAACCTTGTGCACCTCCCTACCATTGCTGCTGCTTCTTTTTTAATTTATTTTTGGCCAGGTCTTCATTGCCATGTCCAGGCTTTCTCCAGTTGTGGGGAACAGGGGCTACTCTCTAGTTGCAGAGCGTAGGCTCTAGAGCTATCGGGGTTCAGCAGTTGTGGGGCACAGGCTTTGCTGCCCCACAGAATGTGGGAACTTCTCAGACCAGGGATCAAACCATGCCCCCTGCATTGGCAGGTGGATTCCTAAACCACTGGACACCAGGGAAGTCCTACCCATTGCTTCTTGCTCTGCCTTCTGGGGACACTCAGAACGATCTGCTCCCCTTTCTACACAATGGTCTCCTAGACACATAGATACTGCCACCTCCCTTTTCAGATAAAGGAAGCCAGAGGCCAAGAATCTGTCCTTTCCCCGTCCCGAGAGTCCCCGCTGGAGCAGCAGAACAAGGAAACAGCACTTCTCACAAGGCTCCAGCGAAAGCCAGCAACTCGTGATCTGCTGCTCAGCCGTCAGATACCTACGACCACAGGCCAGTGGGTGGCACCACGGAGTTGCAGCCTCGCTGCATGCTGGTGGGCACAGGCAGGGCTGTGGGAGGCCTGGGGGAGGCCGGAAAGGTGGGCAGGGGATTGGCTGCTGACAAGGGCCAGAGGGGGAGGGGGAGGTCTGCGGGCACCTACAGAGGATGAGAACTGCTGAGAGAGTCTATGGAGCAGGCAGAGCAACAGCAAGGAAGGGATCTGGGGGATGACTTGAAAGGAGGAGCAATTACTCCACCATCCAGGCCAAAGACTTCTCCAGGCCAGACCCCCCGCTGTCACAGTTGCTGCTGCTGCTGCTGTTCTGTGGGGCGGCATCTCCTTCACTTTGAAAGATGTGAGAGGGAGTCACAGGGGAATGGGATTCAAAATTCCTAACAAAGCAGAAAATAAAAGAAAACAGAAGAGCAAAGGGCCTAAGAAGACAAGAAGAAGAGAAGGAAAATTAAAAATGAAAGAAGATGGGGCTGCATCCACAGTTGGAGACAGGTGTGGGGCCAGGACAGAGGGCAACAGGGAGGAAGTAAGGCCACATCCAATCCCTTTTAGAGGGAGAAGCCTTCTAACCTGGGGGCTAGGGGAGGGGTCCTGAAGCAGCTGTCTGCAACGAAGGTAGAAGCCACAGAGTCGCTGTGCTGATACCCTTCCTGTTAGCTGTATGGTCAGTACGCAGTAAATGTAAACTTCAATGAAAACAAATGCGTGGATGCATAGTGGTCTAGAGCCCACCTGGGCACAGAGCCTTTAGACAAAGCTAACACACCTCTGTTTTCAGCCCTGGTTAAAAACTGGAATCACTTGCAGGCTCTTGAACACAGGCCTCAGCCCAGGCCAAGGAGAATTGGGAGGGAAGGTGGGTAGGGTGAGAAAATACCTAGGCAATAATATGTTTTTTAAAGCTCTCTAAGTAATTCTTCTTTATTTTTTCCAGCCATGCCACACAGCTTGTGGGATCTTAGTTCCCTGACCAGGGATTGAACCTTGACCCTTGGCAGTGAAAGTGCAGAGTCCTAACCACTGGACCACCAGGGAATCCCCCTTTTTTTAAAAAAAGAAAAAAAAATGTTTTAATGTAATTCTAATGAAAAATATTCCTCTAGGGGACTTCCTGGGGAATTCTTCTGGGGAATTAAGATCCCACATGCCATGTGGCACAGCCAAAAAAAAGAAAAACATTCCTTTAGACCATTCATGATAATTTTTGCTCTTAAATAATGAGATGCCTCTTAAGACATTCTGGAAGTTCACTATGAAAAACATGTACTTTCCAGCAGGACAGAAAACCACAAACTTAAGCCAAATTAAACTTCAAAGTAAGCCAGCTTTGCCCTGTCCCAGTGTCCTAGTGCCTTAATTTCCCCATCAGTCAAATAGAGCAAACACCTTTCCCTGGTACAAGGAAAACAAAACAGCTTTGAAGAACTTGACACTGTACAGAAGATACAGGGAAGACCCCAAAAATCAGGCAGATGCCTAGGAGACCAGCTGCATTAATTTTGGCAAAAAACCCTCTGACCAATAGCCTATTTCTAGCAATGTATGATACAACTCAAGATCTGTCCTCTTTTCGGAACTGTTCTTACCAAGACCTGACCTATGGTTGCGTCAGCAGGGAAGATGGAGATGGACCTTACCCCACCTGTCTCACTTTGAGCCACGCACTTATCTCCCACCCATTTCCCAGTCACACTTCTTATCCGCTACTCATCCTCCAGCCCCCATCCACCCATCCAGGCACTTATCCTTGCGTGTCCATCTTCTGTCCATCCACTATTCCAAATATGTTTATCGACAGTCAACTGTGAGGCCAGTTCACATTTCAGCCCAAGGATACAGTTCAACTCTTTAGAGAAATTCAGAACTACATCAAAATGGATGACAGAAAATCCAGGTATCCACCCAAGCCATGCAGGATCCCTACATTAAGGCTAAGGAAATAGCCAAGGCCCTGGGCCTTATCTACTCAGTTATCACAGGTAACTGTCCAACCTGCTCTGCTGAGAGGGGTGATTTCAGCTTCAGTGATTGATAGTAACTACAGGTACATCATTTCTTATCTGAAACCCCTGGGGTCACATATGCGTGGGAATGTGGACATTTGAGGATTTTAGAGATGTAATATGGTACACAAGACACACAGTACAGAATAGCCCCAGAGGTGAGTGATGCAGGACTATAATCAAGCAGAGATCTCCAGTGACATGTATAAACACGCAAGTAAATAGCTTCAAGGCAGCTGGGGTCAGGCTTTAGAATTGAGAGTTGCTGCTGCTAAGTCGCTTCATTTGTGCGACCCCATAGACGGCAGCCCACCAGGCTCCCCCATCCCTGGGATTCTCCAGGTAAGAACACTGGAGTGGGTTGCCATTTCCTTCTCCGGTGCATGAAAGTGAAAAGTGAAAGTGAAAGTCGGACATGCCCAGTCGTGTCCGACTCTCCGTGACTCCGTGAACTGCAGCCCACCAGGCTCCTCCGCCCACGGGACAGGTCAATGGATTGAGGGGAGAAATCTTTGGTCATCAGAGCCGGGCTCTTTATTACCCAGCTGACATTCTGGCATGCAGAGCAGATGTTCAGTGCTGGGTCTAAGAACTCAGGGTTCTCCCAGTGAGAGACCTCATGTATTCACCATCACTCCCAGTGGAGGGAGGCTAGCCATTTATGCAATTCCATTAACTCAGGTGGAAAGCCCAATCAGCCAGCCTGGGGGATTGAGATCTTTTAGGTGACAGATTTCAAAATGACAAACTCCCTGACAGTGTCTCTCTGGCAAAGGATAGGGGCAATTAAGCCCATTGGGTCAATGAACATCTCCTAGCGTGCTGACAGCACCCAACTCCAGAATAAGGCTGCTGGGAGGTCAGTCAAAGAGGGCAGCATGCTAGTAGCATCACAGAGAAACATGAATATGCACTTCAGGAAACTAGGAGCTCACAGGAAGCCATGCTCTGTGGCCAGAGCTCTCCAAGGCCAAGACCAACTTGCCAGAGAAGTCTGATGCAGTCTTCTCTATCAGCTGTGACCCATCTGGCTTATACATGACATGGAAGAAGGTCTCCCCACAGTCTGCATGACTCACATGGCTCCCAACCACTCCCCTGCATGACAGGTATTTGCATATGTGACTTCCCTCCCCAACTGAACCTTAAGTTCTAGAAAGGAAGGTGCTACTCTGTATGCCTGGAGCCTAGCACTGAGCTGGCACATCTCAGGTGCTCAACAAGTGTGTGCAACATGAATGGACACTGGCTCACTCTCCCTGCTCCCCAGACACCCCACATGCTGAGTGGCCTCTCCCACCCTCAGCAGCAAACCCTACAGAGGACAGCATATGGAAATGTTTTTAAACCTTAGCTTCAGGCTAATGGTTCTGTGCTTTTAATTTTAATTTGGGGGTGAAGTGGGGGGGGGTAAATTGGGAGATTGGTATAGATGCATACACATTATTACTATACATAAAACAAATAACTAATAAGAACCTATAGCACAGGGAACGCTACTCAATACACTGAATGACCTATATGGGAACAGAAGCTGAAAAAGAGTGGATAAATGTATCAATATAAGTGATTTGCTTTGTTGTATAGCAGAAACTCTGGAGAAGGAAATGGCAACCCACTTCAGTATTCTTGCCTGGAAAATCCCAAGGATGGAGGAGCCTGGTAGGCTATAGTCCATGGGGTCGCAAAGAGGCGGACACGACTTAGCAACTTTACTTTGACTTCACTTTCATAGCAGAAACTAACACAACATTGTAAATCAATTACACTTCAATAAAAATTAATAAAGAGAAAATAATTTAAAATATGGTCTCAATGCTGCAGACGCCACAGCTGTGTGTGTCTCCAAAAAAGTGAGATAATATGCACGATGGGTGATCCTTTTGTGATCACCTGGCTTCCTGCCCCTCTCATCTGCCACCCTAAATCTCCCCTTAAGTGTCCCGTAGGTCCTCTATATGACTAGTAAGAAAGGGCGGGACTCACAGCTGCTTCCCGGGGTTGAGCGACCCCCGGTCTATCTCCCGGTCGAACTCAGTGCGGATGTCCTCCAGGGCCCCGTCGTCCCCGAAGGCCCCCCACTCGGTGTTGATGCACATCCTCCCCTCGTCGCCCTCCACCAGGTCGATGTGCCTCAGTTCCTCCATGTAGCATGCGTTGGTGCCGGTACCTCAGAGAGAGAGACGAAAGCTGTGACCACACCACGTCACGAGGGAAAAGGCAGCGCCTGCTGGGAACACTGGCTTCAGGAAGGAACAAGGACGGGGTGGGCATTACCGATGATGAGGCCGACTTCACACTGCTGGTCGTCGTAGCCACAGGTCATCATGGTCCCCACCGTGTCGTTCACCACAGCCACAATGTTGGCATCATAGTCCTGGAGGGAGAGAAGAGGGGGGCAATGCCCATTCACACGTGGAGCAGAGATCACCAGCCTTTAAGATAGCCTGGCTGGAGGGCTCCCATTTCATAGCCTCCAGTGCTGCTTTCATCACTGTGGGCACCCAAATTCACCAGATTCAAGCCCAGCGACCACGTTGTGGAGAGGTGCCCTTCGTTATTTGGCTTACGATTCTTTTCAGTGTGGAGTTTACTCACAGAGCCACAGCCCTGTGTAAACCATCCCAACGCATCCGTGTGCCTTCTGCATTTGCTGCAACGCCGGCATGCTGCACTCGATCACGCCAGCTCCCTGCACAGCTGCCCTCCTGTCAAAAGGAGGCCACCCCCTGCCCAAGAGCTTGGCTCTTTGGTAGCACCTCGGACGGCTCGGCTTTGAACCAGCCTCGACCTTCCAGGCTGTGAGCCCTCACTGCTCACCTGCCTGGGCCTTCAAGGACCCACACCCACCACACCACCGCCACCACTATGTGATGCCTCAGGCCATGCACTACTGTCCCCAGAAAGAGCCTTAGTCACACAGCCTTCTCCCCACACTACCCCACCTCTGGGTGGTCAAGGCAAGTGGCCAGTGAGAAGTTACCCCACGCTTTTTGATGGCTTTGTCAAGCAGCTTCACCACATCGGCTCCCTCCACGCCGCTCGCTTTAAATCTCTTTGTCCAGGTGATCAGGATGGCCTGCATGGAGAGCACACGCGGTTGGAAGAGGGCTGGGAGGCCTCCACAACCTCCAGGTCCCTGGGGAGTCTGCTCAAGGACAGTGTCTAAGCCGAGGCTGCGGGGGACACATCACATCGGGTAACAGACCCAGACTCTTATCTCCTGTCTATCCATCCACACTATGGATTTCTCTGGGGGCTGCCACAGGAAAAAAAATTAACCCTAAAGCTCACACTCAAACATTGTCAGTGGCTGGGCAGTGCGGTGGTGTCACACAGCATGCAGATCTAACTGATGTCAACTGCACAGCCAAACTTCATTTAGAAAGAGAAGTGCTGTTATTACCTGATCACCTTTCTGTATTTTCAAACCAGACCTTGGTTTCCATGGCCCCAAGGAACTTTTGTCAAAGCCAAATTTTGAAGAGAAACAAAATGCTAAGATAATTCTCAGCTACTGTGCTTCTAAGAGCCAAGTCCTGAGCTTAAAGGGTAACACTAACTGTGATTCATGCCTGTTCCGCAAGTTTGGAATGTAACTCCCATTTGTAAGCGATGACTCTATGTATACAGTAGAATCCATTTCCGTGTGTACATTACTAGAGAAACACTAATGACAGATATCCAGTGGTTATTCACTTGAGACTATAGAAGTATAGGACTTTTATGTTTTGCTTTACACCTTTATATTATTTCAATAGTTTCTGTATCTTTTTCTTTAAACCAAGGATCCAAGAAAAGAATATTGTTCTATGTGACTATTCTCCAAGTGCAAGAAGTCATTATAAATGCAACTTGGTTGGGAAGAGCTGCTATTTAGGCCCTGTTGTCTCCAAGGTGACACAGGGATGGGAAATGTCCACATTGGGCTGCCCTGCACTCCGAAAGCTGGGTAGCCTCAATGTAGGATGCATCAGGAAGGGCGGGCAGCAGCCTGCAGCTGACCAGACATTCCAAGAGCCCCCAGACACTGTTATCACCCCTTTGTCGCTCAGGCCCCCCAAAGCCTTGGAAAACACGGTGCTGTGGAAAGAACATGGATTGGATATCAGGACACCAATCCTATCCCCACCACTTCTGCCGTTTCCTCGTGGGCAGGCTTCCCAACTCCTCTGAGGGTGACTCTGCCCATCTGTCAAAAAAGGCAGCTGGTCTAGACACTCTTGAAGGTCCCAGGCAGCTTTGAGGAGTGGGCACAGGCCTCCGGATGGGTAACTAGATCCTGGGATCCACTGGCTTCCTAACAGGCAGCATGCCCGGCTGAGCAAGCCCTCCCCAGAGAAGGGTCAAGGCTGGCAGGTTGGGGCCACACTTTTGGCTCTTTCTCTGCCAGGCACCATCTGCTCTGCTCTGCCCTGTGGGGCTCTGTGCCCCCAGGGCCGTTCCCTATCCACTTCTGCAACGCCTTCTTCCTTGGAAGACAGCACCTCTGCCAGGCAGGCCATTTATCTGTGTGCAGCTTTCTCCCAGGGCCTAGCCCAACCCACAAGAATGACACTCAGTCCACAGCCACTGATGAACAAGCAAACAGCCAGCGGTCGCTTCATTCCCAGCCCATCTTCTACCTCTTCCGGCGGGAGCAGGGATGTCTCACCCTGTCTTCTTCCCAGGGAGTGTGGTTGTCAAGCCTCAGCTCTCAAACACCAAGGGAAACTTGTACTGACAACAGTCCTCGTCAAAGGTCACTAACTCTACTTTGTTTTCTTTCACTTGCTTGAGTTTAAGAAATGGTTTTCTCTACCTAATGGCCACAAATACCATGATTTGTCACGAAAAATACACATATAACTAAAGCAACTGAAAAATAAACATGAGTATCATGACCTTACAGTCTTTTCTACAAATGCTGCTAAACAACAACAAAAAAAAAATACAAGACATGCAGACGATCCAGTAAGAGAAAGGAAAAGGGTTCCTTAGCATTTCCCCTCTGGGGCGTCTGGAAAGCCTGATAATCCCAGAACGTCTTACCTCGTCTATTCTGGATTGCCGACAAGGGAAAGAAAACGTGAATCCCACAGGTAATTTCTTGTCCTTGATTTTTTTTTTCTCCATGAAGTCTCCCAGGCACTCAGCGACATGATCAAAAAGCTGGAGGAAGCACAAGAGAGCAGTTGGGAGGGAGAAAGAGGACTTAGCATTTCAGGAAAAATGTGAGGGATTCTCTGCCCAACACGGAAAGGAGCCCAGCTACCCTAGCTGCCCATCCCCAAGGCACCTAGCAGCCAGGTGGGGCTTTCCCTGGAGGTTCAGTGGTTAAGACTCCCCATGCTTCCACTGCAAGGGATGTGGGTTCGATCCCTGGTTAAGGAGCTAAGATCATGTATGACATGCAGCACAGTCAAAAAAAAAAAAGGAAAAGAGAAGCCAAGAAGTGCATGGCTGGCAAAGAAGAGTCCCTTGAAAATAGCCTGCCTTGTGGGCCAGCACGGCTTAGGAAGCCTTTTTAAGCCTTCACGTGGCCTCTCGTGTATCACCTGGGTACTAAGATGTATCATCTGGGTACTTAGGAAACATGAAAATAAGAGAAAAACAGTTCACCCTCCACAACACACAGGCCACGGACGGCCAGCAGCCACCCAGGCAGAGTGGCCATCTGGCCCCTTCTCTCCATCTCCATCTCTCTTTCCCTCACTCTGTCAGTTCCAGAAGCTCTGTGAGGCAATTCCCCAGCCCCCAGGCCACTTGAGTGATTTCACAGTCTTCGAGCTATCCAATTTTTACTTCTGACTCAAGCTCCATATGCATGCAAAAAAAGCGCACGCATCCTAAATGTAGGGTTCACTGGATTCTCACACAGTGCACCCACCTGGGTCAGCACCCAGACACCCCCCGTGCCGTCACCACTACTGCCACCCAAACTCACAAGGCCAATCGCAAGCCACTCTGGCCTCCAACACCCTTTGCGTGGTTGTCTGCTATGTATAAAAGCAACAGCAGTGTGCGCTCCATGGCGTCTGCCTTCTTGTCCTCTGTAAGATGTGTGTGGGTCACCCAAGTAGCTGTGTGTCTCTACAACAGTGAGAACCAGTGCTGGCTCTCCCTGCCACACAGTATTCTGTGGTGTGAACACACTATGATTTATTTAGTTCTACAACATGTTGCCAGGATATGCGTATGTATCTTAGAATCCCCTGGAAAGAAGTCAGAACACTGTTTCCCCAGCCTCTGTGTGAGTACTGTCAATGACGGCAAGCTCATCTCCTCTAAGGCAACTTTTCGGATTTCTCCAATACCTCCCTCTTTCTCTAAAGTATATCCAGAACTGAATATAATATTTCACATGTGTTCTGATCAAAAAATAAAAAAGCTTAGTTGAACTAAGAACCTCCCTTTATCTTAGCTCTCTACCTCCATTAATATAACCGAACCACACACATGCTCTTTTGGCAACCATGCCACAGTCTAGGTAACCCCTCTTTTTTTTTTCACGGGGCTGTCGTCTAACACTAGACCTCCCATGTATATGGGATTGACATAGCTAATGGAGCTTCTTGAAGCCCAGAGAATGCAGCGAACCACAGAGTCACAGGACGCAAGCTCAGCCAAGGCAAGGCCAACTGCCTGAAGGCTTTCTCTGCAGGGTCCTCCACCGCCTCCATATTAAACTTACAGTTCTATTCAGGTTTGATTTTAACAAATGTGTGATGGAGAGAGCCCATGGGAAAGGGTGCAGTCCATGGGGGTAGATCCCTCCCAAATGCCTGAGGAGGGGGCAGGTCCCCCACCTCCTTCTCTTCCCTCCTCATCTAAAGGGACTTGGGGAGAGACCCACACAGGGGAGGGGGCCGGTCCCCAGGCCGTGGGGGTGGTGCCTGGGATAAAGGGCTATGGAGGAACAAGAAACCAGACCAGGGAGGAGTGGGGGAACAGCGCAAGGACCATTTGCCAGAATCCGCAGCTATCTGATTCCAGATTGACTTTACAGACAAAACACAACTAGACCACAAGCAGCACCCACTTCCTCTCCCCACTAGGGCTGTAGTTTGAGGGGAGAAGAGACAGTTTCACCAAAACCACGGTCTACTCACTCTAGGCCACTCTGTCGGAGCACCCTGACAGATTGAGGGGAGAAAGGAAACCAAAATAAAACGCTGGATAAATTGTGTAGGAGGAACCCAGGAAGGGTCCAGCCAGAGCTGGGCCAGGCATCACAGCTGCCCCCACAGCCACTCTGTAGTCTCCTTGAGAGGAGCCGGAAGTCAATATTCCCATCCCCATCTTTCCCCAGATGTCCCTGACCCAGCTCTGCAGTCTGATCTTCCTGCCAAAGGAAAGGAAAACTTGTCAGTTCTGACTTGGGAGCCTCTGTCCCTGAGTCACTATTACTCAGGCCATGGTGACAGCGGCAACTCCGACCAAGGAGACACACGACCACCTTCCCTGGGAGAACCCAGCTAAGCTTCCTGCGACCTACATTTCTGAGCAACCCATTACTAAGCCCGACAGCTCGCCCCGCGTCATCTGCCGGAAGAAGCTCCAGGCTCCCCGTGGCCCTCAGGGGAGCCGGCTGGGCGGAAGGCAGGCAGGCTGCAGGCAGGAAGAGGCAGGGAAGTGAGTTACACAGGGCTGGGGCACTGGAAGCAGCCCCTGGATTGAAGTCAAACACACCCACCCCTTCACACTCTGCGAAAAAGGAAATGCCATTTGTGGATGCCCCAACCCAGGGGTGACAGGCCTGCAAAGAACAGACAGGAAGCTTCCCTCAGGCTAACCCCTGTCTACGACCAACCAGAAAGGGAAGTTACCCAGCCTCTCTGCACTCAAAATTTAGTGACTAAAAAACATTTTTTTTCTTTCCTGATAACATGCACATTTATTTAATTTAAGTAAATTTAAGTTATTTAAATAAGCTAAATAAGTGATGTTTTAAGAAGGTCACATTTGGGGGGATCTGGAGGGGGAGCATATGTACACCCATGGCGATATCATGTCATTGTATGGCAAAACCAATTAAAAAAAACAAACAAAAACAAACAAAAAAAGGAAGGTCACATTTATGTTTCTGAAATTATTAAAGCTTAACTGCGCTGAAACTTTCAAGACACTTTGCGTTTCTGTGTGTGTTGTGTGTGTGTGTGTGTGTGTGTGTGTAGAATAAAAGAGAAAAAAAGGTAAAGCAAATAGGATAATTGGGAAATCTGGATAAAGGATATAAAAAGCTCTTTGTGTTTATCTTACAGTTTTTCTGAAAGTTTAAAATTATTTAGAGTAAAAGGTTTTAATATCTATCAAAAATTCCTGCCTGTGTTTGAAAATGAGACCACAACCCCAAGAATTCAGCATAATTCACAGACTGTGAGTTTGAGCTGCTTCATGAGCAAAATGGGGCCCTTCGTGGACTAGAGTATTCAATAGGTCAATAAGAGATATCAGAAAAATGGGCCACCAATATTTTTTGCTAACCTCACACCAAACTTCTGGACGAGAGGTTGCCGCTTCATCCCCATTTTTCAACCGCCAACCCTCTCCTCCCTCAATCACTTGAACATTCCTCCTTGCCCACAGCCCTCACATTTCTACACTATCAAAAATTTTTAGTAAAAGTACAAATTAATTAATTAAAAACAAAGACCTAGTCTAAGAGTGCCCCTCATTGCTAAAACTGTCACATCTGGAGCCAGACTACTCAGGTTCAAATCCCATCTTTATCACTTATGTGCTGTGTGACCCAAAGGGCTGATCACTTAACATCTGAACCTCAATTTTTTCATCTGTGAAACAGGAATAATAATATCTACCCACAGAGTTTTAATGATGATTAAATGAGTTAATCTGTATAAAGGGCTTATATCTGTGACATACATAACAAGTTCTATGCAAGTATTTGCTCTAATAATATACATTATCATTATCCTCATCAACATCTTTTCTTTGCAGACTGCTTGAAAGGGGCAGCTGCAGAAACAGCTGGAAACAAAGTGATCTTGGAGCTGGGAAGATGGGGATAGAGGCTGGGATAGACAAGGTCCTGGGGGCAGCAATCACAAGAGTCATTAGCTTTGGAACTTTGAAACAATAAATATTCATGATGTATGAGAAAGCATGATACACAACTGGATAATCTTAATTACATAAAAATGGATGGTTAGTTGTGTAAATACACAAATGAGACCTAGAAGGATACATCAGGTGGTAAACTGCTCATGATTATGGATGACTGTGTCTTTTGCTTCTTGTGATTTTTGGTTTCCTGTATGCACATGCTAACTTTTAAGAAATAAATGTTATTCTAAAAGTCTTTAAAAAAAAAAAAAGTCACCGTGGAAGTGATGAAGCAAGTATGCATCTGAAGGAAGAAATCCCCTTAATTTACAAACCCTGCTCCTAAAAAGTCAAGCCAAGGCTCACAGGAATGTCCATGGCACAGGGGCGAGTCCCAAAGCTGAAGGCAGGAGGCAGAGGTGGCTCCTCCCAAGGGCCATGGGGAAAAGAGTGACTAGTCAGTATTTGTTGGCAAATAGAAGGAGCAAGATGCCAACTGGAGGCTGCTGGCCACCTGCAGAAAGGAGCAGTGCGGTGAGCACTGGGCAGGGAGAGGAGACCCACTCACTGGCAGCCTTCATGCACACACTTTTATGCACACACTGAATGAATGAGCCAATCTCTGCAGCCCCGTTACAGAGGGATAGCAGAGAGACCTCCAGGCATTGGCATCTCATGAGCAATGCATCCGTTTCAGTGGCTGATAAAAAGTGGCCCATCTGTCCTAAGGACAGTGTCCCCGTCAATGCTCACAGTCTGAAAAGCTCTGAATACATCCCCCGCCCCTCCCCAGCTGCAGGTGAAAGACCAAGATTGGCCCTTTTCTCCGGTAGAAGGAAAAGGCAGAATTTGCATTAGGTCCCAGCCACGGAAATTTAGGAACAAAGTGGAGTCAAGAGAAGGCGCTGGGCTTCATCTCAAAGTCCAGCCCAGAGCCAGTAAGTTTTCTGCAGAACTTAGTCATGAAGCTTGCTGTGGACACACCCTCCCTAAAACAAATATTTGGTAAGCTCTGAATAACACATATCCTGACAGCAGCCATGACTTAGGAAGCGGGCTCTAAATGGGAGGGGAGGGGTCAGAACATCTGCTGGAGAGGGGCAGGAGCAGAACAGGACCAGAAATGACTGCAAGCCTGCCCAGGGCTGCCCACAGCCTGATTACAGGCTTCTCAGTAAGCCTGTGGCCTACCAACCACCACAACCGGATGGGGAAGCAGGCGGGCGGACAGGCCCTTCTGAGCAGGCACATGGCCTCGGCCAGCAAAGGAAGGCAGCCCTTCCGTTGGCAGGGGTTATAAGTGTGAGAGGAAGGAATGGTGACTTTCTAGGCCAGGCCCTGCCCTCGCTGCTTTCCATGCCAAGGTCTCGTAGGAGACTATTCAGTTGGGAAGCCAGGAGTCCTTTACAACAGTCCTGGGGCTCTGAACTCAGATTCCTGCTGCCCCACAAGGTGACAGCCACACCCGGCGAGGCCTAGGCCTTGGGGGAACTAGGGGAGGACAACAATGACTTGGAAGAAGGGCTTTCACCCAAGGGCTCTGCTCTCCCTCTGCTGGGGAACCACCCCAGGATCCTTAGGGAGTGAATGCGTTTACCCTCTGGGCCTCATCTTTACACCCCTCACCTGAAAGGCCCAGCAGCTGAAAGGCCCAGCAGCCCCCCATCCACCAGCTCATCCACATGGTGGGGATCTCTTCGGGCAGTCACACCCATCCACCCAGTCATACCCAGGAGTCCTTCTCTACGTGTGCCTATGATGGACTCCTCCAGGGGCTTGGCCCACCACTGCTCTGGGGCTGACTCCGGGGGTACCCTGGAGCCTGATGCTTAAGCCACAGGGGCTAGTCAGAAGGGAAGTAGAGACCCACCTGGCTTCCACTGCCATGCATGATGTTCTCTGGGGTGTCGTAAACCTCAGACTCCATATGAACAGCCTGGTTCTGCTCATGATTCACCTGCACCCGAAGAATTCGAAAGGAAGATCCGCCAAGATCCAGGGCGATGAAATCTCCCTTTTCTGTTTGGTAGACAATAACATCACATCAGATTCAACTGCCCTGGGAAGGCCGCATGCTTCACCCATTTCTTGACAGGGTCTGGCCCCAATGCTTTCGGCCACAAAACAGGAGTCATGCAGACCCCGTCACACTACAGCCCCACCTGGAAGAGTGGGCAAGAGAAGCCCTCTCCCAGCAGAGCGTCCCTAGGCAGACAGCTTCACACAGTCCTGCTCAGTCCCAACTGCAGGAGAACGAAAGTATGGACTTCATTTAAGTCCCAACCATTGTCCTCCAATTCTTTACCCCTTCTCACAAATGGCTATGTTATCCATAAGGTAAAAATAAAAGCAGCATTTCAACTCAGAGAAAACCCTACATCTGAGGTCTAGTTCATGCCTTGAGGTCCTTCCCCATCAGCTGAGATACCAATTCCAGCTAGCCCATAGCTCCACTGATTCCCCAGGGGATTTTTTAAAAATTGTAGTAAAATAGACATCACATAAAATTTTCCACTGCAACCATTTCTCAGCGTACAACTCATTGACATTAAACACGTTTACAATGGTACACAACTACCACCACCATTCTCAAAAGTTTTCATCATCCCAAACAGAACCTCTAAAACCATTAAGCAGTAATTCCCCATTTCCCCTGCCCCCAGCCCCAGGCAAACACTATTCTACTTTTTATTTCTATGAATTTGCCTATTCTAGATATTTCTCATAAGCAAAATCATACAGTATTTGTCCTTTAGGGTCTGGCTTATTTCACACTGTATCAAGTCTCAAGGGTTTATCCATGTTATAGCCTATATCAGTAGTTCACTCCTTTCTCAGGCTGGATGACATTTCACTGTATGTGTATCCATTCAACAGATGCTGGACACTCGTGTTGTTTCCGCCCAGGGGATGTTTTTAACAGAAGTCCCTCCTGGTCACACAAGAGCAAACTGGCTTGCACTGGTTTTATCCCTCACGACCAATGTGAGCAGTGATTGGGGTGGACCTCAGTGGGTTAGAGAAAGACAACAGGGCTTTATGTCAGGACTACCATAGAGCACCAGTGGAGGTGGCCGTGATGAGAAACGAAATCACTAAGCCACCCCCTAACATTCTTTATCCTAGGTACCCTCCAAAATCAATGAAAATCTGTTAATTTTACTTCTGATGTTACATTATCACTGTCTCACTATCACCTTATTTTCTTGATGATGACCTTGGAAGCATAAGAGTTTATAATTTTGATGAAGTGCAACTTATCTTTTTTCTTCTGTGGTTAATACTTTAGGTGTCATATCTAAAAATCCATTGTCAAATTCAAGGTCACAAAGATTCATACCTATGTTTCCTTCTAAGAGTTTTATAGTTTTAGTTCTTACATTGAGGTATTTGATCCATTTTGAGTTAATTTGTGTAGGGTCTGAAGTAGAGGTTCAGCTTCCTTCTTTGGCACATGGATTGTTGTTGTTTAGTGGCTGAGTCGTGTTTTTTGCAATCCAACGGACTATAACCCACCAGGTTCCTCTGTCCATGGATTTCCCAGGAAAGAATACTGGAGTGGCTTGCCATTTCCATCTTCAGAGGATCTTCCTGACTCAGAGATCGAACCCATGTCTCCTATGTCTCCTGTACTGGCAGGCTGAGTCTTTACCACTGAGCTGCCAGGTAGCCACTGTCAAATAGCAACACCATTTGCTAAACAGACTATTCTTTCCCTCACTGAAAAGTCTTGACACCCTTGTCAAAAATCAAGTGACTGTAAATGTATGGATTTATTTCGGAACCCCCAATTATTTTTCCCCCCAGTTTTGAGATGTAATTGACATAGTGAACACTCAATTCTGATTCATTGATCTGTAAACCTATCCTAACAGCAGTACCACACTGACCCGACTACTTCCGAAATTTTGAAACTGGGAAGTGAAAGTCCTCCAACCCTGTTCTTTTGCAACATTGTTTTCACTATTTTGAGCCCCTTGAAGTTTTTTTTAAGTAATGGATTGCTGGGTTTTTTAAAACTTCTTTTTTATAAACTGACACCCTCTTTGTATTTGATTCCAACAAACTTTAGGCTCTGACACACTGCTCTATTTCTGGAACTTAGAATGGCTGTTTGGCATACAGTATGAACACAACCAATACTAATACCTGAATTAATGAGGGTGGCAAAGGAATCGAGGAATAAACCAAAGACATCTACAACTGAATTTCTATTCTTATCCTCTCAAGCTCTTTGAGGGAAAAATCACAACTTAGGATTCTTTACATCTGCCCTTGGTACCCAGGGTGGTTCAATAAGTGCTTGGCAGCTGCTTGATTATAAGGGTTGTTGGCCCATTCATTCATTCAAGGAAGTTTGGCTTGTTGTTCATTAAACAGGAAGCAGTTATACCACTCATTGGTTGTTTTCTTAGTAACCACTTCACAGAGAAGTAATTAAAATATCACATTTGATTTTATTTTTATTATTTGGCCATGCCACCTGGCTCAAGGGGGAATGGGCATCAAACCCATGCCCTCTGCAATAAAAGTGAAGTCCTAACTGCGCCACTGGACTACCAAGGAAGTCTCCATCTATCACATTTTAAAGTGTACAGTTTGGTGAGTTTTAGTATATCAACATCACCACTATCTAATTATAGAAATTTTCATCATCCACAAAAGAAACTCTATACCCATTAGCAGTCCCTCCCCATCTCCTCCCAAACTGCCTAATCCACTAACAACCACTAATCTACTGTCTGTCTCAAGAGCTTTCCCTCTCTGGACATTGCATTACAATGGACACATAAAATATGTGGTCCCTGTGGCTGACTTCTTTCAAGTACCTTAATGTTTTCAAGGTTCACCTGCACTGAAGCACATACCAGTACCTCATTCCTTTCTGTGACAGTTCCATTCCACAGTATGGATATACCACATGATGTTGCTATTTTAAAACTGCTTCTATGGTCACAACAAACTATGGAAAATTCTTAAAGAGACTGGACTATCAGACCACCTTCCCTGCCTCCTGAGAAACCTGTATGCAAGTCAAGAAGCAACAGTTAGAACCAGGCATGGAACAATGGACTAGTTCAAAATTCGGAAAGGAGTATGTCAAGGTTCCTTGTCACCCTGCTTATTTAATTTGAATGCAGAGTCCATCAAGCAAAATGCCAGGCTGGATGAATCACAAGCTGGAAACAAGATTGCCTGGAGAAATGTCAATAACCTCAGATATACAGATGATACCACCCTAATGGCACAAAGCAAAGAAGAACTAAAAAGCCTCTTGATGAAGGTGGAAGAAGAGAGTGAAAAAGTTGGCTTAAAACTCAATGTTCAAAAAACTAAGATCACAGCACCCAGCCCCATCACTTCAAGGCAAATAGATACAAAAAAAATGGAAACCATGACAGACTTTATTTTTTTGGGCCTCAGAATCACTGCAGACGGTGACTGCACTCATGAAATTAAGATGCTAGCTCCTTGGAAGAAATGCTATGACAAACCTAGATAGTATATTAAAAAGCAGAGATATCGCTTTGCCAACAAAGGTCTGTATAGTCCAAGCTATGGTTTTTACAGTACTCATGTACAGATGTGAGAGCTGGACCATAAAGAAGGCTGAGCAATGAAAAAGTGTTGCTTTTGAACTGTGGTGCTGGAGAAGGCTCTTTGATTCCTTGGACATCAAGGAGATCAAGCCAATCAGTCCTAATGGAAATCAACCTTGAATGTTCAGGAAGGACTGATGCTGAAGCTAAAGCGCCAACACTTTGGCCACTTGATATGAAGAGCCAACTCATTGGAAAAGACCCTGATGCCAGGAACGACTGAGGGCAGGAGGAGAAGGGGGTGACAGAGGACAAGATGGTTGGATGGCATCACTGACTCAATGACAGGAGATTGAGCAATCTCTGAGAGACAGTGAAGGATAGAGAAGTCTGGCGTGCTGTAGTCCTTCGGGTCACAGAGTTGGATACAATTCAGCAACTGAACAATGGTCCAAAGGAAAAAGACCAAGCTAGAATGCTAGGGAGCAGGTGTCTCAGCTTTGTGAGAAATTCTGACCCTGATGTTATAGGTCATTCAAACTAGTTTAGGGTTTTCTCTGAGTTCCCATCAGAATTCTAATTTACACTACTACTGGGTAAAAAAATAAATTTGGTATGAGAGGGTTCCTTCTCAGGAGAATGAATTACTAGAACATCAGAAACACTTAACTTTACTATCATTCATTGAGCCTTTCTGTCCTCCAATTGCTAAGAACTTCTTACGCCTCATTTTACTTTTAACCCCTCTCTACTCTATGAAGCAGGCACTATTATGATCCCCATTCTACAGATGAGCAAGTAACGGCTAGGAGGGGTTAGGGAATTGCCCAAGCACACAGCCAGTAAGTGACAGGGCCAGAATTTGAATCCAAAGCCCAAATTCATAACCATTGGATACAACTGCCTCTTGGACAGACCTCAGGAACAAGGATCCCCAGGGACAGCATTAGAGTGAGATGTCAGCATGTCAGGAACGGCTGCATCTCTCTATAAACCACTCGTATCCAGGGAAACAGGACACAAAAGCAAACACTGTGCTAGGATGAAAATACGGGTGCTTTTCCTTCCTAACATTTTTATTTAATTAATTTATGTAGTGTTTTACTTAAAAAAATAAAACCAGTTATTTATTTCACGTTTTGCACTAGCTTTCATCATAACTTTAAAAAATAGCTTGAGAAATCAGTCAGGTCAAAAGTCTCATCTTCAGTTGAATCAGGCATTAAGTAAAAGTAGGTTCTTGTGCTCAAGTTCCAGGTGATGGTGGGGGATCTCTTGCTTATTGGTGTCATTGTCAACACACAACACACACACAAAGGGCTGCACAACAGCCCTTTGTGCAGGAAGGAATCAGGTTTCAGGCAGCACCTCTGAAACTCCGGGTCTCAAGTTTTCAAGCAGGATAAGTTTAAATGATCTCATCTGCCTCTAGGTCAGGGAAGAACCTGGCCTTAGGGTCCATGGGGCTGGCCCATACTTCTGCAGCTCTGTAAGAACCCTGCCCCGTCCCAGCCTCCCACCACAGTCTGTCCACCCCACTTCACCTTTTTTTTTTTTTCAACAAACACAGGTCAATAGGGTTTCAGGGAGTTAGGGGTAGAGAAGGAGACCAGAAAAGTTAGCCTTGAGATGATCTGTGAAGGGGCCTTTCTCTGAAGGCATTTTACAAGAGCTCACTGTTAAGCCCAATGCAGCCCCTGATCCTTTCCTGAGCAGTGACCCTGATTCCAGGGTGTGTTTGTGCTTGCTAAAAGAAATGGCAGTTAGCATCTCTTCTGTAAATCACATTTGCAGTTCAGGAAATATGGGACAAATATTAACTCGCCTTCTCAATCTATGGAGAAGGTAGCGCCAACCAAACCTGCTGAATGACTTGCTCATGGTCACATCTGCGGCAAGGCCAGGGCCCTTCCCTTTCCTTAGTCACTCATATTCTTGCAAATACTGGGATGCTTGTTAATTTATATATACACACACACACACACACACACACACACACATAAAAGTTTTATCTTCCTCATCTGGGTGATGAGCAATTTGAAGGCAAGGGCAATTTAGCATGCTTACTTCCCTTACCCCAGTACTGAGTCCCACATATAGTAGGCAAATCAGAAAGTGTTTGCAGCTAGTTCAGTTAGAACTACCTGGGTTAAATGCATGGTCTGTTCAGCCCTGTCCTCTGCCAGGCAAAGGACACCAAGGAATGACTTCTGGCAAGGGCAGCAAGGTTTCCGGAAAGCTTTGTTTGCTGTCTGGCGTCTCTTTAGATAACCACCCTTCCCGTTTTTCATCTAAATTAGGGGTGGGGTTGACCGCCTGCTCCAGCTCCAGAGGAATCAAAGTGTGACCCAAGAGCATCCAGAGTCCAACTTTAGCCAATGTGATTGGTTCATGGTGGGCACGTGACCCACATCAGCCAATCACCACCTTCTCCAAGACCACCCCGGGACCTCTAGTTTGGAGATGAGGTGTCAGCTACAGCTGCTGGGGCTGTCTCTGAGCCAATAAGGGAGAGGCAGCCAAGAATGAACCCAACACAAAGACTGAAAGAGTAAGAGACAGATGAATCCTTGGTTACAGGAGGCACCTTACAACTACATTTTTCATTATGTGAAACTAGAATTCCCTTTCTTGCTTGTACAACTTTTGAGTTAGATTTCTTTCAGCTACAACCAGAACTTCGCTGGCTTCAATATTCTTTACTAGGCAATGGGCGCTCCAAATACCAACTTGCTCTCCATAAAGGATGTATCCCCCGCTTTATCGCAGTTGGTCCCCCCATTCAGAGCTGCAGTGTTCAATCACCCAGCTGCAGAGAAACCAAAGCTGTAGTCTGTGGGCTCATCCACATTATGAGGGGTATTGGGGTGGGGGTGAGACAGCCTGCCTTCACTTTCCCCTCTTTTTTTGTCTCCCCACTCCCATAACATCACAGGGATGCTGGTGATTTCTAAAAAGCTCTGACATTTTCCTTCAAGGCTAGACCTCTACATTTAGGTCTGATGGATAGGGGTCCTTTGGCCACATCAGATGGGAAAGGGCCTTTCAAAGTTGGGATATTCTTCCAAAGAATTCTTTGTTGTTGTTTAGTCATTAAGCTGTGCCTGATTCTTTTGTGACCCCATGGACTGTAGCCTGCCAGGCTCCTCTGTCCATGGGATTTCCCAGGCAAGAATACTGGAATGGGTTGCCATTTCCTTCTCCAGGGATATTCCTGACCCTGGGATCGAACCCACGTCTCCTGCATTGGCAGGCAGATTCTTTACCACTGAGCCACCAGGCAAGCTCATAAAAAATTCTCAGAAAGTCAGTTATTAAGTTATAATGATGACCAGCAGAACAATGACTCTGTAACTCTCATGGTGGTTTGCAGTTTCCAAAGCACTTTGATCCTTTTGACAGCCTTGTGAGGCAGGCACAGCAGGACTGCCAGACCCATTTTACAGATGAGAAAATGGAGGCTTATAGCAGTTAAGTGACTTCTCCAAGATCACACAGAACATAAGCAGCAGAGCCAGAGATTAATCCAGTGGTCTGAAACACTTTTTCCTTCAGTTTCAAGTTCAGTCTCCTTGCAGCAATTGGCTTCCCTCTAACCTCCTCTTCAAATCTTTGGCTTCAACCTTCCTGCCTGCTGCCGCCGAGACTTCATCCTACATTTTCCATTTCCACAGAAGCCAAGAAGAACTGCTCTTCTAGAGAAGGCTCATTAAACAAAGCATCTGAAGGGCACCTGGCAACTCTCTACTTTCTAATGACAGCCATTATTACCAGCAAATAATGGAAAACAAACAGTGAAACAGATGTCTCTCTTGAGTCCAGACCTGTGCTGGAATACAGGGCAAACAAAAACTCAGCGTTCATGAAATGCCTCCCTTTGCCTGCTTAGTGAATTAATCCTGTACACAAGACACAAAGCCTCCTGTCTGCAATCCTGCTAGCCAATGAGAGTTTACACCTTCATCAGAAACCCAAATGGAACGCTAGGCATTTAGGAGATTTCACCAAATGAGAGAATTTCTGAGATAATCCAACCATCTTCCCAGATAAGGACAGGGAAAGGTAAGTAAACAGCCCAAATGCAGTAAGGAAAGGAAATGTTTTCCTTCTTTTTGCTGGAAAGTAGTATATCTTAAGCCCCACCAATTTAACTGTGAGTGTGCTAAGTCACTCCACTCATGTCTGACTCTGCGACCCTATGGACTATAGCCCGCCAGACTCATCCGTCCATGAGGATTCTCCAGGCAAGAATACTGGAGTAGATTGCCATGCCCTCCCTCCAGGGGATCTTCCTGACCCTGCGATCTTCCTGACCCAGGGATCCTACATCTCCTGCATTGGCAGGTCTGCTCTTTACCACTAGCACCACCTGGGAAGTCCAGGGAAAAGTGTGTTAGTCACCCAGTCGTATCTGACTCTGCGACCCCGTGGACTGTAGCCTGCCAGGCTCCTCTTTCCATGGGATTTCCCAGGCAAGAATACTAGAGTGGGTTACCATTCCCTTCTCCAGGGGTTCTTCCTGACCCAGAGATCAAACCGGGGTCTCCCATATTGCAGGCAGATTCTTTACCACTTGAGCCACCAGGGGAAGCCCAGGACCACACCACAAATCAAACATTCTAAACTTATCCTTTGGATGAAGAGCATACTAAGAAACCACAAAGCAGAAACAAGGAAATCTTCAACTCAATTCACCCTCAAGAAGCTTACTATCTACTTGATATTTACAATATCCTGAGTGATAATTGACAAGATGAGAAAAAAAGGGCAAGTTTCCCAAGTGAGAACCAAAGTCAGGCAGGCCTTCTGACAGAAGCTGGATACAGGTGGGCAGCTATCCCCAGAAACTGGGCACCTTTGAACAAGGGTTTCTGTTTAGCCAAGTCACCAACATAAAAAGGTTTCAGTATCTTCCTCCTTTATATATTATTCATATCCTTCCCACTGCAAAAAGGATATGCAGCAGCTAAAAGCCACTTTAGGGTTTTGTGTCTTTTTTTAACCTAATGTATAGATTGCTTGAGAACAACTAAGAAAAAGCACTGACCATTAAAATCATCAAAAGGGGGAAAAATTAACAAAAATGGGCTGATAACATTTTCAAAAAAATCAATAGAGTTTCAAAAATCAACAGTTTTCAGTAATCCAGTCATCAGGGTCAAGGTCAGCAGGAAAGAAAAGGTTTGTTTCTCCCTCTGACTTGGAAGTCACATCCCTGCTTGAAGGGCAGGGCCACCTCTCCACTGAAGTGACTCCAATTTATCCTTTGGTGGTTTGGGATTACCACTAATTCTGTCACTGACTAATTATACAGGTGAAGCAGTAATTAACATCTCGAAAAGAGACTAGCACCATGGTTTACTATGAAGGAGACCCACATTCTGGCTCCTCCGAGGCACTTTCGTCAAAAAGTGGCAGGGACTGGACTGGTGTCAGGTAGCCAAGGCCTTGGCATCAATGTCAGTGTCTATATGGGGCTGGAGGAACCATTCCAGGAGGAGCGTGGGCCCCTGGACACCTGACTTGAGTCCACCCGTGATATTAGGAACAGTCATAGAGAAAAGAGCTATACAGTATATTATGGTTGCACAGTATCCCCTGCAAAAGGTATTTCTATAGAAGTCCTAACCCTGGGTACCTGTAAATGTGGCCTTATTTGGAAAAGGGTCTTTTTAGATGATGTAATTGGATGAAGAGGAGGTCATGAGTGTGGGTCCTAATCTGACTGGTATCCTTATTAGAGGAAAATGCCACATGACGACAGAGGCTGAGAGTGGAGAGATGCAGCTTCATGCCAAGGAATGTCAGGGACTGACAGCCACCACCAGAAGCCAGGAAGAGGCAAGGAAAGACTTAATCCCGTGTCTCAGAAGGAGCAAGGCCCCACTGACACCTTGATTTTGGACTTCTAGCTCCCAGAACCATGAGACAATCACTCTCATTTAAAGCCACCCGGTTCACGGTCCTTCATTACAGCAGCCTTGGAAACTAACAGAGTGGAAGAAACAGTCACCAGGGAAGGCAGAGGCAGGCGGAGTTGGGGAAGGGCTGGCAGTGCAGGCCAGGGGGCTGCAGGGTGGGTCCTTGGGGCTCAGGGCTTTGGCATCTCCCCTTCCTCCCCCTCCTCCTGCTCTCACACTGCTCTGTGCTCCCGAGAGGCCCTGAACATTTGGTCCCATTCACTTCACTTCATATTGGACACGAGAGAGGCTCAGAAGGAGGCATGGGGCCCAGGCTGCTGGCTCCAGTTCCACAAACTCTAGGACAGTATTTCCCAACATGGGCGTAATCACCACCTACATTGTCACATTTAAGACACCACTGATTGTGGACATATCGAGAAAAAAATGCTGCTCACAGTAATTTAAAGCGGCAACTACTGCACAATGCACTGCTGATTTCAGAGGACTCAACAACAAAGACAAAGCTAGGGTCTCAAAATCGATGAAATGTAGTAGTATATATTGGGGGAAAGAGCAAACAGGTTTGGGGAAAAGGCAGGTAGCCGGGTTTAACAGGTTTCCCTCCTGCAGGACTGCTCAGGGCCTTTAGCACCCTGGTATCTGCTTCCAATCTCTTCTTTTGTTTTCGTTTTGATTTGGCCATGCCACGTAACACATGAGATCTTAGTTCCGACCAGGGATCAAACCCGTGCCCCCTGAACTAGAAGCACAGGGTCCTAACCTCGGGACTAGCAAGTCCCTGCTTTGAATCTCTAAGTGGGATCTTTGGAAATGTTGTTTTTCCCAAATAAGAATGCATTTGGAGCCCTGTTTTCAAATGGCTAGATTACTAGTGTATCTGGATCACACTTTGAGTCCATCAGCCCTAAAAATGGTGTGTAAAGGTATGAGGCAGGGCACCCCCTGCTGACACATGGTCCACAGAAGGGAAGCTGGCTTGTAGGCAGCATTTAGGAGAGTGAAGGAACCTCTCATGGGACATGCCAGCCCAGGGCCAGTCACACAGGATCAGGGGTCCCCCAAGCATCAGGCATCCTTCTGAGTTATCTAAGCAAAGCCAGAGCAGGGACCCTGGGGGGCTGCCCCCCATCTTACCTCCCTTTCCCCCCTCTCTCAGCTGACAGCATGCACAGCCACATCTCTCCTACAGAACTCAACTAACCCAGTAAAGACACAAATGCTTCTGGACATGGGTGCCATTCGGGGTTGGGAAAAGCAGGAGCAAACTACAAAGCCAGAGACATCAGAAAAAATGCCAGGGGACACTGTGGTCTGGTCACTCTGATGGCCAGAATCTCTTCGGTAGTCATAAAAGAGCCTAAACTGCTGGCGAGCAAGACCTCAAGGAAAACGAAAGGATAAAAGTGGAGTAGATTTTAAAACGTCAGGAAACATCAGAGATATAAGCACCAGTGTGTGTGCGTGAAGTAAACCCCACCTGCGGCCACAGGGCACACAAGAGCACCCACCCTTCCATGGTGTCCCAGTCTCATTCAGGACTTTAAAGGCCGGCTGCTGGCACAAGAAGACTTTCCCACTGCAGCCAGTCGCTCCAACACGCAGTGCACCTGCCCCGCTTTCATAAACATCAGCTGAAACAGCTGCAGTTTTCCTGATGTTCATTTTGAAAGCTGCGTATCAGATGCCTCAAATCACAGCTTTAAATGAGTCTCCAAAGCAGGGAAGAAATAGCAAGAGAGTGTAAGGACCATACTCTCGGAGTGTGTACTCACAGCCCCAAGAGAAATCTGACTTTCACAATCTCTCTCCCTCCCTTGCACGTAGCAGGTGGAACCCAGTCTGCTCAAGGTGGGATTCCTGGGCATGTGCTAAGCTGGGGTAGGCACAACACCCACCCCTGGGTCAGCCAGACAGAACGACCTCCGCTGAGCAGGCCAAGGGCAGGCTATGCCCTCTCAGCTTCCACTCTGCCAAGTGAAGGGACTGAGGCCACTCCCCTAGGGCAGGGGCACTGACAATCCTCAGGGAGCCGCCAAATCCCCACTGTGGGACATGAGCCACAAAATGCAGACCAAGAGGGTAATTTCCCTTTCCCAATCCTACTCCCCTCACCATTTCTCTGCTTGAGGGGCTACCCTGACTTAGCATCTATGAAATTTGTTCAAATGGGGACCTGACTCTCCCCTCTGGGTCTGAGACCCACCTGGCCACTAGGATTGCTGCTTATCTGGGATACTGCAGGGAGGCCCTGGTGCCTGATGGAGAGATTCTCCTAAAGTGAACTCTTGGCTTGTTCTGGAACCTTTCATGTCCTGGAGATGTAAGAGTAATTCACACAGCATCTGGAAGATCCATGAACACTATGCTTTCTTTCCACAAGTCACTAGACAGTCAGGATGATCAGGGGAGGTCAGCCTGGTCCAAATATGGTGTCCCCTATTGCATGAAAGAATCTCAACAGACATAAATTGGATGGACGGATGGATAGGTGAATGGATGGATGGGAGAACAGATGGATGAACGGTAAGTGGATGAATAAGTGGATGAGTGGGTAAGTAAAGGAGCAAATGAACAAATGCATGAAAGTTGGAAGGATGGTTTCACAGAGCATTCAGCCCTGATAGCCCAATCTCTGGGTGAGAGACTCACCTGAGCCATCAGGAATAGACCTTACAAACGTTGGCAACATCTTGACTGTGGCTGTCGGATTAAAATCCCGGGAGAGGCCGTTCTTCATCTCCTTTTTGAAACGATTCATGATTTCTAACAGAGTTTCATCAGAGAGCCGCATGGCATAGAGATACTTGTCAATCTGGAGGAAGGATGAGAAGAAAAGAAAGTGAGGCCAGGCTGAGGAAAGTCGTTTCAGCTCCAGTCTGGATGGAGGAAGACAGGGCGGGCAGGATGAGGTGCCCATCTGTCTAGGACAATATAGCTCCGTAGGCCCTGGAGCACCCATCCTGATCCATCATTGAGCTGCCATCAACCATGTTGCTCAGAGCAGGTTTGCAAATGCTCTGAGCCCCAGTTCCTCTCCTGTAAAATGAACCAGACACCTCCAAGGTTCTTACCAACCCTTGAATATTACATGGAAACTGTCCTTTGATCCCCAAGTACATGCCAGGGGCACCTTAAGCCTCCACGTGATTCCTTCCCTCTGGCTCATCCTTACATGGATGGCAGTGCCCCAGAACAAGGGCTCCCAAGCCATCACCTGGGGCTCAAATCCCAGCTCCATTACTTAACAGCTGTGTGAATTTCAGTTTCCTCAACTGAAAAACTGAGATGATAAATAGAACCTACTTTGCGGAATGTTACAAGATCAAAGGAGACAGAGAAGCACTTAGAACACAGAAAGTGCCTAATAAACATCAGCTATTACTAGGATCGTGAGGCAGTGGTGCTGGTGGGTTTCCCTGGGCATGACTTCTAGGCGAATGGAAATGGTGGGCGAAGGGCTGGAGCCCTTCAGAACATGGCATTTCAGGCCCAGGGCACAGAGACCTTAACCTCAGTACCCCCAAAAGGTCTGGAACAGCCCAAGTTCCCATGCCTGTGTGCCAGGGCCCATGTGCCCACTCTTCCAGATCAGACCCCCCTGACTCAACCAGGACTGAACCAACCTGCCCCTCTTCCTGGGCTACCCGCTCTCCTCAAGGATCCCAGGTTCCCAACCTCAGGCCTCCTTGTCATCATTTGTTTTTCTTTCTTCATAGTACCTTCCCAATGACTCTCCCAATAAGTATTAACTGGGCGCCTACTACATGTCTGGCTCTGGGTTAGACACCTGTCCTCATGGAGTTCACCGGAAGTCTCTCTGTCTCCTGGTTCATCCTGCTTTAAGAAGCCCTGATAACCATGTGCCTGGATTCCTAACTCCTGACCCATTCACTGCAACAGTTTTCAGTCTTCAATTTCTCTCCCTTTTTAACCTATCTTCTACACCATGACCACGTTTTGCCTTTTTTGGTGGGGGGTGCAGGCGGGAGGCAGGGGCCTCATCCAGGATATTTCGCTTTCTTAAACTGGGACCCTGATCACTTCACTCCCCTGCTCAAAACCTTGCAATGCCTCTACGCTCTGCAGGTGCAGCTCTGGGCTCTCTGAACTCCAGTTAAACCACTCCTACCATTCCTGGGAGGTGCCTGGGCTCTCCTGTCAAACCACACTTCCTTCTCTTCCCAGTTTCTCAAATCTCACCTCCCCTTCAAGGTTCAAATCAAATGTCACCTCCTCCAGTAGATGTCTGAGACCCTCAGGGTGCAGATAATGGCTCCCTCTGCACTTATCTCTCCACACGGTCCAGCCTGGCTCACAGCCCGCTACACCTGTCATGGGGACAGTGTCTGCTCTGTTCACCTTGACCTCCCAGTGCCTCACAAGGAGCCTCACACACAGGAAGCTCCCGGTCGATGAAGAGACTGATTTATGACTCAATGAGGCTGCTGAAAAGGCCTTTGATGCTGACTGGCTTCTGAGAATGGGATCTCAAGCTTACATTTCAGGGTGGCTGGAAGCATTCAACTCAAGGACACAGAGTAATTTCTGCATATCTTGCTCTCGGGCAGCCTTCTTGCTCTGGACTCCTGCCTCCTGCTGCTCCCAGCCCTGCCTGTCTCCTTTCTCACAGACAAGGCAGGAGTCCTCCAGCGTCCTCTGCCCAGCGTCCTCTGCGGCTCACGCCCTGCCCCCACCCCCATCTCTTCTACCACAACCACCTTTTCCTTTCCGCTTTGCAATAAAGAGAAGGGCAATCAGAAACCACAGAGAGCTGGAATAGAAACGGCCAAGACATAGCCCCAGGAGACGTGCTCTGTTCTACCCCCAAGGCTGGCAGCGCCCATTGGCAGCTCTTGCTGCAAGTCACGTGCTGGTAGGAAAAGGTAGTTGCAAGAGCCACAGAAGTTCATGGTGGGGCGAGGGGGGGAAACGGAGCGGCTAAGTGCAACAGCGAGCGCATCAAGGCACAAGCAAGAGCAAAGGCCAAAGACGAGAGCGGGAGGGTGGTCTGTGTGATGATGGTGCACACAGTGCAAGAACGAAGCAAGTGGAAAGACTGTCAGGAGCTAAGCTGTGCAGGGCCTGATAAGACAGGTGGACAAATTTAGACTCTAAATGTGACTCTACTGAGTACTCAACAGTGAGACGTGTCTCAGAAAAATCAAGCTGTGTGCTGGGGAGGGGATGGGTGAGCAAAAGCAGAGAAGAGACTGTCACGGCGCTGCTCTGGCATCTGGACACATTTTCCCTACCACACGCCTCACCCTCCTTACGATCATCTGTCTACTGACATGCCTGTCTCCTCTGATAACTCATGAGTTTCCCAGGGAAAGGAAACATGCCAAGTAGACCTTTGCATGCAACCTACCCGGTTGCATGGAACAAAGAAAGAATTCAATGAATGCTGGGCGTGAAAATACTTTGTAGAAACTGAGGCTTCAAGAAGCTAAGTAGAGCCTACCACCGTTCCCACCCCTTGGGGAAGGCCAGTCCCCTCTACTGTGCGGGGATCAGGCCCAAGCAAAGCTGCTGAGACATTCTAGCTGGACAGGGAGAAACTTCTAGAAAGATCAGGGCTCCACAGCCAACCTGCCTCCTAACTCAAGGTGCAGCTCAGCAAAGGGACAGTGATCCCAGAATCCTGATGTTTTATGACAGCCCATCAAACCCAAACAGAGCCAAGAAGCTCATACAGTAAAGCAGGCTGGGGAAACAGATGACATCCTGGCCCCCAAGTGTTGAAGGTAGGAGGGCTTTCCCGCTCTGGTTCAGGTTCATGAATCATCACATGGTACAACTCCTCTCAGCAGAGATGTGGAAATCGGGGCCAGAAAAAGGGTACAGCATAGGGCAGAGCTGGAACTGACTCTGAAGCCTCTAGGATCTCAGGTGGTATCTTCCTGGTCCTCAGAAGCTCAGGAGGGGCCTTTGAACAGCAGCACAGATCCCGAGGCTGGGCTGCAGTACCCCCCACACCGCCTGGCCAGGCAGGATCCTGGTGAGGGCCCAGCAGACCCGCATCATATGGACTGTGGCCCTTTAAGCAGCCCAGGAAGCACTGGAGCCACGTCGAGAGACACTTGCAGGATACTCCGTGGGAACCAGAGTGCCCAGAACTTCATCAAATAAGAGGCCTCTTTCTTCTTGTTCATCAGATGAGCCCTGCCTGGCAGCTGGCTGGGCTGCCCTCTGTCCACCTGGGGAAGAAGCTGGGAATGGGCAGTGGGTGGAGGGAGGTAGAAAGGAAGGGGGTTCTCCTGTCTGTTTGCTCCAGAGCTCTGCAAGAACGCCAGTGTAAGAACTGTTTTCCTTATAGAAGGTGGACCCAGAAGCCCAGGAGGGGAAAATGAGGGAGGGAAGCAGAGCTAGAGAAGGACAACTTCTGGCTTTGAGAGATTTGGCCAAAGTCGTGGTCGTCTCAGCTTTTCTATTTCTATCCCCTCTTCAAACAGCTCCAGATCTTTTCCTCCCCACTCTCTCTCCCTCCCTCTCACGTTTCCACAGACCTCCCTCTTCCCTTAGGATACTGCCTCCAAACTCTCCTGCTCTGGCCAAACACTGGTGTCCAACGCATCCCACGTGTGCCTTCAACTCCTAGCCCTGCATTTTGGTGACAGGAGGGCACAGGACCTCTTCTGGTGGCTTCAAGCCGCAAGCCATCTATCATAGGATGTCTATCACAGACACAAACAGAGGCTCCCAGGAGTCTGTGATAGGAACTCCCTGAGCTCTGGAGAGCTCACGTTCACACTTGGTGTCGGAGAGAAGCATGCAGGACTCGGTCAGACTGGAAAGGAGATGGGGGCGGAGGTGCCAGGGTCCCAGACACCACACGCTGGGCTGGATCCTGCAGACTCAGCTCAGAGGCAGGGGGAGATGTCAGAAGAGAACACAGCCTCACCAAGCCCCGCAGAGCCAGCCAGCCAGCAGAAGTGCCCAGTGGCCCCACAGTGGTCTAAACTCAAAAGTCTCTATGCCCGACACCACCTCCTACTCCCAACAGACATGCATAAAAAAACAATTCAAGACTGGACATGCCCACATGAACAGGCCAGCTGGGGCAGGAGGCACCGTAACTACTGGTGACTCGGGCACTCTGACCCCTCATGGGAAGGGGCACAGCCATGGAAAATTTTTCACTCCCTCTCTCAGCAGAGCAACAGATGTGCCTGAAGTGGCTCAGCACAGGCCTGTGAAGTGGATGTCCCAAGTGAGATGTTTTACTCGCAGAAGAAACTGGGGAATGGGCAGTGAAGGGTTAAGCAGGACTCTTGCTTAAGGGCAGAGCAGAGATTTCAACATCGGATGCACTTCTCTTTCTTAAGGGGACTGACTCAGGAAAGAATGGGTCCCGAGTGATGACAATTATGTTACTTGTTTGCAGAGGACTCTGCTATTTATACACATGACTTTCACATATTATCCCATCTGGATGTCATAAAAAGGGAAGAAACGAGCTCATGGATGTCAGGTGCCTGGCATGAAGCGGGTGCTCCGTGTGTTAGTTCCCTTTCTCCCAGCACAACAAATCAGTGAAGCAGGCAGGAAAGATACCATTATCTTCATTTTATAGCTGAGGAAGCGGAGACCCATGACTCACACACAGTCACGTGGTTTATAAGTAGCAGCTGAATCTAGACTCCAGGTCTTCCAACCTCTCTTTTGGGGCACCTCCTTACAGATTTCTATTCTTTCTCACATGTGGGAAGAACACAGGGCTGTGAATGAAGAGAATTGAGTTCAATAACTGCCATTTATTAGTTGTGTGACTTTGGACAAGTTACTTAACCTCTCTGATTCTTGATTTCCTCTTTCAAACGGGAATAATATTTTTGCTTCCCAGGTGGCGCGGTGGTAAAGAATCTGCCTGCCAAGGCAGGAGATGTAAGAGACACAGGTTTGATCCCTGGGTTTGGAAGATCCCCTGGATTAGGAAATGGCAACCCACTCTGGTATTTTTTCCTGGAAAATTCCATGGACAGAGGAACATGGCAGGCTACAGTCCATGGGATTGCAGAGTCGGACACGACTGAGCACACACACAATACTTTCACCTCAGAAAGCTACTGGGAGAATTTTAATAATGTGTCCAAAACTCTTCCCATCCTTCCACTGAAATGACCAAAAGGGAATCCATCTCTCTCACTTGTTTGCCAGCTCATAATCACATGTCCCTAATTCCTTTTACCTAAATCTCTAGAAAAATGCATTGATTACCAGATATTACTAACCCATCTTGTAGAAAAGAAAATGAAAGGCAGTTGGTCATTTGCCTGAAATTGTAGCAAATGAAAAATTCTCACAAAAGTCCTCTGAAACATTTGGATTGTTTTATTCTTTTCTTTTAAACTAACAGTAAGTTATATATACTTACTATATAAAAAACACAAACAATGCATAAAAGTACTAATAAGAAGTCTGAGTCCCTCAATCTCCCCAGAGAAGTCCCTGCTAATATAGTTTTATGTTCTAGGGCAGTTTTCCTACTTAAACATCCATACATACAGAGCTTGGTTTTTTTATATTTTGTTACAAAAATGGAATCATATTATAAACAGTTTCCCCCTTGAAACCTTAACTCCATCTCTGTTTCTTCTGGGAACTGCCTCTAAGACTCACACTAACAGCCAACTTATATTTTTAGGACACTGCCTGGCTCAAGGATACAGCATGGACTGAGCAGTGTAGACACCTGCGTCGGACTCCAGCTTTGCCATTTTGTAGGCATCTCAGTCTTTCCATCTGTAATGTGGCTGTGTTCACCTGACTTTGACCTATGAAGGCCTTCTACTTTGCACGGCGCTTTCATGAGCTGATCCTTAAGCTATCCTGTCCAGAGAAGCAGGGCAAGTGCCATCACATCCAATGCCCTTAGGAAAAATCAGAGTCTAGAGAGGTTAGTCAACTGGCCACAGTGACCACCTGGTGACTCAGATGGTAAAGTATCTACCTGTAATGCAGGAGACCTGGGTTCGATCCCTGGGTTGGGAAGATCCCCTGGAGAAGGGAATGGCTACTCACTCAGTATTCTTGCCTGGAGAATTCCATGGACAGAGGAGCCTGGAGGGCTACAGTCCACAGGGTCACAAAGAATCAGACACGACTGAGCGATGAACACTTTCCAGGTGATCACTGGTCAGCAAGAAAACTGGAGTGGACACCAGGCTCCTGGTTTTGTGCTCCTCCCTCGGTATCCTTCTTGCTCAGCCCAGGGCGAATCCAGCAGGTCAGAGAGCAGGGAGATGTGGGTAAATGGTGGCATTAATGCCACCACTCCATCCACTACAGAAGCAGTGTACAGGCTCCCTTGCCTCACTAAAAGCACACCCTGCAGCCTGATTATTCTGGAGGCCTCGTTCACCCCCGAGCAGCCACCAGCGATCTGAACTGCTCATTTCATTTTCTCTTTCACACCATTCTGGGAAGGATGCTCAAAGGCCATAGCAGACCCAAAGGTCCTGGCCTAACGGCACCCTCCGCCATGGTGAGTACCATCCCAAGTCCCCCTCTGGCAGGTCCAACACCTTCCTGCCTGCCCAGCCCCACCTCACCATTGAAGGTGGTGGCCCAGGAAACCTACCTTTCTATCCTACTTTTGGCAGCTAGTCCCTGAGTAGGCAGAGCACTGGCCACAAAGAGAGACATTTTGGACGCCCTGGGTTCCCTACCAGAATCATCAGTCCCGGGCACCCTCCTGCCTTCTGCCCCACTGATGGTCCTTCCTGACAGATCCGCTTCCACTTGACTGCATTGGCCCATCAATGCCGCTCAACACTCTGCTCCTTTCTCCACGCGCACCTCCTCCGAAGGGCCAGGTGATCTGCCCGCCTCCACCAGCTGCCGCTCTTCTCAGCATCCCCTTGGCCCTTGTGCTCAGTGTGGAGGAAGCAACCTGCCTGGGGGCAGCAGCAGTGAGTCTTCCCTGGGCACCGCAGCAAGATCTGCAAGGTGTGTGCCTCCCGCCAGACTGTGAGCGTCAGGGGTGCGGGGATCACACTTCCAGGCCACTGGTGTCCCCACCCCCTCAGGTGGCTTCTCAGCTGGGCTGAACGGCAGCTCTCCTGGGTGAACGGAGGCCTCCAGGGACGCCTAACCCAGGAGGTCGTCCCAGAGGGTTTGCTAGCTCAGATAAGGCAGGAGAGTCCTCTTCCCTGAACAACACAGTCCTTCTCTAGCACCAGCCCCTGACTTCAGCCTCACAGTGACTTGTGTGGAGCCAACAGCCCCTCTGTGAGGGAGGGACTGCTCCAGACGCTCTCTGACCCCTCCACCCCTCATGACATCTGCACCCTGGGGTCCAGGGGGACACAAAAAGCTCTACAGATATTCAGGGGTCTCCACTATTCAAGGCGGCCAGAGGCTGCTGAATACCTGAGAGAGGAAACATGTTTGGGAAAATAAGTTCCATTTTAGGAGCTTCTGAGTGAGAGCTGTGTGTGCAAACATCCCCACGCCATCAGGGTCCCTTCGGCAGGTTCAAACACTGTCCGCGGAGGCTCCCTTTCCCAGGCCCTATCCAAGGTTCAGATACAGCTCTCGGTCCTTTGTGCTTCTGAAAAGTTAGTTCCATTTCGGTGGGCATGGACTGAGCACCTACTAAGCACCAAGCACTCTTCATACAACACTTCTGTTTAATCACAACAAATCAGGAGGAAAATGGGATCCCCATTCTTGATGAGGAAACTGAGGTTCTGGGAACTGAGATAATAGTAAGCAACATTGGAGCCCCTGCTGGACACTTCCACCTGCCCTAATCTAAGCCGCACACTTGCAGGGTGGGCGTTGTCAGCCCCATTTTACATGGGAGGAACCTGGGGTCAAGCAGCCAAGGGAAAGGCCCGAACATCCTGCATCTAGGATAGGGCAGCTCTGGCTTCAGACCCCAACCCTGTGCTCCACAGACTCTTCTTGCTAGGAGGACCGCAGGAGGCCAGAGGTCACACCCAACATCCTCCTGGTGACCTTGGCTCCTGCTAAGAGGCACTTTCTGCTGGCAAGAGACCAAGACCTTGCCAGGATGAGAACACAGCTGTCATACTGAACTAGCTAAAAATAAAGGAGGTACCCAGTCCCTGAAGGTGAACAGAACAGCCCTGGAATGTGGCAGGGCAAGAACAACAGGCTTCATTCTGGGCCTCGTGGTCAATGGCTTGGGCTGGAGCCAGGCTCCAGACTCACAGTTTTTAATGTCTCAGGTGCCTCCAGGTAAGGGAAGAGAAGATCCGAAGTATAGACAACTTTGCTTTCACCATGAGACAACCAGATAGTGGATTCATGGTTCTGAAGTACTGCAGTGGTGGGGGCAGAGCAGTCTGGAAAGCAGAAGGCCGCAGGCCTCCTCCAACTGCACGGATTCCTCCTTTAACCTTGGGCACATCACTTTCATCTGTGTTTCTCCTATCAGTAAAAGCATCATTGAAAACTACCCTCTCGTCATCACGTGTGGTAGGCACCAGAGCTCCACGACACTGTGGATTCCTCAGCATACAAGCTTTTCAGAATCCTATGGTGGCCAAGCAAAATGGTACCCAGGATTCCTGCCCAGCTCAGGGGCCTGGCCACCTACCCTCTGTTACCCAGGAAGCTGCACTCCGTCTGCAGGTGCCCACAGGTGTGCTCTGGATGAACAACGATAACATCTGGCATCTAAGTAATTCAGTACCCTTTCCAAGTGTTTCCATACCTGTTCTCTGGTTTAATAAATGGGCAGTGAGACACAAATCACCTCATCTGACAGATAAGGGAACTGAGGTCCAAAGAGCTTGATGCCCACCTAACAACACAGCTTCAGCCACAGGGATCCTTGAGAGATAAAGGAGTCCAGCCTCCTGGTTTTACAGACAAGGAAATCGAGGCCCAAGGACCCCAGGAACCTACTGCTTTAAATCCAGAGTGCCTCTGTCCAAACCTCTGAGCCATAAAATTCACTTCTAGCAGAGTGCTTCCAGCAGGAATATAATGCAAGGCACATATGTATAAAATTTTCTAGTACCTATGTTTTTTGAAAAGGTGACATTAATTCTAATAATATTTTATTTAACCCAATATATCCAAACTATTATTCCCACATGTAACTAATATCTTTTAAATTACCGATGAGCTATTTTACATATCTTCTTTGTCATACAAAGTCTTCAAAACCCTGTATTTTCTGTTCAACAGCACATCTCAAACCAGAGTTGCCACATTTTAAGTGCTCAATAGCCACACATGGCTAGTGTGGCTCTTGTTCTGGACAGCAGGGCTCTAGCACCCCAGTCACATCCCCAGTGTGGGAGCCTTGAGTGACAATGTCTGCGGGGAGGCCACTGCCATGCACTGCTGTGGAAGCCTAAAGCCCTGACCAAAGTCCTGGATCTGCATGCGCAGTGAGAGCACCTACCAGTGTCAGGCAGACCTGTGCCCCATCCCAGCTCTTCTGTTCTCTGGCCAACAAAGATCATGTCAATTCCACTTCCTGAGGCTTCGCTGCCCCACATGTAAGAGGTAGGAAGAAATACCTACATTCAAGCTTGCCAGAAGGACTCCACTAAATCAAGCATGTAAAAGTATTTTGAAGATGAAACAGAATTTTGTAAATGTGAGGCAGTGTCTTTGTTACAATAATGGCCTGGAGTCTCCTACTTGATTCACCACACCCACCCAGGCAGGGTCCTAGAAGGCACAGGGGGACATCAGAGACATGAGGTCAGATTGAATAACAAGGCTGCTGGTGAACCCCCACGCATCAATGAATCAAGGAAAGCAGCTGCTTACAGAAGGGCCAGGCAGACACTGGGAGAGAAAGCTAGACTGATAATGCCTTACAGGGAGCATAGGGAGGTCCTGCAAGGTGGGCACTGGCCTCCCCAAATGTCCTCTTTTAAATGCAAACAGGATGGAGGGAGGGGAATAAATGGACAAAAGGTACAGAGAGAAATTTGAAAACCAGAGAAAATCCCTAACATTCACTGTAAAAGACTTTATTGGGTCAATTTCCTTCCCAGGTGGAAGGAGTTGGTCAACACTAAGCAGCATGGGGGTGGAGGGGTGGGGTCTGGAGGGTGGGGATGGGCAGGCACAAAGCAGGGTGCTGGGGGTGGGGAGAGTGGGGAGGAAGGGGAGACGGGAATCAGGGGGATTTTGAGGATTCTGTGCCCAGCTCTGCCTTGTCCCCAGTTCTTCCTCCTTTGAATCTGTTTCCCTCAATAGCAAAATGAGAGTTGGATGTGTTATGGTAGAAAGAACATAGGTCTCTGAGTTAGGGGAACTGACAGTGTTTCTGTCTCTATCACTCACTAGCCATGTGGTCAGCAAGTCCCTCCACCACTTGGGGCCTCAGTTTCCTCATTTCCTTCCTCGGGGGGACAGAAGCAGGGTCTCTTCCAGCCACTCCACTTTTACACACATATCCAAGAGAAACGAAAGTATGTCCACACAGGGAAAACTGCTCACAGCAGCATTATCATAACAGCCTCAAAGTGGAAACAAAACAAACATCCTGAACTAACAAATGTGTAAACAAAATGCAGCATATAAGCACAAATGAATATTACTCAGCAATAAAAAAATTGAAGTACACATACTTATGGGTACATACGTATGAATGAACCGTGAAAACATGCTAAGCAAAAGAAATCACACACACAGGTCACATTATTATATAATTCTGTTCATATGTAAATGTTCAGAAGAAGTAAATTCATTAAGAAAAAAGAAATAGATTAGTAGATACCAAGGTGTAAGGCGCAATGGGGAGTGACTGCTTAAGGGTACAGAGTTTCTCCTGGGGTTGATGAAAATGTTCTGGAATGAGATGGTGGTGACAGTTGCACAAGTTCATGAATCTATTAGACACCACAGACTTGTACTCTTTACAATGTTAAGTTTTGTGGTATGTGAATTATATCTCAATGTAAAAAAAAGCAGGGGCTCTGCCAGCAGACTTGATGGGTCTGCATGCTGACTCTTCTGTTTATACCTGAGCCTCAGGGTTCTCATCCAAAAGCAGTAATCATAAGAGATCCCCACTAACAGCAGAGCTGGGGGGATATAATGCCTTCAGTGCAGCAAACAAGACAGGCATCATATGTTGGCTTCGCTTAGTATTGTTAATGCTGCTGCTGCTGCTAAGTCGCTTCAGTCGTGTCCAACTCTGTGCAATCCCATAGACGGCAGCCCACCAGGCTCCGCCATCCCTGGGATTCTCCAGCCAAGAACACTGGAGTGGGTTGCCATTTCCTTCTCCAGCGTATGAAAGTGAAAAGTGAAAGTCACTCAGTCATGTCCAACTCTTCACGACCCCGTGGACTGCAACTTACCAGGCTCCTCCATCCATGGGATTTTCCAGGCAAGAGTACTGGAGTGGGTTGCCATCGCCTTCTCCGAGTATTATTACTACTGACAGTTAAGTAAGAACCATTTTAGGAGAGACAGGCCCGTAGTAGGCATTCAATGCAACCTTCCCTCCAAGGTCCCCTCAATGCCTCAGCGCCTGCAAGCCGGTAACTAAGCGTGGAATTGGATGAACATGATCCGACATTTTCTGCCTCTCACAGGGCTCACAAGATCTGTTTCTATTTGCAAAGGGCTGGGCTGCAGACTTCACATTTCAGTTTCCCTGCCGCGGGGGACACAGCCACCCTCTCCTTTTAGGGAAGATAGTCTGAGAGAGGCTGCCAGCTTCGAGCATTCTCTAACAGAGGAACATTTAGGGGGCTGATAAGCCAGCCCTGCCCACTCAGATCCACCCAGTGAGAGAGAGGACGCGCGAGCAAAAGCACACTTGTGTGTTTCAATACCCAGGAAAGTTTACAGGATTCACACTAGAGCACAAGGGGACACAGAGAGCCCTCGCGAGCTTGTCTCTGCACCCCCCACCCCCTCCGCACGCATTGTGGAAACAGCCAAGGAGGCGGGCACTGCTCACAGTGAGTTTTCAGCCTCAGTCAGTAATACTCTGGCAGCAAGGGCTCCCTTCGCAAGGTAAACTAGGAAATGGCTATTTTTAAGCCAAGCTCAAATGTTGTCATGTGCGTGGAAATGGCTGGGAAGAAACAGTCTATTTAAAAATTGTCTATTAAAAATTTTAAAGGTTTTACTGCACCAAGGGTTGGCCATGGAACTATACGAACCTGTAGAAAACTTTTTTATTTTGTTTTTTCTTTTAACTTTTTATTTCGTAATAAGCGTATAGCCAGTTAACAATGTTGTGACAGCTGCGACAGTTTCAGGTGAAGAGCAAAGGGGCTCAGCCACACACATACAGGTTCCCCACAAACGCCCCTCCCATCCAGGCTGCCGCATTAACAGTGAGCAGAGCTCCTTGTCCTACACAGTAGGTCCTTGTTGGTTAACCATTTTAAATAAAGCAGTGTGTACGTGCCCAACCCGAAGTCCGCAGCTATCCCTTCCCCACTTCCTCCCCCTGGCAACCGTTAAGTTCAGAACCCGTACAAAACTCCTAACTGGAAGCCTGATCACGAAGGCAATCTAGCAAAACATTAAAAATGGGAAGATATACACACTCTTCTGCCAAGCAATTTCAGGCCTAGAGCAACTTCTTTGTGGACAGAGGATTCCTATGGCACTGTAAGTTAAAAATTCATAAATTCAAAAGCCCACCAAAAGAACTGATAAATTAGTTTAGTGTGTTCACACAATGCAAGAGCATATCGCAGTTTAAATTGATGAAACAGAGGTACGTGGATCAACATGGAAGAATATACAATGTTGAGCTTTTAAAGAAGGCTAGTTGCAGAAGGATACAAACAGAATAACACCAGTTACAAAAAGTTCAAGCCATATAAAGTAACAGTACACATTGTTTAATAGATGCGATATATAATAAAAAATATTAAACATGCAGGAAATGATAAACACCAAATTCAGGACAGAGGTCACCTCTGGAGGAGAAATGAATGGGACTGAAGACGGGCATAGAAGTGGTTACAGTTGTGTCTGTGATAAAATTGTGATTGTGTCTGTTACTTTTCAAGCTAGCAGTGGATACACAAGTGTTTGTTATATTAGCTTCAATATTTTTTTATGCACCTTGAATATTTCACAATAAAAAATTAACTCTTGTGTACTGATTGCTGGGGGGAGAGAATTAAAATACAGATTCTAAGTTAAATCACTAAAAACAACAGCCCTCTGGATCCCATTCCAGGTTTTCTAAGACCTTGAGAAAGTTACTTATCTCCTCTGGGCCTCCAGCCAGTCCCTGTTTCTAAATGGGGAATAAAATCTCTGCCTTCTGTCCACAGCACACAAGGCAGCAGGATGTCCAGGGAAGGAGCAGTGAGGGGGACAGAGCTGCCCTGGGACGCTCAGGGATGACACTTTCTGCCGTGACAACCTCACTGAGGTTTCTGAAAGATCAGATGAAAGCACACACATACCCATGTGGGTGTCAGCATGTCTGTGTGTATTGTTAGATACAGACAGACATATATACCTACAGACACAATTGGTATCTGACAGGGCTTCCCAGGTGGTGCTAGTGGCAAAGAACCCGCCAGTCAATGCAGGAGATGTTAAGAGACAGGTTTGATCACTGGGTTGGGAAGATCTCCTGGAGGATGGCATAGCAACATATTCTAGTATTCTTGAATGGAGAATCCCATGGACAGAGGTGCCCAGTGGGCTAAGTTCACAGGGCCCCAAAGAGTCAGACACAACTGAAGTGACTTAGCACACATGCACACAGCGCCCAGAAAGTGTTTTAAAAAGAGAACCATTTAAAAAAGAGAGAAGGCAAACCTACATTTTGGTAACTATCCATCTGACTCACCCTTAATGAAGTTTCTAAGTACAATATTTCCATTTGTACATTTAGAGTCTAGCTTTCCGCACCCCACCCCTCCCCACAGTGCGTGTGTAATCTTAGTTCCCTGACCAGGGATCAAACCAGGGCTCTTGGCAGTCAAAGTATGGAGTACTAATCACAGGACTGCCAGGGAATTCCCTAGAGCCTGACTTTAAGCAATTCCTAGGCTAGTGGTTTCCCACCCAAATACCTGACCGTGGCCCCCAGAGCTCTCATAGCATTCTATGCTTTGCACTTATCATAAGATAGCAGATAATTATTTATACTCCATGAGAAAACAGGGACTATTTCTACCAGGTTTATAGTCATCACTCCAGCCTAGTACAGAACTCTGCACATAATAAAGGACTCAAACATTTTCCGAGGAAATGGAGGCACTCCCATGATCGGATTTGATTCTAGAGGTCCTCAAATCAATTAAGCAGGTGCCGACGGTCTAGCCAGGACTACTTCCTGGGCGCAGAGGTGTATGTTGGCCTCTCCAGCATCTCCCCCAGGGATTCCTCAAGCGTGTTCAGAGCCAACTCCAGTGGCTAATTCTACCAGGCAGGAACCGACTGCAGGCACACAGTCCTTCTAGAAGAAAGCTGCCCATGCTTTCTCCAGAAACAGGAGGCGTGTGGGAGGACAGCACAGCATGGCCAGATGTGAAAGTCCCTCATACCCACCCGCACTCCCAGTTTATTCCCTCACGACAATCCCAAACTGTCTAACCAAAGGAAGTGTCAGGGATTTTCTGGGCGGAGAACTCCAAGGAACTTCCAAGGGTAGAGGGGACAGGGGCAGTGTAATAAAGATTCCCCAGAGAGTGAGGCTCTTACTGGGTAGTTGCATAACACCAGATCCAAAGGCGCACGTGACGGTTTTCTCTCATCTCTCTCTCTTACTTCCCCCACCCCACCCCCAATCAATAAGGAAACAGGCATTTTTTTAAATGCTTGCTTTTGCCACTGGGACACATGGGCCCCAGGGAACTAGAACTCGGTAGCCCTGTAACTGCTAAGCATACTCTCCTCTGTCTTCGCGAACCAAGCACTCAAATCACACTTGTTGCTCACCTGCTTATGGAGATTCCGTCATATCATGGGGATCCCTCCCCGGGAAAATCCACTGGCATTTGTTCCCCATTCTGACAACCCTGGAGGAAAGGAAGTCTAGCCTTTCTTTAGGGGCCAAGTTCTAACCTTTCGGGGCCCATCGTCCTTTCCTGAAGGAATAGAGCACTATGTAATCCTTCCCCTTTCTTCAGGCTCTTCATGGCTAACCCAAGTGGAGGAAGCATGCAAGAGAAGAGGCATGCTAAAAGCTGCTTGGAGGTCAAAAGACACAGGCTCTCGGTGCAGAATTAACAGGTGGCTAGAATTCTGATGAATGGAATGCACACAAGCATCCTTTTCCTCCCAAAAGTAATAGAAGAGTAAAAGGGATATCTATGTTTTGTACTTTTGTACTTCAGTCTAATGCCAGAGAATCCTATCATCTAACACTACACACATGCAGTCTGGAAAACGGCGATCCATGCTGGGAAGCCAGATGCATAGCGCATTTCAACATAGGATGTATTTATGAGGTTGAATTACTGATGTCCCATAAGCAACGGGGAGAGAAAAGATAACCTTTCATGATCACTTTTGTATCCCAAGCAATCCCATAAACCTTCGCAGGCACCATCCCCCTCTTCCCCAGGATAGAGGGCAAGGAGATGGATGAGGATTAGTGGGGGATGCCAGAGTTGTCTCCAGTGATCCAGAGACCACTTAGGGCTGGAGGGCTGAATCATCATTGCTTGTCTTCAGTGGGTCCTCATCAGGTTGCAGGTAGGGCCCAGTTCCAAAGGAAGAACAGGGCTTGGAGTCCTGCAAGTGGAGGACTTACCTTGGATCCCTAGGGTAAGTGGTCTCTAATAATCCTGAGTTCCAGGAGAACAGATGTAGTCTCAGGATCTGCACGAGTAGGGGCTGGGAAAACTGAATAGGCTATCAGAAGTGCCCACTATGTATTCAAGAGGCCCAGGAAGCTTCCTGAGGACCACACACACAATGGAAGAGCCACACAGACCATCATGAAGGCCAAGGTGACCCTCTGGCAGGAATCCACATCCTCTCCCCATAGAAAGCAGCCTGAGAACTCCTCCATGAGATGCAAGAATGCCAGCTTGTTTTTAAGACTCTCTTTGACCAATAATATTATTTGGTGGAAGCTTCGGCCTCAAGACCCTCCACCAGCAAGGTTCTGAGGACAGAGGAAGGCAGAGAAGGAATTTCAGACTGCCAAGTCTCAGAGGAGGAGGGATCTGAGGATCAAGTGATTCAGAAATCACACAGTCAGATGCGTACAGGAGCCTGGTGGATAGACTGTGAGTCAGGCCACCACGAGGAGCAGAGGGCTCTGGGGCCACACTAGAAATTGCCCACATGATAAAATGGGTCCCACCAAGGGCAGTCCAAGTCTCAACCCAACCTGGCTCCTGGCAGCCACAGATGATGGTGGGTGTGGATGCTGGAGGCTTACAAGGTTATCCGGGTCCCCACCTCAGTGATCTGCAGTCTTGAGCTACAAAGGGCACCACGTGCAGGGAGAGGACAGTGAACCCATCTATGTCTTCAACTCCCCACTGTGAAATGGGAAGGGCATCAATCATACACAACACCACTGAAGTCAACTGGTGAAATGCACAAGTTGGTATGCACAGCTGCCAGAGTTCAGTGGCCAGAAGGAGGCTCCAGGGTGCTCCTTGGGAGTGGAGTCCCACGGCTTGACAACTCCACAGTACTGCCACTTGTAGCCATGAGGGACCCTGACCGGTTCCCAGGCCTGTCTCCTAACTACCCAATTCTGGTCCCCACTGGGCGCAGGATCCAAGATCCAAGCAGCATCCTCCACTGTTTCAGTCTCAGCACCTCCCCCTCAGCTGACTTCAAGGAGGAGCCTCGGTCAAGTTCCCAGTGGAGGGAGGCGGAAACGTGGGTCACACCCTGGCTTTCCCCCTAACTCCTCGGTGACCTTGAGGAGGTGACCTCACTACCCTCAGCCTATTTCCTCTTGTGCCAGAGGTGGGGGCTGACTTGGGTGATTAGGGAGAGCACTGAACTTCCGGTGGCTGCAGGTCTGTGGCTCCTGCCTCTCACCTGTAGGTAGCGCTCCCTTGCTGGAACTCCAAAGTCAGGTTGACTTTGCTGTCCAGCCCACCTTATCCCAGCAATAATGTCACTCACTTTGGGTGTGGGTCAGGAGCATCTGCCAAGCTTGGCAATGATAACATGGGCGTCTTTCCCTACAGCTTAGGCTGTTTCTTAAAAACTTGATGCCAAAACTGGTAGGAGGGAGAGTTACACCTTTCACACCTGCCAGCTGACAGTTTTTTATGTTAGAAGTCAAGAGAGGGAGATGTGTCCTTGTGCAAGAACACACACACCACAAGCATACAAGTCAAGACCTCCGTCCGACTCAAAAGAGCAGTCTCTTATTTGAGCTCCCTTGGGCTGGCTGGAAATTACAGCTTAAGAGAGCGGTCACGTAGAGGGATTAAAAAAAAAAAATTCCATTCAGACGTACCGCTCCAGACATGAGGCCTATGAGCAAAGTTTCCGGTGGCCTCCGCGCCCCTCCCTGTTTCAGGAAGCCATGCGGGTCGCTCGGTCCTCAGATTAAGGGAGCAGCCGCAATAGCTGGGAGAGCTGGGGTGACAGTTTTCCCGGACCCCCGACGCCCTCCACCGGGAACCCCAAATATGGGATGCCTGGCCTCCAGCCAGCACCCCCGCCTGCCGCGCACTCACCTCCCCAGCATCTCTGTGATCACTCCGCCCACGGCGCTAGGACCGTACCAAACAGGGCCTGCGGACCAGCCCACCAGTCCCCACATGGCCACCTCCCCGCATGGCCCAGGGGCCCATTTGACTTCCACAGCCCGCTTCAAGGACACTGCAGCAGGCAGCCCAGTCTCGAGGGTCTTTCCCCAACCCACACACAGACGGCCCCAGGAAGAATCGAAGGGCGAAGTCTTCCCCACCGCCCGACAATCCAACCAGTGCTGGGCGCGGGAGGATGGAGGCGGCTGCGGCGGCGAGCGGATGCCGGAATGCAAGGCTGCGGGCAGAGCGCCGGGCGGCGGCGGCGGCCCCGGCTCACCTTTTTGACTTGGTCATCCTTCAGTTCGGTGAAGTAATAAGCTAGGAGCTGCGCGGCGATCATGCTGGCGCTCGGGGGCTCGGGGCGACAGGCGGGCGGCCGGCGTCGGTGCTCCGCACCCGGGCGAACAGTGGTCCTCTGGCGGCCGCTCCGCGGCTCCTCCTCCTCCTCCGGCGGCTCCTCCCCCGCGACCCGGAGCGCGGCGCCCGCTCCTGCGCTCCCCGTCTGCGCGCTCCCGTCCGCGCGGGGGTGACAGTCGCCAGGCGGCCCACCTCCTCGGCGCCCATTGGCTGCCGCGCGCCTCGGCTGCGCCCGGCGGCGGCGGGCGGGCCGGGACCTGGGGGGCGCGGCGGCCGCTCCTCCCAGCGTCTGAAAGAGGGCGGGCGACGCTGCGAAATCCCCCACGGCCAGGCATCTCCCGGCACGTCCCCCACGTAGGGAGCCGGCGCAGGGGCGGGAGGTTTTGTCGCGCGCGCACCGCCACGCGTGGCGGCGCCCTGCTGGGGCGGGGCGCAGGCGGGGAGGCGGCACCGCCCGGCCCGGCTGGCTGGGGAGCTGGGCGGCCTTGGCGGGGGGGGCGGGGAACGCAGTCCCCTTCCTCGGAAATTAGGGCTCGCCCCTGTTAGTTCCAAGGAAGGGGAGACGCCCTAAGGGGACTCGAAGAAGCGGGCGTGGGAAGCGAGCGGGGCCTGTGCCGGCGAATGCCAGAGGCTTGGGGGGCTTGGCGGTCCTCGCACCGGGGCCCCACGCCTGCCAGCTCTCGCGGGCCCAAGGGGCCGAGCGCGGAGCCCCACCTGGGTCCTCACCGCCGGGGCATCACCCTACTCCACCCTGGCCCGCCCGTGCTGCAGCGCCTCCAGGCCTGATCCTCCGGCTGGCGGATTTGCATCGCGAAACCAAGAGCGACGCCCCGCAGCGTCCGCCCCTGAGTCACCGGTTCTTTCAGCCGTCTTCCCCAAGGGTGCACGCCGCACGCCGCTGGGCGGGACTTGAGCTGCAGGCTCTGGCCCCAAACCCTGGGCTCCTGAGCACCCAGGCTCGGTGGAGTGTGGGGGACACTTTAGGCGCCCCTCTTAGATGCCGCCTTTTTCACGTCCTGAAGGAAGAAGTTAGCCGGGTTGGGAGGAATCCCCGGAAAAACCCCCGCTCTAAAATAGGGAAGGGAGGTGCGGAATCAGAGGTGTTTATGCTGCTACTAGGACTGATGGCAGCCATAGGATTCTTAGATTAATTGCTTCTGTGTGCCAGACACCACCAGGCGCTTTACTGCCTTACAAGAGGACGTGAACTGAACTCAAAATACAAAGAAGTGGTTACTGATTCAGCGGGTAAGCAAGTGGGGGCTCGCTGAGGCCATGTGTCTTGCTATACAACCAGAAAGCTGTAGATGTAGGATTAGACTTTGAGTCTGTGTGTTTTCAAACCAGTGCTCACCCGTGGGTTTTGCGTCCTCCCAGTGGTAGGTAGCCTCTCTGCCTAAACAGGCCATGGTACTGGAACCAAGGCAGCAGAGATGGCCAGTGTCCAGACCCATAACCTCTACCCAAGCCCTGGATCCTGGGAGCCCCTGGCCAGGCCTAAGAAAAGTACAGTGGAGTCAGGAGGGGATGGTTTAGGACCAGAACACTTCTCAGGAACCTCAGGGGCATGGTTTTTGCCATCATCAGTTGATGAGGATCTCAGTTGTGGCCCTGGAGCCCAGAGCTGTCAGTCCAGAGCATAGCCCTCACCCCCTTGCATAAAGCTGTGGCACCCAAAGTCACCTCTCTGAGCCTGCTTCCTCGTCTATAACATGGAGATGCTAATGGCACCTACCTCCCTTGGTTGCTGTGAAATACTACAAATAAAACACTTGCTTATAATATGCAATTAATTAATGGTGGGTATTATAAGATTGACTTGGAAGCTGATGAGGCTTACACTTTGAGGCTTCTTGCTCACACTTCCCTGAGTCTAGGCCCTGAGAGGACCCATCAATTTTATTTTGTAATTTTGAATTATTTTCCAAAGAGGCTCCCCCAAATTGTTAAAGCTGCAAGCCTCACAAAACCTGGCTCTGCCTCCTGGATGTGTGCCCAGTTGCTCAGTCCTTTTTGACTCTTTGCAACTCTTCGGACTGTAATCCTCTGTCCATGGTATTTTCTGGGCAAGAATACTGGAGTGGATTGCCATTTCCTCCTCCAGGGAATCTTCCTGACCCAGGGATCAAACCCACATCTCCTGTGTCTCCTGCATTGCAGGCAGATTCTCTACCTGCTGAGCCATCAGGAAAGTCTCACCCCCTGGATAGTATCCTTAAAAGCCAGGAACAGAGAGGCCTCCTGGCAGCCATCAAACATTTACACCACCTGCAATTCCATAAAGCAAAATCGAGAAGATGAGAACAGTTTGGTTGTTCTCAAGTGCCATTCAAGTCTTGCAAATGTGATTCTGCCAGACTCACAAGGACCAAGAATTGTGCTTTGTTAATTGCTCTGTCTCACACTCAGCCCAGGGCCTGGCACTCAAAGATGGAATGAGTTCAGGGCAGCGATCAGGAGTACACATACCCTTTTACCCAGGCCCGGCCAGCATCATCACCAAGCCCCCGTTACAACTGAGATGTTTATCTGAGCCGGAGCCAGGGAAAAACTAACCCTTCCACTGGCCAGACTTCCCTGAGATATTCTCTTTGCAGGCAGGGAGGCTGCCAGTGCTTTCTCTTTTCTGCCTTTGAGAGAGAATCTGCTTCCTAAGAGGACTCACTCCTCCCCACCCCCAGGTTTCCTGAGAAATATCTCTAGGCCTGCCCCACTGCTTCTTCCCAACCCTCAGTCCTCATCAGCCCATGCCAGAAATATTACAAGTCTAGCTGCCCTTCCTGGCTCCTGGCTTCCTGCCATCCAAGTCATTCTGAGGTCTGAGCCACATTATTCCTGCTAAAAAGCAGCCTAATCACATCATAACCGTGCCCTAAATCCCTTGATGGCCCCCTCCTTCCTGATGGAGCCAGTTCAAACATCTCTGCCTGGTGTCTGAGGCCTTACGTAATCTGACTCCACTCTTCCCCACTAATCTTTTCTCCACCCCAAGAAGGCCACTTCCTCCTGTCCTTGACCCACACCAGGTCTATCCTGTTTGCATCCCTGCACTATTTCCTTGCTTGCTCAGCCTTCTTCTCCACTCACCTCCACCTGAACCAGTGTCCCTCTCGCCGGAAACCCAGCTGTCCCACCCTCCCCACAAATCCTTCCCTGACCGTGGCTACTCACTGCAGTTCCCCAGGCCTCAGCACTTCCACAGGGCAAACTCTGACTGTGCTCAGAGTCCATCTAGGTCTGGACCAAGGCTCTTCTTTACAGAGTAAGAACGTGAGGAGCAGTAGGCAGGCCATCTTGCCCAGGGTCAGGTTGTGGTAGAGTTTGGAGCTGGGACTCAAACCCAGTCCTGATGCCCAGCCAGTGTCCTGTTCATCTTTTCCCACCACCTCACTGTAAGCCTGGCCCACAGATAAGTAACACTGAGTCATGACAGTCTGCCTGATAGTGTTGGCTGTCTTCTCGGGGTGGGTGGCCTTATCTGCCCCCAATCAGACAGCTTCCTGAGGCCGGGGCCCATGCTGCCCTGCTGTGTCCCATACTGGGCTCAGAATTTCCCCTTTATGTCATGCCATTTATCACCCCTTGTACTTTATTATTCTGCCTCTTTTTTGTTGCTGTCACAGATCTCTTGGACCCCAGCGAAGTCCCTTTGCTAATTACTTTACAGACCCTGAGGAAGAGCAGCAAAGACCTGGACCATAGGAAACCTAGTTCCACAGGTCTCCCCTCTAGATGGCCCCCCCTCTCCTGGAAGTCCCCTGGGTTTCTCTGTTCAAGTTGGGGTGGGGGTAGAGGATCAGACTGCTGGACTACCAAGCCACGAAACACCCCTGCTGGTAAGAAAGTGAGGGCTGCAGGTAAGTCAGAATGAAACCATTCGCATCAGCCCCATGGGCACTAGGAACTTCACTCCAGAAATTCTCTGCAGAGAATCAAAGCTGTACCCCAACATCTGGCAGCACACTTGTAACAGCAATGCTTGCATAATGTTGACAGTTTACAGAGTAGTTTCTCACTTATTACCTCATTTCTCCTGATAACAGGCTGGTGAGGTTAGAAGGGCAAATATCATCACCCCCATTTAATCAATGAGGGTTATGGGGTTTATAGAACTTGTTTAAGGTCTCAAAGAGAAAGAGAAAGCGAAGAAAGAAAACCCACTCTAGGGCAGCATCTTGGAATACTGACAGTGGGGGGCCTGTCATGCACGCACAACACATTCTGAAAAGTACCAGCAGGAGGGGAGACTGACCCCAATATTTCTATTAGTTAGATCTGTGGTGTTCAACCTGGGTGTGTAAAAGAATCACCTGGAGGGGATTCCCTGGTGGTGGAAGCGGTTAGGACTCCACACTTTCACTTCTGTGGGCCCTGGTTCAATCCCTGGTTGGGGAACTTAAGATCCCTCAAGCCAGGCAGTGCAGAAAAAAAAATAATAATCACCTGGAGAGCTTTATAAATGCCAATGTCCAAGCCCTAATCCCAGAGGCGATGGCTGAATTGATCTGGGGTGCAGTCCAAACAGCCTTTTAAAGGTTCCCTAGGTGAATGCCAGGGACTGTCAGGAATGAGGATGACTGATTTAGACCCTAACTTTCCAAGGGGACATCTGGAGGAAACGTCTGAAATGAATTGACCTGTAATGCTTTTAGAAGGCTCCCTCAGACACTGCTTATCGTGGCTCCTCCAGGGTCCTAGTGATCCTGTCGATCTGGAGAACACTGGGATGAAAGTTCATGGTGACTTTCTCAACAACTTTGCACCATTCTGCTCCCTGCGTGAGAAGGGTAAGGAGTGGCTGGGGTCGTAAAATCACCTCAGCCTGCCTCCCTTCCTCCTTCATTTGCCTAAAGTGCTGCCTTCCAACAACCTCAAAACAGAAGTTACAAATTGGCAACTGCCAGGCTGAAACATTGTACTGGACCCACCTAATGTTTTATGTGCTTCCCTGGGGGCTCAGTGGTAAAGAATCTACCTGCCAATGCAGGAGACACAGGTTCCATCCCTGGGTCAATAAGTTTCCCTGGAGAAGGAAAAGGTAACCCATTACAGTATTCTTGCTTGGGAAATCCTGTGGACAGAGGAGCCTGGTGGGCTACAGTCCGGGGGGTGCAAAGAGTCGGACATGACTGAGCACACATGCACAGTGCTTCATATGTATGGGTCAACCCTCGACAGTTAGGAGATGTCACCTTTTTAAAAAAAAAATAATATTAGGCTGTACTGCCTGGCTTGCTGGGTCTTGATTCTCCCACCGGGGATTGAACCCACATGCCCTACGTTGAAAGCATGGTCTGCCCGCTGGACCACCAGGGAAGTCCCAGATATCACTTTAAAATCCAGATTTCTGGCATCTAAAGTCTAGCCTCACAGAGCCCATGTTATTACTGGCAACAATCAGCTGGCACTGAGCACCACTGCCCGCTTCAGACAAAGCAGAGGTACTGCAGCTTGCCCCAGACCCCACCCAGTCCACCTGCTTCACTGGTACACACGGTTGACTGGCTCCAGTAGGCATTTCAACTTTCAACTGATACCTGGAATTTACAGACCCAAGGCCTCAGGTATCAGAGCCGAGACTGAGATGAGGTAAGAGAGGCCTTGCACCCCACATGTGTGCGTGCATGCTCAGTCGCTCTGTCATCTCCAACTCTTTACTCTTAGCACCTCTTTTGCTTCACCCAAGTCCCAGCCCTCTCAAATATCATCAAGGTCCCTGCATGCCTGCTGCTTGTTCACCTCTGACTTGTTTACCTGGTTCAGAAAGGGCCTGAAACCACCCCCCCACCTCCGAGACACCTTGTTCCGCTTCTGTCCCCAAAAGGCTTTTTTTTTTTTTTTAATATTTATTTTTTACTCATTTGGCTGCATCTAGTCTTAGCTGTAGCACACAGAACTTTGGTTGCCTCATGCAGGCTTAGTTGCTCGGAGGCATGTGGGATCTTAGTTCCCCAAGCAGGTATTGAACCTGTGTCCCCTGCTTTGCCAGGCAGATTCTAAACCACTGGACCATGAGGGAAGTCCCTCCAAAAGGCTTCTATTCTCCTTTAAGGATGACTCCCCTCAGGGATGCCAAGGGAAGCCCAATTCAGTCTTGCCAGTCCCTGAACATCCCATCCTCCTCCCATTGCCTCTGAACCTGAGGAGCCTCCTGTGCTTAAAGAATAAAGGCCTAGAGGAAGAAGGGTTAACCAGACTGCTGAGTCCTAGATGGCCTCAGGCCTGCGCCTTATCTGAGGCCAGCTGCTTCCCCAAAGGACACCCATATCTTGTTGGAACAGAGCAATCTTAAATCACCCTGCTGGCTACCCCGAGTTTCCTGGGCTATTTCTCCCCAGTGCCCCCACGCAAACCACCCTCATGGGTCCAAAAAAAGTTTCTCAATCCTGCCTCTTGGAATTAGCTCCAAAATATAGAGGGAATGCTCACACAGGAGAGTCCATGTCAACACCTAGGCAGGGTCCCCAGCCTGTGGGATTGCACAGGCCAGCAAATTAAACACAAACAAGACCTAGGCGCTGGTTTTTTGATTTGCTGAAAGATTCTTTTTTCTTTGTAGTTTCCATCTTCTCTCTCTATAATATTCTAAAGGAAAATATATTTTACCCCAGAGAAGTGAAAATAAGAGCTGCTTTTTAAATCACATACTTTGGTTTTTATAATAATGTTTACTGCTGTTTAGTCATGAAATTGAGGCTTCCCCAGTGGATCAGATGGTAAAGTATCTGCCTGCAATGTGGGAGACCTGGGTTCAAACCCTGGGTCAGGAAGATCTCTGGAGAAGGGAATGGCAACCCACCCCAGTATTCTTGCGGGGAAAATCCCATGGGCAGAGGAGCCTGATGGGCTACAGTCCACGGGGTCACAAAGAGTCGGACACGACTGAGTGACTGACACACACACAGTTGCTAAGTCCTGTCTGACTCTTTACAACCTGTGGACCGTAGCCCAGCAGGCTCCTCTGTACGTGGGATTCTCCCAGGCAAGAAGACTGGAATGGGTTGCCATTTCCTTCTCCAGGGGATCTTCCCAACCCAGGAATCAAACCTGTATCTCCTGCTTGGCAGGCAGTTTCTTACCACTAAACCACCTGGGAAATCCCCTTTATAATAATAGTGTTTAGGTAGGACTTACTACATACCAGATATTGTTCTAAAATCTTTACATATGTTAACATGTTTGATCCACAGAACAATGAGGTAAAAACCAATTTTATCCCCACTTTATAGGTGCAAACATCAAGTCACAGGGAGATTAAGTGACTTCTCCAAGGTTACAGGGCTACTGATGGAAGAGCTGGGATCCAAGCCCAGGCAGTCTGACTCAAGACCACCCTGCTGCTCTAAGAAGATGAAATATTCATTTTACCATATTGTCCTTATTTCTCTTATTTCACCCAAGCCCAGTGATGGCTCAGATACAGCTGGGTCCAAGCAATGAGTTGGGGAACCTGTCTCCCCTAGTGTACTGAGCCATTCTTGGTTAGATGGATAAAACATAGCCATCTTATAAAGGGCATTTTCAGACCAAGTGATGAGGCTGATCCAGTGACAGAAGGGCCTATAAGGGGGTAGGGAAGCAGCGGCCCCTCCCAGTGTGGTGGGAGTGGGGCATCTAGTTTGGTCAAAGGACCTGAGTGTTCCCTGCTCTCTGAGTCTCCTATGGGTGCATCCCAGCCTGCCCTACCCAAAGAATCACTCTTGTTTGTCAAGAGCTGCAGCCCCCACCTCTCCTGAGCTCCAGATTCATATTTCCAACTGCCTGTAAATATCCAGTCCTAGCTCCCACAGGCACCTGAAACGTACTTTGTCTCCCATCACAGTAATTTCTTAAATTTATTTTCTTCTTGGTTCCTCTCCTTGTCATTTATTCACTCAACAAATACTTGTGAAGCACTTAAGTTGCCCTGCACTTCCTAGTTCACTAGAAATGTGTAGGTGAGCAAGACAGAGTCTCTGCCTACATTCTGTGGGGAGAGACAGTAAACAAATCACAAATTAAAGGTACCTTATGTCAGGTTGTAGGAGGAAAAATAAAGCAAAGTGTTGGCCACACAACCACCTCCTACAATTTCTATTTCCCCTTGTCCTTGAGTCCCCCAAAACTGAGTTCCCCTGCCAAGTTTATGATTAACCTCTCTACGCAAAACTTTATTCCCTTTCTTCTCCCATCCCTGTTCCCCTCAGGCTTGAGGAATATCTGAGAAAAGGGGGTCTGACCCTGTAAGGTCTTCCCAGGCAGAAATCCCTCCATGCTCCCCACTCCCCACCTGCCTTCTTGTTTGTCTTCCCTGTGCCCCAAAAAGTATTTCAGTTCACTTCGTTGCTCAGTTGTGTCCGACTCTGCAACCCCGGAGACTGCAGCCCACCAGGCCTCCCTGTCGATCACCAGCTCCTGGAGTTAATGATTAGCACAATGGTCCTGGGCCTCCTGAAGGGACCAAGATAACATATGAAGAGTGTATATCTGTGAGTAGTTCTGCAGAAAGTAAGACCCCCATTCAGAGGAGGATGGTAACTTACTGACCCCAAGCGTGTAGAACCCAGACTGATTGGAACTAAAAGGCTCATGAATAAAACTCCTGAAAACATCTGCTAATTCACCACCAACCAATCAGAAGAATGTCTGCTAACCTATCACACACCCTGCGACCCTTACCCCTAATGCTCCCTTTAAAAAAGGCCTTGCCTAGAAAAAAACAAACCCTTGCCTCAAAGTCTGTTGAGCACGGGCTGCCCCGTGGTGCCCCACAGTAAACATTGTACACATAGTACTTTGGCACTTTGTTCTCTACCACCCACCCAGTGTCTGTAGATTGGTTTTGCTACACATCAGGTGGAAGGACCCAAGTTCCATCAGTAACCAAAGGAAAGTGAGAGCATCTCATGGAAGCTTCCCAGAGCCATTCCTGACTGTGCAGCTTCCCGTCTGCCATCCTGCCTCCTTCCCTCCTGCTGGCTGAACTACAGACAGACTCGCTAGAGATCCAGAAACTGTCTTGGAGTAAGAAATAACCTTGAGGATGGCAGCCATACAAAACAAAGCAACAAAATAAAATAGAAAGAGCTTGTTTTCCTCTCACCCAGAGACTCCATATCAGCCCCACACTGACAACCTCCAGATTTCCAGAACTTGAGAGAGAAAAACTAAATTACAGTAGAAAGCAATAGAGAATCTGAGTATCATTTTAGATAGGATGGATAAGGGAAGCCTCTCTGAGTATGTGACATATGAGCAGAGACCAGAATGGGAGTATGCCATGCCTGTGCTTTCTCTTCTCTCCTGGGAAAAGAATGTTCCAGACAGAGCCAACTCCCTGCCACCCAAGCTGGAAACCTGAACACCATCCTTGAGCTCTTTCCCCTCCCAAGTGCCCCACATCTAATCTGTCACCAAACCCCATCAAGTCTACTTATACTTGGATCCTGAGAACAAACACAACACAGATCAAACCTACAGACTCTCTTGAATCCATCTTCTCCTTCTGATTCATTCTGCTGGAGCAGGACTGGAGTGGGTTGAATGGCACCCCCCTCCCCACAAGGCATGGCCTGATACCCACAACCTGTGAATGTGACCTTATTTGGAAGAAAGGTCTTTGCATGTGTAATTAAATTAAAGATCTCAAGATTATCCTGGATTACTGATGGGCTCTAAATCCCATGACTGTCCTCATTAAGAGGCAGAAGACAAGACATAAGGAGAAAGGAAAGTGCCATGTGAGGGCAGAGGCAGATGCCACGTGAAAACCAGCGGAAGGATGCCTAGAGCCCCCCGCAGTGGAAGAAGTTCCCTAGAGCCTGTGGTAGGAGCCTGGCCCTGCTGACGCCTTGATTTTGGTCTTCTGGCCCCCCAGAAATGTGAGACAATATATTCCTGTTTGTTTAAGCCACCAAGATTGTGGTGGTTTGTTCTTGTGGCCCTAGGAAATGAACACATTTCCCTTAGCACAATATCTGCTCTCTTAGCTCCAGGCTACAGAGCTTATCTGTTTAGAAATCCCTGTAGTATAGTTTTGATCATGTATCTCAATGTAGTCAAAACGTTTTACAACTACTAGTGCATACTATTATACTAATAAGTATGTTGTAAAACACACCAAAATGTCTATGAGACAGATGGGAGTGTAAAATGATACAGCTACTTTAGAACTGTTTGGTTGTTTCTAGTAAAGTCTCATACACACCGACCCCATGACCCAGCAACAGCTTTTTCACCCAAGAGAAATTAAGGTATATGTCCCTACAAAGATTTGTATACAAATATTCATAACATTTTATCAGTAATAGCCATAACTAGAAGCCACCTAAATGTCCATGAGCAAGAGAGGGGATAAACAAATTGTAGTATATCCATACATACTTTATACTTCTCAGGTATAAAAAAAGAAATGCTTTTTAGGGGTAACAATATTATTGAGATATAATTGACTACCATATACACACATTTAAAGTGTAAAATTCAATGATTTTTAATACAGTTGCAGAGTTGTGAGATCCTCACCACAATTAATTTTAGAACAATTTTGTCATCCTCTAAAGAAACCCCATATCCATTAGCTGTCCCTTCCCATCCAAACTCCACACTCCCCAGCCCCCAAGCAACCTCTAATCTGCTTTCTGTCTCTACAGATTTGCCTCTTCTGGACATATCATATAAATGGAATCATACGGTCTTTGGTGACTGGCTTCTTTTATTTATCATAGTTTTCTCATTGTCGTTTTATAATTTTTTGAAGTGTAGTCGTTTTACAAGGTTTGTTAGTTTCTGCTGTGCCGCAAAGTGAGTCAGCTGTATCTCTACATATAGCCCCTCTTGTTTGGATTTCCTTCCCATCTAGGTCACCAGAGAGCTTGAGTGGAGTCCTCTGTGCTATACGGTGGGTTCTCGTTAGTTATCTATTTTATACGCAGCAATGTGTAGACATGTCAGTCCCATTCTCCCACTTCATTCCAACCCCCTTCCCTCCCTGGTATCCATGTGTCCATTCTCTATGTCTGTGTCTCTATTTCTGTTTTGAAAATAGGTTCTTCCGTACTAGCATATGTTTTTAAGGTTCATTCACATTGTAGTACATATCTGAACTTCAGTCTTTTAAATTTCTAAATAATATTCTGTTGTGCAGCTATATCACAGTTTGTTTATGCACTCATCATTAATAGATGGCTGGTTGTTTCCACTTCAGGGATTCTTTTGGTATTGTATTAGTTAGCTAGGGCTGCCATAACAAAATACCACTGGATGTTAAGCTTAAACAGCAGACCCCCTCATAGTTTTAGAAGCATTCCAAATTTTAGAATTTTCCAAGCCCCTGGTGTTAGTAGGCTTGGTTTCTTCCAGGGCCTCTCTCTTTGGCTTGCAGATGGCTGCTTTCTGATATGGTCTTCTCTCTCATGCACAGACCCCTGATGTCTCTTTATGTATCCAGACTTCATCTTCGTAGAAATACCAGTCAGGGTGGATGAGAATCCACCCTGAAGAGCTCATTTTAGCTTACTGAAGACGCTATCTCCAAATACGATTATACCCTGAGGTACTGGGGCTAAGACTTCAACATATACATTTTGTGGAGACATAATTCTGTCCATAACAGGTATCACATTAAGAAAACACTGCCAATCCAAGGTCACCAAGATTCATACCTATGTTTTCTTCTAAGAGTTTTATAATTTCAGCTGCTGCATTTAGGTATTTTGAATTAAGTTTTGCATACAGCTTGCTGGACATGAATTTGAACAAGCTCCAGGAGTTGGTGATGGACAGGGAAGCCTGGTGTGCTGCAGTCCATGGGGATGCAAAGGGTCAGACATGACTGAGTGACTAAACTGAACTGAACTGAACTGCTTATGACTTGAGGTAGGAATTCAACCTCATGCTTTCACATGTGGATACCCATAGTCCCAGCACCATTTGTTGAAGAGGCTATTCTTAACCCCTGTTGAATTGTTTTTGATATCCCTGTCAAAAATCAAATGATTGTAAGGTGTTAGGGTTTATTTCTGGACTCTCAATTCTATTCCATTGATTTATATGTCCATCCTTACACCAGTCAGAGAAGGCACTGGCACCCCACTCCAGTCCTCTTGCCTGGAAAATCCCATGGACAGAGGAGCCTGGTGGGCTGCAGTCCACGGGGTCGCTAAGAGTCGGACACGACTGAGTGACTTCACTTTCACTTTTCACTTTCATGCATTGGAGAAGAGAATGGCAACCCACTCCAGTGGTCTTGCCTGGAGAATCCCAGGGACGGGGGAGCCTGGTGGGCTGCCGTCTATGGGGTCGCACAGAGTCGGACACGACTGAAGCGGCTTAGCAGCAGCAGCAGCAGCAGCCTTATACCAGTACCGCACTATCTCTATAAGCGTTGAAAATGGGAAATATGAGTCCTTCAACTTTCTTCTTTTTATGAAAGATGTTTTGTCTATTCTGAGTCCCTTCCATTTCTATATGAATTTTAGGATTCACTTGTCAATTTCTGCAGAGAAGCCAGCTGGGATTTTGATAGGGGTTGTGTTGAGTCTATACATCAATTTGAGGAGTATTGCCATCTGAACAGTATTAAGGCTTTCAATCTACATGAACGTGGCGTGTCTTTCCTTTTATTTAGATCTTATTCAATCTCTTTCAACAATGTTTTGTCGTTTTCATAGTATAAGTCTTATACTTCTTTTAAGTTTATTCCTAAGTGTTTTGTTCTTTTTTGGTGCTATTATAAATGAAATTGTTTTCTTAATTTCCTTTTTGGATTATCTTTGTATAGGAATCCCCTGATTTTTGTGTATGGATTTTCTATCCTTGCTGGATGTGTTTATTAATTCTAACAGTTTTGGTGTGTGTGTGTGTATCTTAGGATCTTCTATATACAAAATCATGTAGGAATGAATATATGCAGCAATATAAAAACATTTAAGCCAGATACCAAAGAGCACATGTGTATGATTATATTTACATGAGGTTCGAGAACAAGAATCCCAACCTATGGTGCTAGAAATCAAAACAAGGATAACTTCAGGACAGGAGATGGGGAGCAGTGACTGGAAAGGGGCATGAGGAGGTTTGGGGGAATACAGAAATGTTCTATATTTTGAACTGCATGATGGTTGTATAGGTGCATATGAGTGTGAGTAACAGTCGCTCAGTCATGTCCAGCTCCTTGTGACGACCCCATGGCCTGTAGCCCACCAGGCTCCTGTGTCCATGGGATTTCCCAGGCAAGAGTACTGGAGTGAGTTGACATCCCCTTCTCCAGGGGCTCTTCCCTCCTTGGGGATCGAATCCGGCTCTCCTGCATTGCAGACAGATTCTTTACCATCTGAGGCACCAGGAAGCCCGTACAAGTGCATGAGTGAGTGAGTGAAAGTTTCTCAGTTGTGTCAGACTCTTGGGGACCCCATGGACTATACACTCCATGGAATTCTCCAGGCCAGGATACTAGAGTGGGTAGCCTTTCCCTTCCCCAGGGGATCTTCCCAACCCAGGGATCGAACCCGGGTCTCCTGCACTGCCGGAGGATCCTTCACCAGCTGAGCTGTGAGGGAGGCACGTACAGGTGCATACCTGTGTTCAAACTTACTGATCTAACACTTGGATTTGTGCATTGACTGCTAGTCAATTATACTTTAATAAACATAAAGAGATAAAGATGAAATGAACCGTTTTAAAAGGCTGTGGCCTAAAGTATCATTAGCTAATTATTTCAAGGCCTTCTAGGTACATAGGGACTAGCTCATCATTAGCGATATACGAAATAGAGACAGAATTCAAATAGCCTTGCTCACTTTAGTATTTTTGACTGATTATATTTGGTATTTTTTTAACCCCAAGGTATGACTGATGAGTAGCTTGTGTTAGAGACAGAAAGTAATCAGCACTCTTACTTTCTCACTGTTCATTAGCTTTAATCCAGTTTCTATGTAGAACTCTTTCTCAGGCACTGGCTTGTTTTGTAAGGGTCAGTCTAGTTAAAGCCAGATAATATCATGCATAAAACTTCAACTAGTTTAAGTTTGGAATTACAGAAAAATAAAAAATTCCCCCAGAAAACTGAAAAACAAAATATATGAAAAGAACAAAAATAAAGAACAAAAAATCTTCAACCAAGCAGTTTGAATATATTAAGCTTCATAATATGCTTAAAATGGTTCAGGAAACAAAGCAAGGGGCTACTAACAACCACATCTCATTGTGAGAGACCCTAGGTACGAGATGATACTACTAACCATCTGTATGTCTAACCAAGCAAGGTTACCATCAAGAAATTGGTTACATTGGGAAAAAAAAAAAAAAGAAATTGGTTACGTTGGAACTTGTCATATTTTCTTCCCACTCTGAGTGGATTATCTTGCACACACACCTCCGGGGAATCTCTCTAGACATATCCCCACATCCCCATGTCTGAGTTTCCTGGATGCCCAAGGCTCATGCTGCTTGCCACTGCCAGATAGAATGCAGTGTAATCACATGATGCCTCAGCCTAAAGATCTTTTGGACCCAGTCGCTAGAGTTCCTTAACCAGACACCCAGTGCCTGCCCCACCCAACTTCATCAGCCTCCCCTTGTGTTTTCCACATCAGTATCACACCAGACAGCCTCTCCAGGCTCTTTTCCATCTGTTACAGGCTCTGCTCTCTCTGTGGGGTATGTCTATCCTGGCCTTACGCATTCCTTCCTCAATCAAGACCCTCTGAAAATCTCACTTCTTCTATCCAACCTTTCTTCTCTTCCCAAGACACGACTGATTCCTCCCTCATCTGGCTCTTAAGGCACCTATTACCCTATGTGGTAACTTTTTTCTGTTGAGCTTTACTTCTCAACCATAAATCCTCAAACACTGGAGACTCTTATTTATTTTGGAAAGGAGAAAAATAGAGCTGTACAATCAGTGGAATAAGGGTCAGGGTAGAGGTGGCTGTGAATGCCAACCCAGCCTTGAGCCTCACCTGGAACCGGATAGTGGACCCAGATGCAGGAGACATCAAGAGTTGTTCTGCTTTTCTTCCAGCAACTTGGCTCCTAAGGAATCCAGTTTACCAGCTTTGCATGAAGCAATCCACCTCAGATCTACTGTTTTTTTTTTTTTTTTTTTTGGCGGTACCAGCATGACTTGCAGTATCTCAGTTCCCCAACCAGGGGTTGAACCCAGGCCATGACAGTGAAAGCCCAGAATCATAACTACTGGGCCACCAGGGAACTCCCTGTTGCAATTTTAAAGACACTGTAAAGTGCCAGCTTGGGGAATGAGCAGGGGGTGCCCACTTCAAATGACACAGAACACTCTGTGTTGGGAGCACATGGATGATGCCAGTAGGGAAGATCTGAGACCTGTCCATCCTCTGGGGTGGAGGAGTGGGCATCAGTTTCCGGACAAGCCTGCTCCAGCACACTGGAAGAGACAAGAGAGGCAAGAGACCCTTCCATTCCATCTCCCAGAGTCTCTCCCACAGTCAGCATGCCACACAGCTCCAAGGCTGGAGAGCACCATGTTTTGCTATGATGCATTTTGCTTCTAAGAAAGGGCTAAGATGTCGTGTATTAAGGCATATATGTGAAATCTAGAAAAATGGTATAGATGGTCTGATTTGCAAAATGGAAATAGAAACATAGACATAGAGAACAAATGTATGGACACCAAGAGGGGAAAGGGGTGGGTGGGATGAAGTGGAAGATTGGGACTGACACATATGCCCTGTTGATACTATGTATAAAATGGATACCTAGTGAGAACCCCCTGTATGGCTCAGGGAGCCCTAATTCAGTGCTTTTAGGTGGCCTAAATGGGAAGGAAACCCAAAAAAGAGTGGATATATGTATGTGTATGGCTGATTACCACAACACTGTAAAGCAGCTATACTTCAGTAAAAATTAATAATATTCAAAAAAAGGGTTAAAAGGGAGCCTAGGAACAAAGTTCTCACCAAAAGCCTCTGCCCGGGGCGGGTGGTCTGGGTCCTCACCCCAGAATCTACTGCAGGGCTTCTCACTAAAACCATGATCAGAATTTCCAAAGAGAATCGCCATATACTAAGGCTCTTCTACAGAAAACATTACAGAAGGAAATGGAAATAACATTGAGGTCTCTTACCTTTTCTTCAGTAAGCGGGGGCCGGATTGAATTTTCAGTTGCTGTACCCTTAAAGACAGGACAAGATAAGGTGTTATAGAGGCATGCAACTTGCATTCACAGCATATTGGTGCTTATAATTAACCAATTATGCTCAGAAAGTGAAAGTAATTACACGTAACCTTGAAATACCTAGCATATCCTATAGCGGCAAATGAGCCTCTGGATGAAATGCAGCTGAGCTCAGAAATCTTTGATTCATGAATTTATTCACATCGGCCTTTATTAGGTATTTACAAATGTACTAGGCACTGTGCTAGAAGGTGGAGATGCAAAGATAAAAAACAACAGTGGCTCTGCCTTCAGGGAGCCACAGTCCATGAGAGAAGACAGACGTGCTCATCAATAATGAAAGCACAGCTGGCTGAGCTAGCTACTAGAGAGGTGGGTAGGGAAGCCATGTCTCTGGCCCCACTGCATCCCCAAGACTGCAGGGTGAGATGCTTCCTGGATGAGTGTGGAGGAACTGTGGGCATTAAGCAGTGACCACTTGCTGAGTTAGCACCCCACCTTTCCATCACTCTCTAACAATTTCCCCTGCCAAACAGATTTGGGGAGCTGCTGCCAATCAAGTCCTTCATTGGAAGGACTGATGTTGAAGCTGAAACTCCAATACTTTGGCCACCTCAGGCAAAGAGCTGACTCATTGGAAAAGACCCTGATGCTGGGAAAGATTGAAAGCAGGAGGAGAAGGGGACAACAGGGATGAGATGGTTGGATGGCGTCACCGACTCAATGGACATGAGTTTGGGTAAACTCCGGGAGTTGGCGATGGACAGGGAGGCCTGGCATGCTGCGGTCCATGGGGTCGCAAAGAGTCGTACACGATTGAGCGACTGAACTGAACTGCCAATCAAGAGACAGGCTCATGTGGATTTCTTCATCATGGCAGCTGAGGTGATAAGGAGAACATAAAGAGTAAATTGTTTGCCAAAAAAAAGAGCCACAACAGTTCACCTCTCTGTACCTATGCTCTAGTGTTGTCTCCTCCCACAGTGACCCTGAGACTGGCTGTGTGACTTGCTTTGGCCAGTAGGACAGTAGCAACAGGATACAAGTGCTTGAAAAATGGTTTGTGCTGGGGCCTGCTCTCTCTTGCTGCTCTTGGGACTCTTGCAAACACCACTCTCAGTGGGTGAGAAGGAATGGAATCCAGAGTGACAGAGCACAATGGGAAATCCTCCTTTCGAGGAAGGAGGCCGAGGTTTCTAGAAGATTGCACGATAGCCCGCAGACATGCAGCCAGTCCCTGTGAGAACCAGCAAGAAAATCTGCATCCCCCTGAAAGGCAACCCCTATCTTTTCAGCATTTCTTGTCCTGCCTCAAGTAGTGAGTAAGTGCTCAATTAATGTTTGCTGTTATGAATTGAAAAGCCACACCCTCTTCGAAGCAGACTCCAGACCAAAGAAGCCCTTACGTAATGGTCCCTGGGACTTCCCTGGTGGTCCAACGGCTAAGACTCCGTGCTCCCCATGTAGGGGGCCTGGGTTCGATCCCAGGTCAGGAAACTAGATCCCTCAGGCCATAACAGAAAAATCCCTCATGCTGCAACAAAGACCAAAGATCCTGTGAGCTGCAACAAAGACCTGGGGCAGCCAAATAGAATAAATAAATAAATACTAAAAGAAAAAATCATGGTCCTAGGGAAGCTAGGAAAACAAGAAAAGGCATCAAATGACCAGGACAATCCAGGCATGTCTTCTGCGTGCCCAAGACCCAAACAGTCTAGGCTTTACATTGATTCCCCATGACAGCAAGCTCCCCTAAAAGGGCTCTCATGAAATCTTGCAGATATTTGTAGGCCTAGAAAGAAGAGTGAGTGGTCAGTAAAAAAATATTGTCTGGGGATTGGGATAGCCAAGGAACCAAAGAAAAAGAAACTGAATGGACCGAATAATTTTTGGCCCTTGGTTAGGTGAAGAGTAGGAATTCAGTATTCAAAGCACAACATTTCTAAGCCTGAAACAACTGGAAATAGAACTGTCCTAAGGAAGTTGTGGTTTGAGTGGCATGCCTTGCCCTGAGCCTTAAGTTTGATGTGAAGGTAGAAAGAGCACAGGTTTTGGGTCAGAGAGACCTGAATTTATATCCTACATCTGCCACCAACTGCTGCTGCTGCTAAGTCACTTCAGTCGTGTCTGACTCTGTGCGACCCCATAGATGGCAGCCCACCAGGCTCCCCTGTCCCTGGGATTCTCCAGGCAAGAACACCGGAGTGGGCTGCCATTTCCTTCTCCAATGCATGAAAGTGAAAAGTGAAAGTGAAGTCGCTCAGTCGTGTCCGACTCTTAGCGACCCCGTGGCCTGCAGCCCACCAGGCTCCTCCGTCCATGGGGTTTTCCAGGCAAGAGTATGGAGTGGGGTGCCATTGCCTTCTCCTCTGTGCAAAATTAGGCAAGTAATTTAACCACTCCAAGCCTCAGTTTCTCCATCTGAAACTGAGAATAATACCTGCTTTGTTGGGCTTTTGTGAAAATTAAGGGAATGTAAACTGAAGTGGCTGGTGTGGAGTACTGCTCCTGAAATGGCAGCAGCTGCAGAAAAGATCATGGATTTACACAGAAGCACAGGGCAACAACCCCAGCTTACCCCAACTCACCCCGGGCTACTTGGGATGTCAAAGCAGCCTCCAACTCGGCCATTTTCAGCTTGTGTCTGAGACCCCAGAGCCCATGTTCCTCTCTCTCTGGTCCCCCAAGTACTGTGGAGGACCAGTCCTAGACCCACAGATTGACCTCAAATTCCAAGTGCCAGTGCCCAAGCCTGCTGACTGCCACCTGGCACCTCTGACACTGGCTGCTTTGTGCCCCCTCTCCAAGGCTGGCCTGGCCTGTTTTAAACACTCAGTGGCATTCTGCCTGGAGCTGGCAAAACCAGGCAGGGGCACAGGAAAGGGACAGTGGGGACCCCAGACAAACCTTCTAGTTGGGAGGTGCTCCTCCTCCTCTGAGAAGGCAAAACTTGTCCCATTCTGGTTGTGGGGTAAAGGAGATAAGGGAAGGAAAAGAAGTTGAAGACCAGGGACCCACAGAGTCTCTGACTGTAACTAAACAGGTGCCTCAGATTCCACAGAAGAGACAGAGACTGAGCTTCCACTTGGGGGTTAGAAATGAGACTAAATCCAATTTTCTCAATGCCCTGCAAGGCAGGAAGGATGTGTCTGGGCTACACTTTGCAAAGTCCATCTCAGAGATGACGAAGGGGGCATTTTAAACCAGTCCTGCAGGACTGAGGGAAAGAGCCCCCACCTCACTCCACTCCTGTGTGCCCAAGCCCCTCACCTGGGGCCAAAGCGGCTCGCAAGCTCCTATACCTCCCCACTTTCAAACACTATTTGGAAATTAATATGACACCCAAGAGCGCTGGGGCCACAGGCGTGTTTAAGACGTAAGATGCTGGTGTGAGAGAGTTCTGTCCCCAGGACATTAGCTCTGCGATTGTCCAACTGTTGGGCTTAAAACCCTGCAGTTCCTCTATTTCCATAACTTTAAAAAGGAGCAAGTGTGTCCTTGTCCAGAGGGGACCATCTGCAGCACAAGTTAATTTAAAATGAGCCAGCCCACTCAGGACATTGTCCTGTAAACATCTTCCAGGATGTTTCAACATCCAGAGGAGCAGCAAAGCTGTGTGTAAGAGGCAAGAATGGGCTTCAGTGTTTACATGGCAACACAGAAAACAGCCTTGGAAGTGTTCTCTCAGAAAAAGTCACAGTCGTGTTTACATCACGCAGCTTCGACTTTGCAGATGACTATCTAGGAAGCAATTAACCAGAGGGGTTACAGGAATAATCCTCTGGGCTCCCCTTAGCCAGGACCTTTCTGGCTCAGGTGAAAATTAAGCTGCACAGAGAAAGGCCAGATTCTAGGGGCTCCTGACTTGTTCCATAACAAGTCCCCGCAGGGCTCTTGGTCTGGGGCTTCCATTGTAAAATGGATCCTAATGTAACTCCTGCCAGAGAGAGTGGGCTGAGCAGGAAGGGGCACATGTGACCATGTGAAGTCAGAGAAAAGCTAGAGGAGCTCTTACCCATCCTCGCTGGCAGGTCTGCCCCATGGTGGGGAGGACACTTGCTGGCTGGAGGTCCTGTCCTCTCTTTCACTCTCAGCAGCAGGGGCGGTGATACCTGGAGAAAAGCAAAGCCCAGAGGATGCAGCATCAGGGGCTTGTCAACCTCGTTCCTGTCCTCACCAGCTGGGATGCTAAACAGGCAGATACTGAGGACTAGGGGCTGAGTGTAGGCCCCTGTCTCCAAAAGTAAACTGTCATAGGTTTCTGGCAGGTAATCACCCCAGAAGGAGTTCCCAGGAACCTAGTCTGCAGGTGGTGCCTTATCCCAGCCTCAGCCTCCTCTGCCTAGAAAGAGGTCTGGTCTTGGATGCTCCTTTGAGGAAGGAACCAAGTAGGAACGGAAATTAGCCAAGACAACTCCAGTGTTTCAGAAGCATGATCTTCACCACAGTATCATTCTTTTCCCATGTCTAAAACAGGGTAGGGGCTTCCCTGGTGGCCCAGTGGTTAAGATTTTACCTTCCAATGTAAGGGGCACAGGTTCAATCCCTGACAGGAGAGCTAAGATCCCACATGCCTAGCAGCCAAAAAACCAAAATATAAAACAGGAGCAGTGTTGTTAACAAATGTAATAAAGATTTAAAAAATAGTCCACATCAAAAAAAAGATCTTAAAAAAATAAACAAACAGGGTAGGGAGTATCTCTGGGCTTCCCTGGTTGCTCAGCTGGTAAAGAATCCACCTGCAACGTGGGAGACCTGGGTTTGACCCCTGGGTTGGGAAGATCTCCTGGAGAAGGGAGCGGCTACCCATTCCAGTGTTCTGGCCTGGAGAATTCCATGGATTGCACAGTACACAGGGTCGCAAAGAGTCGGACCCAACTGAGCGACTTTCGCAGGGAGTATCTCTGTGTAAAAAAATAATTCTCTAATTACAAAAGCAATGTGTACTCATCACAACAAAAGTCAGAAAATACAGACAAGTAGTTTACAATTTTAGGTCAGCTTCATTCCTACAGAAACAAGCTCTATTAACATTGTGGTACCTGCCCCTTCCTTATATTTTTCTCCAGATAACTACATACCAATATGAATACAAAAATGGAATCATGCTATAATATACTTTTAAAATCTATTTTTTTCCATGGAATACTATATTATGAAAATCTTTTCCTGTCAGTTAATCAAGATCTCAGTGGCTTCTCTGGTGACTCAGAGGTAAAGAATCTGCCTGCCAATGCCGAAGATGTGGGTTTGATTCCTGGGTCAGGAAGATCCCCTGGAAAAGGAAGCGGCAACCCACTCCAATATTCTTGCCTTGGAAATTCCATAGACAGAGGAGCTTGCTGGATACCGTCCATGGCATTGCAAAAGAGTAGGACATGACTGAGTGACTAAACAACAATAATCAAGATTTCATCATTTTTTGTTGATTATACTGGGTATACAGAACGGCTAATTCAAGAATCCTTATTCAATACCTAAAGTCAAAATTCATATCAATATTATTGTCTCTACATATCATGAACAGCTTACAAATATAATGTGATTTGCCTAACAATTAGGGTGCTACAGCAAATCCAAAGCCTCCCTACAATTTGAGGCCTTTTCAGTTCTCAGAGGGCAAGCTAAGAGTCCAAGCTTCTAAACACTGGCGTAAGCTGGGCATGCAGCCACTGAATCCCAACAGTTCAGGGTGTTTGAATTCTGCCAGAATTGGTCTTGGCAGGATATCTGGGGCACCCCTGAGACCCCAAATCCTCCCTGGCCCAGCTCAGAGGCATAAACAAAACTTGTGGGGTTGCTTTGTTATTTGTTTACCTAAACAAAATTTGATTTAAAGTTCACACTTAATTCCTTCATCCTGAGAATTTCTGGAAGAGAAAAGAAACAAACTTGGCTGTCAAATGTCCTTCAGAGAATTTAGAAATATCAGTACTTTGACGTTTACTTGATAATTGCCCCCCCCAACTCTTCCATCAGAGGATAAGCTTCCAAGGTATGGGGACTTTGTGCATTCCCTGGTTCTAGGCACATAGTAGGTGTTGAACATAGTCTAGAGGCTGGGCTACTTGGTTTGGAGCCCTATTCAGCCACATAATAGCCTTGACTCTGGAAAAGTTACTTGGCCTATCTGAGTCTCAGTTTCCTCAACTGTAAAATGGGGAGAACAACAATAGAGCCACATAGGAATGATGTTCATAAACTTAGAAGCTTGGCATCTAGTGCATATTCAACCTATGTTAGTTAACCATCATTCCTGTTGATTGATAAGCAAATTTACTGAAATTCAAAACAGCTGTGAAAGCAGAAAGGGCTTTTACTGAAAGCCAGAACAGGCTTATAATTAGGAGGCACAGCCTGTTCAGAGATGGTTTAAAGAAATGGGTCCACAGGGAACACAAGACAGTTTGTTGGGGTGACTGAAGATGCTAGCAGGACTTTTATTTACAACTTTTTAAATCTCACCCTGTAACTTTTTTAGGCTAGTCTTTATAATGTGTAAATTATTTTAGTACCTTACTAAATGTATATAATTTTTTTAATTGAGATATAATTCACATAGCAGAAGATTCACATTTCAACGTACGTGTATACCTCGGTAGTTTTAGTGTACACATAAGGTTGTGCAAACATCACCACTCTCTAATTCCAGAGTATTTTCATCACCCTCAAAGAAACCCTGTAGGGAATCCCTGGCTGTCCAGTAGTTGGGACTCCATGATTTCACTGCTGAGGGCACAGGTTCCATGTCTGGTCAGGGAATTAAGATCCCAAGAGAAGAGTGGTGCAGCCAAAAAGAAAGAAAGAAAGAAAGAAACCTTGTACCCATCAGAAGGTACTCCCCACTTACTCTCCCCACCCTAGTCCCTGGCAACCACTAAGCTACTTTCTTCTCTGTGGATGTGCCTAGTTTGAACATTCCACATATGTGGAATCATGTATATACAATCTCAAAATAATTAAAATACATGCATTTGGGAATGTGCCTGCAAAAGTATCTTACCAGTATAGTGCCTGACCAAAAAGGTTTGGAGACATCCAGCTGGGAGTGTAAAGCCAGCTTAGTTTTATCCCTAGTTCCTCTTAGTTTGCCCCACAGGCACTAACAGAAGGAAATAAGCTCTATCGAGCTAGCGCTAATGAGATTCTAATCATTGGCACAGTCCAAAGAAAAGTATGACCTATGGGCAACAAACACTTTGTTTTGTAATTTATGATTTAATTCTATGTTTATAAAAAGATGTTCTCCTAATTATGCTAGATAGACTAACAGAATAGCAATGCAGCCGAGGACCTGGGCTCAATCCTTGCTCTGCTACTTACTGAACTTCTCTATGTTTCCTTGTCTATAAAGTGGAGGTCATAATAGGTGAGAATGAATGACCCTTCTCTACTTTCCTTTTTGGCTACACCACACAGCTTGCGGAATCTCAGTTCTCTCATGCTTGTGTGTGGGCATGCTTGATTGTGTCTGACTCTGCAGCCGCATGAACCAGGTTCCTCTGGCCATAGAATTTTCCAGATAAGAATACTGTAGTGGGCTGCCATTTCCTCCTCCAGGGGATCTTCCCGACCCAGGGATCAAACCCAAGTGTCCTGTGTCTCTTGCAATGGCAGATGGATTATTTACCTGGGAAGCCCCTGAGCTTTCTCACCAGGGATTGAATTCGGGCCATGGCAGTGAATGCCTGAAATCCCAACCACTAAACCACCAGGGTCCGTCTAGTCAAGGCTATGGCTTTTCCAGTAGTCATGTATGGATGTGAGAGTTGGATGGTGAAGAAAGCTGAGCGCTAAAGAATTGATGTTTTTGAACTGGGTTGTTGGAGAAGACTCTTGAGAGTCCCTTGGACTGTAAGAAGACCCAACCAGTCCATCCTAAAGGAGATCAGCCCTGAGTGTTCATTGGAAGGACTGATGTTGAAGCTGAAACTCCAATACTTTGGCCACCTCATGAGAAGAGTTGACTCACTGGAAAAGACCCTGATGCTGGGAAGGATTGGGGGCAGGAGGAGAAGGGGAAGACAGAGGATGAGATGGTTGAATGGCATCACCAACTCGATGGGCATGGGTTTGGGTGGACTCCGGGAGTTGGTGATGGACAGGGAAGCCTGGCGTGCTGCAATTCATGGGGTCGCAAAGAGGCAGACATGACTGAGCAACTGAACTGAACTGAAACCACCAGGGTACACCCCTATTTGCACTACAACATGGCCTTAGTTAGTGCTCTAGCTCTGTTCCCCCACTTACCTGATAAGGGTAGTATGTCAAACTTATTTCTAAGCAACATCTCCTAAGATAAAGATCATCCCTGATTGGTAGATTGCTCTTGGTTGGATGAACTATAAACACTAGATGGAATACCATAGCTTTGGGCTTCCCTCAGAAGGTGATTCTTGTCCTGTCTTCACAGGGACCCTGGAAGATGTCCCCATGGATTTGTTACAAGAGAATTTGTCTCCTGTGGGGAAGGGAGACTTTAAGCTGAGAGGAATCCTACACCTGCCCGATGAGATTTTGTCTCCTCCTATCTGTGAACTGCTACACAGACCTCATCAGAAAAGAAGTGCTCGGACTTGTCCTACAGGCAAGTTGTGGTTCCTGTCCTATAGTCTTGCATGCAGAATGGGGCCAAGTGTGGCCTGTGGCAGTCTTTGAATCTGGAGGTTTAGTAAAGTCTAGGAACTCTCCTGATGTGCATTGCAGATGAAGTAATGTGGAAAGCCTGGCATACATAAGCACTTAATAAGCAACAACTATTAGTACTAAATAAATATGGCCATTATTATTACTAATGTTATATCTACACTTACCAACTCAGAGAGGGCAACAGATTATTCTAACCCAGAGAAGCCCAGGTGTGGGTATCAAGCTGCCAGATATAGCCCCAGTATGAAGCATGAGAAAACACCTCTCTGTAATTCTCAAAGGTGAAGTTATAAAGATGTCCATTCACTGAGTATTTATTTGTACTAAATGTTAGGAGCACTCTAGTGAAAAAGATTGACACAGTCCCTGCCCTTGCAGAGTTTATAGCAATTAAAGAGCAATGATAGTGTTAGGTAGTTTAGAATAGAAAAAAGGAGTCCAGAATGGTGATGGCTAAAAGACAAAGAAGGGAAAAGCCAGTAAAAATAGAACAAAGGAAGGTCTGAGGACCTCAGGTAAAACAAACAGCCCTCCTGGCTAGCCCAATTTACATAGGGAAAGCTTAGAGGGAGAAGAACAAACATAAAAATAGGAGCCAAAATTAGGCTTCTCTTCTCTTCACATCTTTTGGGTCAGCCCACCCTCACACCTTGAGGATGTATTTTCCTTTGCTTGCCAAATAAAACTGAGCTGTAACACTGATCCATCCGTTGCTTCAAATTTTTGCTATGGTGAGACAGAACCGAGGAAATTACAAACTCCCCCAACATCTATGATGCCCTTTCTCAGATTTAACCTGGCTGAAACAAGCTCAGCTTGGTCCCTGCAAGGCAGAGGCCAAACACAGCAGAAGCCCAAATCAGCAACAGCTCCTGCGGTGGAAGCTGAATGCAAAGAAACCTCAGTGAAGTGGAAGCGACAAGAAGCCCAGCATGCTGGAAACCAGGACAACAAAAACAAACTCAGCAGAAAGCTCACGCAGCTCAGTCCCAGATTCCAGAAGACCTCTGGTTGGGGTAGGAAGTCCTTGCCCCTATGGCTTGAAGGACATATGGCTAACAAAATCTTAATTCCTTTACAATTTCTTGTTTCCTTGAACCCCCCCTCCCCAACTTCCCCTCCGGAAACAGGCGAGTGGCAGTGGGTGCACCTGGGGACTCTGGAGAGGCACTCCCCAGTGTGTCCCGAAGGTTCCACTACCCTCTGTGCTCTAGCAGCTGTTGCCCCAGCAGGTGGGGCTTCTTCTGTCCTTAATCTTCTTTGTGCCAAGGATCAGGCCGATGAAAACTGTGAGCACAGGTCAGGTAGTTAGTAGATTTTCCAGCAGGTTATGAAGGGGATACCTCGGCACATTTTTCCCACTGCTTTTTCCTCTCATCCTTCAAGTCTTCTCTCCTGCGACTTTAGCCTGGCCAAAACCCATGGTGCTTGGTTTTAGGACCTAATGAAGCTCAGGCTCTTAATGTCTCATTGCAAAAAAATTCAGTAAGAGACACAGCAATAGGTAAGAGGTGAATTTGTTTGGATTTAGAGAGAAGTACAGTCCACAGGGTGTGGGCCATCAAAGAGGGTGAATGCAGTGGCCATGGAATGTGGTATGGTTAGTTTTTTCAAGCTGGGTGATTTCATATGCTAATGAGTGGGAGGACCATCCCAACGTTTGGGGAAACACCAACTCCTTGGTCTTTAGACTGTGCCTTGGAACTGTCCTGGCACCTCTGGGTGTGTCATTTAGCTTGCAGATTGAGGATCAAGGTTTAGTTGAATTTGATGTCATCTTGAACCCATTTGATTTTAATCAGTTTATGTTATGCCCTTGGGCCATGTCATTCTTTCAAAAGTTGTGCCCTGCCCCCTTCCCTCCTGTTACATGCTCTTTTCCTGAGCCCAGGAACAATGTTGTCTGGGCTCACAATGTTGCCTCTACAATCTTTTGGATGGACATACAGAAGAGAGTTAGCCCTTGCAAGAGAAATACTGTGTAATATCCACTCTCTCTAGATATTCAGGCCTTCATCGTCCATATTTCCTACACCATGTGCAACAACAGCATCTCTCAGTGAACCCCCTAGGGTGGGTGACAGGCACACAATGCCTGCTAGAAGCCCATCTGTTGGTGGCATCCCTTCAAGGGCAATTGGGCTTCAAGGGACAATGTTTACCACGTTGGGAGTTAACCCTGCAGGCTTTTTGGGCCCAGACTCTTGCCATCCTTCTCCTAAAGTTACAAACATACCCCCAGAACAAATCTCCACTCCACTTTTATGGATCATCTGGTTTGTTGCCTCTTATCAATTTGTTCTTAAGCCACTTACTAACTCCTACAACCAGGACCCTCCCTCCCACTAATTATTAAAATACTCCAATGCCTCTAACAGGACCAGATAACCCACTCCTTTGTCATTACTTCTGTTATTACCTAGAGTGGGTCTATGACAACCAAATGTTTACCACTGAAAACACCCTAAACTGCTCTTATGGAAGACTAGGAGAGGAAATCAGTGATTTACATTCCCTCAGAGCAGTAAAAGGATAAGGCTTATGGCTGTTTCACCAGGTTCTCAGTCTCAGAGCACAGACTTGGATTGCTTTACATCATGGTATCTATTCCCATCCACAGTGGACAAACCAGCAATGAGTTAAGATTACAACCCCTTAATTCTACCCAGCACTGGTCATGCTGGAGACCTTGGGGATGCCCAACTCCAGTGCAGGGTCCCCAGGAAGTCGACCTGCCTCGACCTGCCTAGGGATCTGTCCTTGGAAGGTTGTCATGCCTCAACCTGCTTGGGGATCCACCAGTCCAGGGGTTCCAGGAAGCCGACCTGCCTTGACCTGCCCAGGGATTCAATCTCCAGGAAGTTGTCAGGCCTCAACCTACCTGGGGATCTGCACCCTGACTGGGGATGCTTGGATCTCAGGTTGCAACAGTACTGGGTAGGATAAGCTTTAGAAAGACTCACCCCTAATGAGGCCCACCCATAAAAATAGAAGGAGTTTTTTTCTTTTATCTTTTCCTGCCTGTCATCGCTGTCTTTCAGGTGGGAAATAGCCAATCCACTTCCCGACAGACGCCCTTGAGATACATCCTTGATGACTGGAAGCTGTTCAATCCTCTAACCCCAAGGAGAAGTCGCTTAAAATTCTTTTGTGCCACTGTGTGGCCACAGTATCCTCTGGGGCACAAGGAACACTGGCCTAAGGATGAGAGCTTAAATTACAATACCATCCTGCAGCTAGACTTATTCTGCAAAAGACAAGGGAAATGGACAGAGATCCCCCATGTCAAAATTTTCTTCCAACTAAGAGATATGAAGGAACTCTGTCTTAAGTATGGGATTATTGTATGCCCTAAAAGTGAGCCTACTAGGCAAATGGTGTGAGGCACAGACAACCAAGAAAAGGAAGCTCCCCATGAAGGCTTACCTTCCATGGCTCCCGGGTTGCCTGGCACGCCTTCCTTGTATCCAACTGTGCCCCCATATCTAGGAGCACCCTCTCCACAAAAGATAACTCAAGTGTGTCCCTTAGTGTGTCCCAGAGGAGAATTCAGGCCAACCCAGGTCATAAGCCCTTCTCTCTCTTAGAACTAAGACAGATCAAACAAGACCTGGGAAGCTATACAGATGACCCAGGCAAATATATAGATATATTCCAAAACATTACCTTGGCCTTTGACTTGATGGAAGGATATCATAGTCATACTTAGTAAAACTTTATCTGACCCTGAGCATGCTAGGGTCTTAAAGGAAGCCTGAAGGTATGCTATGGTGCTTCACACGTCAAGAGATAAATACCCACTAGGGGAAACTGCAGTCCCCTTCTCAGATCCTAATTGGAATTATAATTACCCTGAGTACATCTGGGAAAGGGATCATTTTCTAATCTGTATAAAGGCAGGACTAAAAGCAGCCCAGCAGAAAGTAATCAGCTATGCCCGGGGCTCAGCAATAACTCAGGAGCCCAATGAGAACCCCCACTGCCTTTTTGGAAAGGCTAAAAGAGACACTCCAGAAGTTTACCAATATAGACTTAGACTTTTATGAGAGACAGGTGATTTTAAAGGACAAATTCCTGTCCCAGTGTTCATCAGACATCAGGATAAAATTACAACAGCTATAGCAGCAGGACTGTGCTGCCTTTTTAGATGAGATCAGCCAGACAGCCACCCATACCGTTTAAAACAGAGAACAGGAGAGGGAGGCCAAGGCCCAGGAAAGGGAGAAAAGGAAAGAGACAAAGCATGCTGGACACCCTCCAGGGAAGCCTTATGGCAAACCCTGAGTCATTAAAGGACAAAGCACAAGGTAAATGCCTAATATGTACACAGGCGGGACATTGGGCCTAAGAGTGTCCAAACTGTGACAAGTCTCCTAAAACATGCTACAAATGCCATCAGTTGGTATTTGGGCAACTCTCTGCCCTCAGGACCCAAGAGCCTCAAGGTCAAGCGCCAAGCCTTCCCTTACAATAGTTCAACAGGACTGAAGCGGCCCAGATGTGTTGTTTCTGGGTAAATATCTCCAACTAAGTTAAAGCAAGTCTCACAATCCTCAAGAAAAACCTTCAGATCCTACAGGATCTCAAAGAATGAGCTGGAGAGTTCTCGGGCTGACTACAATCTCTCTTTGGGAGATCCTTCTCATGGCAAGGGGGAATTTGGTGTTGGCTAATGCCCTTACTAATCCTTATTATCACTATAATGCTATGCTTATGATTGCCTCATCTATTATCAATTGTCTAACCTATTTTGTCTCTGCCCAGGTCAACAAGCTAAAACATGCAGTGCCAGTTTAACAAGGATATATAAAACTACACCTGGCCACAGAAAATGTCACTCACCTTTAGATGGACACTGCTATAAGGACTCTGAGGCTTGAGACTAGCAAGAGGGGGAGGCCCAATGCCCCTCACCATCACAGCTCTGCAGGAATAGCCAGAGAGACCTCGATGCCCCAATTCCCAAAGAATTGGGCCTCCCATCTCTTTAGAGGGGAATGTTAGGCAGTTAGAATAGGAAAAAGGAGTCCGGAATGGTGATAGCTAAAAGTCAAAGAAGGGAAAAGCCCAGGAAAATAGAACAAAGGAAGGTCCAAGGACTGACCTCAGGTGAAACAAACAACCCTCCTGGCTAGCCCAATATACATAGGGCAAGCTCAGACGGGGGAGGAAAAACATATAAAAAGAGGAGCCAAAATTGGGCTTCTCTTCTCTCTCTTCATGTCTTTTGGGTCAGCCCACCCTCACACCCTGAGGATGTATCTTCCTTTGCATGCCAAATAAAATTGAGCTGTAACACCGATCCGTCTGTCAATTCAAATTTTTGCTGCAGTGAGACAGAACCAAAGAAATTACAAACTACCCCAGCAATAGTGTACTGTGATGGGGAAGAACAAGGAACTATATTTTGAACTATATATATTTAGCAATCCAAGAAGACTTCTCAGAGTAAGAACACCAACCTCTGGCCCATGGCACAGAATCCTAGGTTGAATAAAAACGGGAGCCCTGGCACTCATCTTCTCCCTTTCATCCCTGTACACATGGCAGATTGTTGCAACTGTGGATAGGTTTCTTCGTATCCATGCCCTTCGGTAGTTCCCATACACAATGACCCAGGTTTTGCTAATGACTTGCCTTGGGCAATTGGCCAATAGCAATTGGCCACAGGAAAAGACTTGAGAAGTGCCTGCACATAAGGGGCTTTCTCTTGTTGCTCTTGGGAGCCCTGCCACTGCTGTCCTGAGAAGAAGCCCCTGCTGGCCTACTGGCTAATGAGGAGCTACAATTGGGCAGAAACAGCCATCCCAGTTGAGTATCTGTGGCTGGCCAGTCCCCAGCCAACCAGAGAGCTGACAGGAATGCAGGAGTGTCTGACCAAGACCAGCCACATGTGCCTCAGATCTGCAGTACCACTGTGATAACGTGATTTACAATAAGAAATATACGTTTGATCTTCATCTCTGTTCCTGGCACATAGTTCCTAAAACCCTTGTAATTTCCTAAGTGATAAAAACAATGGGAAACCCTTTTGTTACAATATTTGGTCTTTTGTCCTCAAATAGCTCCAATTCCAGAAATAACTCAAGTGATAAAGGGGAGTGCCTTATTATTCACAAGCCCCTTTAAAGTTTATGTTAATGAGTATGAGGCTGGTTGCCAGGGAGAACCAACCCTGTGATTTGAGGATTAGAATTTCAGGCCCTTTCCTACCCTACTGCCACACCACCCATGGGGAAGGGACAGAGGCTAGAAGATGAATTAATATCAGTGATTTAATCAGTTATGTCTGTGTATTGAAAACTCCTTGAGAACCTAAAAGGATGGGGTTCAGAGAGCTTCCAGGTTGATGAACACATGGAGGTCCTGGGAAGAAGGTGCACCCAGAGAGGGCATGGAATCTGGATGCCCTTCCCACCTACCCTGCCCTATGGATCTTTTCCATTTGGTTGTCCCTGAGTTATATTCTTATAAATTTTTTTCTTTTGGCCATACCACGCAGCTTGAGGGGCCTTAGTTTCCTGACCAGGGACTGAAACTGCACCCTCAGCAGTGAAGGCATGGAGTGCTAACCACTGGACAACCAGGGTATTCCCAAGTTATATCCTTTTACAATAAACTGGTCGCCTAATAAGTAAACTGTTTCCCTGAGTTCTGTGAGCTGCTCTAGCAACTTGAACTTGAAGAGAGGATTGTGGGAAATTCTGATCTACAGAGTCAATTGGTCAGAAGCACAGATGACATCCTGGATTTGTGACTGGCACTGAAGTGGGGGTGGAGAGGTGGCCTTGTGGGATTGAGCCCTTAACCCATGGAGTTGGTAGATGGTATCAGAATTAAGTTATAGGACACTCTATAATTCTGGCGTCATGGAATTGCCTGGTTTGGGAGAGAAACCCCATCTACCTGGTGACTAGAAGACTTTGGAGTGAGCAGAAGATACACAAGTGAAATGGATCTTCCTTTACAACCACCCAGCTCAGCCCAGCCTACTTTGCTGTAACACAGACTCTCAAGCTTATTGTTGTAAACCACAAGGTATGGTGTGTTTTTTTGTTTGTTTTTTTAAAATTTCTTGGCCATGCCGCATAACATGCAGGATCTTAGTTCTTCGACCAGGGATTGAACCTGTGCCGCCTTCAGTGGAAACAGCGAGTCTTAACCACTGGACCTCCAGGGAACTCCCTGGGGGTGTTTTTTTAACATCCCAATAAATAACTGAGCCCTCCAGGAGCATCTATAATAGGAGAGTGCTGAGCCAGGAGTCAGAGAGCTGCCTCACTCTAGCCTTGTTCCACCAGCTGCTACCTAAATGGTCTCAGGGAAGATGCTTAACCTCTGTCTACTTCAGTAGGTCATTGTGAAGATCTCATCCAACTACTTGTATCCCACAAGGGAGCTATTAGCATGTCCTGAATGGCAGCTGGCCGTAAAGAAACTTTGCCTTCCAATAATTAATAATGCTATAAGAACAAAGGGTTGCATTTGCACGTCTTCTACTTTTTCTCCTTTGATCCTGGTAACACCTTTGCAAGGGGGCTAATACGATGAACACTCAGTTGTAAGAAGATGTCGACATTCAGAGAGGTGATGTAACTTGTTCAAGGTCACACAGCAGGACACAGGGAAACAAGCACGGGGGAAGATCTCACAGACTCCTGAGACCTTGTCCCCCTCTACGAGCTGCCTGTCCTCCAGAATCTCCATCAAATCATCCACACCTCCTCGTGCCTCAGCCTCCTGAAGGCTGGGATGGAGTGAATCACACACTTCCCAGGTCCAGACCCTCCCCAAGGAGAATCTGCAGAAGCTGAGTTGCCCACCAGCATTCAAAGCAGTTCATCAACACATTCTACATGCACTCTTTCTGATACCCAGGCAGCTTCCCAAGTCTAGTTCAAACACTACCCTGATCACCAAAGCAACCTAACAGAGAATAAACGTCCATCTTTCCCATTGGTATTTGTTTCTTAAAGACACTACGGGTCTGTCATGTGACCGAGAAGATTATGTTCTCATCCTCTTCTTTGCTGGCTTCCTATCTGCTGTTACCCAGGAGATGGGAATGAGGAGAGAAACCCTCAGGACTGGCCCAGGGCACTCAGTGTGAAGGTCATTCAAAGCAGTGTTGCTTTTTGTCAAGAAACTGCTTTGGCCCAGAGCTCATGTGGAAACTGGTGGCATTTCCACTGGCCCACTGTGGTTCTATCAGCACACACACCCTCCTTCCTTCTAGGAGCTGGCATTACCCTATAAGCCCATTAGTCCTCTTTCTGGGACTCACACAGTCTCTCTTCAACTCCCTCCTCAGAATTTAGAGCATCTCTGAAAACTGGGAGTTGCCCTTCCCAAAAAACCTGGCACAGTCAACATCTTAACACAACTTCCAAACAGATGACTTCATTTCCTGAGTCATTTACCTGAATTTAAGTCATTAAATTTAAGTCATTTTCCTGAATTTAATAACAACAGCAACAACAAAAAATCCACAATTCATTTGCACATACCAGTGATTGGATTCCTTGTTGGTTTCCAGAAATGCTTTCTTGGTATCATCTGAGACTTTATGAAAGATCACAAATCTTCTAATCAATTGACTTCAAACCTTTCCCTTAAACTCACTTGGAGGTGATTGTAACTAGCAGTTATTGAGAGCATATTATTTCTCAGGCACTGCTACAAATAAGTCAAGACACTAATTCATAAGAACATATCATAAGTAACATTATCCCATTTTACAGATGAAGAAACTGAGGCTCAAAGAGGTCAGATAACTTCCCAAGGTCATACAGCAAGTAAGTAGCAGAGCTGAGATTGGAGATCAGATTGTCTCTAGCTCCTGCATTTTTCACATCCGTACTACACTCTCCCTCAATAGCAGAGCATCAACTCAAACACTTATTAACATAAGAAGGACAAATGTTACTCAGGGGAGAGAAACCCTTCACAGTTTATTAAGCGATGATGAATACCAGTACAGCTTTTACCTTAAAAAAAAAAATATCACAGTTAGCCCAGTTATTTAAAACCAAAAGACTTAACTGAAGTGGGTTTGGGTCCAGTTGAGAAATCACTGTGTAGGGCTTCCCTGGTGGTTCAGGAATTAAGCATCTGCGTACCAATGCAGGGTACATGGGTTCGATCCCTGGTCGAACCTCCCAATGCTGTGGAACAGCTGAGCCCTTGTGGCACAACTACTGAAGCCCACACACCTAGAGCCCGTACTCTGCAACAAGAGAAGCCACTGCGGTGCCCCTTCTTGCTGCAACTAGAGAAACGCCTGTGCAAAGCAGTGAAGACCCAGTCAGCGCAGTCAGAAGTAAATAAAGATTTCACTGTGTAAACTTAGGAAAGCATTTGTCCCTCTCTGGGCTTTAGTCAGGTAAGTAAGTGTTAGTCTCTCAGTCATGTCCGACTCTTTGCAACCCCATGGATTGTAGGCTGCCAGGCTCCTCTGTCCATGGAATTCTCCTGGCAAGAATACTGGAGTGGGTTGCCATTCTCTTCTCCAGGGGATCTTTCTGACCCGGGGATCGAACTTGCGGGTCCTGCATTGCAGGAGGATTCTTTACTGTCTGAGCCACCAGGGAAGCCCTTAGTCAAGTAAGTGGGTTTGAACTCCAGGATCTACCCTTTGAGATCATAGTATCACTTTATTCATCCTGTGTTACACAGGACAGGAAGCTATCTAATGCAAAGGTCAGGGAGGGCGTGGCTCCAGGTGGAGTGAGACCACCAGGGTTTGGCCGCCCACTCACTTGCCTTGGGATGACTTGAGACACCTCTGCTGGCGCTTCACTTGGTCTCACTTTCATTTTTCCAAAAGGACAACATAAGCTGCCTCGCAACCCAACTGTAGATTCTTGGCACAAAGCAGGGGTGGGTGGGTGTTTGGCTCTTTTCTTCCTTGGGAACAATGCACTGGGTAGCAGTTCTTTGGTTGGTTAGTTGGAGTCCTGAGAACAGAAAGGGACAAAAGATGCATTTTTCACTGTATCAAGGGTCACCAAAGGACTGGAAGGGGTAGAGGCTACTCCAGCATCCTGAGGATGGAAGGACACGGGCCTTGTTTCCAACGAAGGGGATGTTACTATGGCCTTAGGGGCAGGGGCTGGGGACCTTGGTCCCCATCTTGGTGCCCTTGATGTTCAGAGCCTGCTTTATGGTTATTAAGTTCTTTGTCTCACTGGGATCTCACAGAGCCTTGGGTGGGAGGACAGGAATGGTGACTGTGGTGAAGAGGATGGTGAAGACAGCAATGACAGTGGAAGCCCATGTGCACCAAGCCCTCACTTGTTCCAGGCACTATGCTAAAGACTTCCTGTGTATCGACTCCAGAGGCTTCCCAACAGCCCTAGGAAGTAGAAAACCTTTCCTTATGCCTAGGGAAGCTGAAGCTTAGAAAGGCTGAGTCAGGTGCTCATGGAAACACAGCAGAAAAAGCGGAGCTGGCTTTTGAATGCAGATCTCTCCCATCCTGGGGCTTGACTTCTTGATTTTATGGGTGCGGTAGCTGAGGCTTAGAGCTAGCAAGTAGCTCAGAATTAGTAAAACCAACTCAGGGTTTTAAATCTGGGAAGAAATGAAATGCTCAGGTTGGTGGAAAAAATTGAGAAGGCAAACCACAGCGGGCTTTCCTGCTGGCTCAGCGGTAAAGAACCTGCCTGCAAAGCAGGAGCCACAGGAGAGGCGGGTTTGATCCCTGGGTTGGGAAGACTCCCTGGAGAAGGGCATGATAACCCACTCCAGTATTTTTGCCTGGAGAATCCCATGGCCAGAGGATCCTGGGGGGATACATGTCCAAGGGGTTGCAAAGAGTCAGACACTACTGAAGCGACTTAGCACGCACTTTCACACAAAACTCATCTATTGGTGCCAGACTGAGCTGAAGTAGACCTGAGACAAAAGTCCCGGTTACTGTCCCAGGTCACCTCCTTCTTTCCTCTCATCACTAGGCCCCTCTTTCAAGACAAAAACCCCTGTTCTTCCACCTTCTTTCACAATCCTGGGAGTAATCTACTACTGTCCCTTCACCTCTTTCTTGCTTAAATCCTGCCCTCATGAAGCTTAGAGTCTCTGGAAGAGAGAAAGATTAATTAAGAAATCACTTGAAGGAATCCCCTGGCTCCAGTGGTTAGAACTCTGCACTTTCACTGCGGAGGGAAAGGGTTCAATCCCTGGTTGGGGAACTAAGATCCTGCATGCCACACCGTGGGGCCAAAAAAAAGAAAATTTAAAAAAATTTTTAAATGGCTTTCCCTGAATGGTATATAGCCTTTCAAAATTGTACATTGCTATTTTGTACACCTGTAACATATAATATTGTACATCAATAACAGTTCAATAGTATGATTGTAAAGAATAAATAATAAAGCAACTTAGAAAAGGATTCAGAAATTCCCTGGCAGTCCAGTGGTTAGAACTTGGTGCTTTCAGTGCTGGAGCGTGGATTCAGTCCCTGGTCAGAGAACTAAAATCCCATGAACCGAGCAGCATGGCCAAAAATAAAAATAAAAAGTTTTCTAAAAGTCACACATTACAAGCTTTGGATCTGGGACACATTGGTCTGGGTCAGAGTTTTCTTTTTTTTAAGAAAAAAAAAGATTTTTTTGCTGTGGACCATTTTAAATTTCTTTATTGAATTTGATACAATATTGTTTCTGTTTCACATTTTTATTTTTTTGGCATGTGAGATCCTAGTTCTCTAACCAGGTATTGAACTCAAATCCCCTGCATTGGAGGGTGAAGTCTTAACCACCAGACCACAAGGGGAGTCCTCAGAGTTTTCTGTGAGGCCTCTGAGCCAGGGAGAAGTGAGTCTTGACGAAAGAATAGGAGAGAAGGATGAAGGAGGAGGGTGTGCCCTAAAACTTATTATTAATCTATCCCTCCAGATTTGGGTCTCACTGAGAGTGGACTGGCTTGGGCCTCTAGGATTCTCAAACGGTTCTCAAATCCTTCTCCCTGGACCAGTGGTAGCAGCATTATCTGGGAGCTTGTTTAAAATGTACATTCTCAGGCCCTGTTGCAGAACTATCAAACTGAAAACTTTGAGGACAGAGCCAACCATCTGTGTTCAACAAGACCTCGTGGCCATTCTGCAACCCACGAAGTGGGGAGCTATGTTCTAGACACCGGCAGTCAAGCGGATTCACCCACTAAAAGTGTGATCGGTTCTGGTTCTCTCCCACTTTCTCATGTGTTCCCCATGGAAAAGGAGTTCACAGATGATCTTCTGCGAGTAGGCCTGATATGGATCTGCCACTGTAGAGAGAAATGGGACAAGTGATTTGATGGGGTTGAGAATGGGGGATAAAATAAGAACATTTTAGCAAGTCTGAGAGGCATTGCCCCAGACATGAGACTGCAGGAGGTAAAACCAGATTCTTTGAAAACTGGAAAGAACTTGGCATATCATATCCTATTCCTAACCCCATTCAAGACAAGCTCTGGGTAGGTGATACCCGACCCTTCAGAGTAGCCTTTTCCACTGATGGCTAATCATATCTGGAGTGAAATCTGCCTCCTTTTCTTTTTTCTTTAAAAAAAAAAGATTAATTTTTATTTTTGGCTGTGTTGGATCTTCATTGCTGTCTGCAGGTTTTCTCTCGTTATGGCAAGTGGGGGCTACTCTTCACAGTGATGCACAGGCTTCTCTTACTGCAGAGCTTGGGCTCCAGGCCACACATGAGCTTCAGTTGTTGCAGCCCTCGAACTCTAGAGCTTGGGCTCAGAAGTTGCAGCGCTCAGGCTTAGCTGCCTCACGGCATGCGGACAGGGATCAAACCCATGTCCCCTGCATTTGCAGGGAGATTCTTAACCACTGGACCAGCAGAGAAGCCCCCAAATCTGCCTCCTTTTGACTTCCTTTCATCAACCTTAGTTCTCTGGATTCTTGCAAAGAAGTCTTCTTTCCTATGGCCTCCCAAGGATGATAATCTTGTCTATCTAAGGTTCTTAATGAAGACACAATAACTGACCAACTGAAATATAAGAGAAGGTCCCAGACTTATAAACGCTTTTATTAAAGCAAGAGTGAATACGATAGAGACAACTACAGGTACACGTGCCTTTCAGCTGGGCTGATTGACATGAAGGTGGCTTTGCAGACTGGCTCGCATCCTGGAGAATATTCAACAAAGGTTACAAGGATCTGATTCCCAACTCTGGCCCAAGCTTCCCATGACACCTAACATGTGGTTTATTTCAAGTCCTGCGTTCTTGACTTGGCTGGCTAAGAAGAAGTTTTTGGACTGTATATGTAAACTATCAATGCTTATGGATATTAACTACATAACAGCCAGGATCTACTTAGTTTCTGGAATAAATATCCCTCAGAATATGTTTCTTGTGTTAATCTGAGGTTCTCGATCATATTCTACCAACTGTATGTTCACTCACACATTCATTTAACCATTCTACATGTCCAGTCCAGTCTAGCCTCCTCAATCAATTTGCACTTGGGCCCTACCCAATTTCTTCTCCAAGCTGAAAAACCTAAGAGAACTCTAGGCAAATTCTACTCCAAAGCTGATGCTAACAAGAGCTGGAGAAACAGAAATGTGACAGTGTGTGAAAGAGTAACTTAAATTCACTTTTGAACCTGCATCCTCATGCTTTCCCAACTTCCTTCGCAACACGAGGAAGAGGGTAGAAAGATCATCAGCCCAGGGAGAGCCAGACAGAAGCCTCGAATACAACACAGGGATCAGCCTCCTAGCCTGGTCATCCCACCACCACTCAGCACCTCCCAGGCCTGGGAAGTCTCTCCGAACACCACTATCTGAAGATGATGTCAATCCTTGAGTGACGATATGAAATTTATCTTCAACCAAAATATAGCATCAAAAGAAACTTACTATGAAATGGGGCTCTGACATTTCTTGCATAAAGACGGTCTTTGGAGAATCACATCAAGATAAAAGCTCCCTCCTCTGAGGCTGGAATCACAGCTTCTCCGTGCTCTTGATGATGCCGGACAAAAATGTGACCACATGCTCTTACACTGGCTTTCCACTGAACGCCACAGAGTCGGTTCATTTGCCCACCACCTCGTAATAACTGGAGCCAAATCTCCATTTCATTTTTCCAAAAAAATAAAAATAAAAAGACTCCATCCCACCACAACAGTTTATTGAATTCAAGCCTCTACCCAGAGGAAGCAAAAGGCTTCGTAATCTCAAGCAAAAAATGCCAGCTATGTGCTCCCACAGGCTTCCAGTCCCCTGGAGGCGCAGGGCACCAGGGCTATCACAATAACCTCCCAGCCCATTCACAATTCAATTCTCTTTTGTACAAAACTCCAGACACTCTCCAACCATTCAGATCCAAGCTTCAGTCCCAGGACACTTCACCCTGTGTTTCCCCCAAAAGCATTCCCCGACTTCACTAACAGACTCAGAAATCTAGATAGGCTAGAATCTGGGGCCCAGAGACTGACCACGTTGCTCCAGCCTTCTCTGAGTGGATAGATGGATCTCCAATTTCAGCCGGTACGTGCTGCCTTCTGTGTATCAGACACGAGGGAAAGGGCATGGGTGAGTGGTGTAGAGTGGGAGTGCAGAATAGACTCTGAGGCACTCGAAAAGCTGGTAGAACAGATTAAGCATGCACATATCTAAAAATGAGCCCGGCAGCCACCGTGTGAGCAGCAAGCTTTGCTCTAAGTGCTTTAGGTGTCAGAGGAACTGCTGGGTGGCTCCAAGAAGATAGATTTGACCTGGGACGTTGGTCAGTTTCTCTGGGAAATGTCAACTTCCTTTCCTCTGCTCCTCAGATTTATTTTTGTGCCCAGCCCTATCCCCTGTCCCTCCATAGTGTTTTTTATCAGCGCTGGGGTAGCTGGTGAGTGTTACTTCATTTAAGCTTATAAGAAGCTACCAAAAAAAAAAAAGGCATAAATCATAATAGTTATCCATGATGTATTGTTAAGCCAAAAAAGCTAGATACAGGGTAATATGTAGGCTTGTTGTTCAGTCGCTCAGTCATGCCTGACTCTTTGCGACCTTGTGGATTGCAGTATGCCAGGCTTTCCTGTCCTTCACTGTCTCCCAAGTTTGTTCAAACTCGTGTCCACTGATTCGATGATACCATCCAACCATCTCATCCTCTGCCTCCTTTTCCTCCTGCCCTCAATCTTCCCCACTTCCTCAGAAAAACAAGAAATAAGTGTTGGAAAAAATACGGAGAAAAGAGAATCTTTGTGCATTGTTGATGGGAATATAAATCAGTTCAGCTACTAGGAAAAACAATACGGAGAGTCCTCAAAAAATTGAAAATAAGAATGTTACATGAATCAGCAATTCTATTCCTGGGCAGTTATCTGAAGGAGATGAAATCACTATCTTGAAAAGATAATCTGCACTTTCATATTCATTGCAGCATTATTTACAACAGTCAAGGCATAGAAATTAAGTACCCATCAGTTGATGAATGGATAAAGAAAATGTGGTATTTGCGTATATTGAATGGAATCTTATTCAGCAATAAAAAAGAAAGAAATCCTACCATTTGTGACAACATGGATGGACTTTGAGGGCATCATGATAAGCTAAATAAATCAGATAGAGACAAATACCGTATGACCTCAATTATGTGTAGAATCTTAAAAACTCATAGATACCACCTTTGTGTGGTTACAAAACATGAGGAATAAGGGATGGGCAAAATAGGTGAAGGTGATCAAAAAGTACAAACTTCCAGTTATGAGATAAATAATTCCTGGGGATGTAATGTACAACATGAGGACTATAGTTGAGAATATTGTATTGTATATTTGAAAGTTATGAAGACTAAATTTTTAAAGTTCTCATCACAAGAAAAAAATTGTTAACTATGTGTGGTATAGAATTTTAACTAAACTTATTGTGGTAATCATTTTACAATATGTACATATATCAAGTCATGTTACACATCTGAAACTAATACAACACTATTATGTCAATCAACTTTTTATAAATATTAATTTGTTTTATGTTGCCATAAAGACATTTTATTATCACTACTCAATAAAACTAGAAATCAATATAAAAATAACAAAAAATATTTTCTCTTAACCCATACTAATGATAATTTATTGTACATACCCCTTCTCAAGCCCTGTGATAAATATTTTTTCATATAATATTTTGTAAAAAAAAGAAAGAAAAATAAAAAGAAGGAAAGGAAGGAAGAGAGAAAGGAGGAAAGGAGGAAAAAGAATTCATTGAGTAGGGTTAAGGCAAATTAGATAAAATTTACAAAAGAAAACAGAAGGGTAAATCTTCTTGGCTTTGGGTTAGGAAGTGGTTTTCAAGACATAACACCAAAAGCAGAAACACCAGAAATAATAAAATCATTTGTGTTATTTGCTTCAAAGGGCACTATCAAGAAAATGAAAAGATAACTCACAAAAATGAGAGAAATTATTTGTAAACCATACATCTGAATATAAAGAACACTTAAAACTCAACAATAAAGAGAGGAATAACCTTTTTTTTTCTTTTTAAATGGGCTAAGGATTTTAGTAGACATGACTCCAAAGAAGATAGGCAAATAGCACAAGAGCACATAATAAGATGCTCAATATCATTAGTCACTAGGGAAATGAAAATCTAAACCATAGTGAGGTATTACTTCATACCAACTAGGATGGCTATAAACAAAAAGACTGATTCTAACAAGTATTGGTGAGGATGTGGTGGTGTGATGCCACACCACACCACACCACACACACACACATCGCTGTGGTGGGAATGTAAAATGATGCAGTCACTCTGGGAAACAGTTTGAAAGTTCCTCAAAAGCTTAAAACACAGAATTATCATCTGGCCCAGCACCCTAGATATATATCTGAGAGATTCAAAATCATATGTTCACACAAGAACTTATTTTAAAATGTTCATGGTAGTATTATTTCTAATAGCCAAAGGTAGAAACAAGCATATGTCCATCAACTTATGAACAGATAAACAACATTGTTTGGCATTTAACAGAAATGGGTTCTGATACATGCTACAACATGGATAAATACCTTGAAAACATTATGTTGAGAGAAGTCAGACCCATGAGGGCACATATTGTGTGATTTCATGATATGAAATTTTCAAAATAGGCAAATCCACAGAGAGTAGTTTTTAGAGTGATGGAAATTTTCTAGGATTAGATAGTGGTGATGGTCTCACAACCTGTTAATACTCTAAAAACCAATGAATTTTACATTTTAAACTGGTGCATTTTATGTCAGATGAATTATATAAATCTAAAAAATTATGCAAATGTATTTTAAAAATAAGACAAAATGGATAAATTCTTGGAAAAATATAATCTACAAACTTGATTCAAGAAAAAAATGGCAAGCCTAGATAATCTGATTATTCAAAATAATTGAAGAAGTAGTTAAAATGGCTTTATAGGTGGGTTTCACAAAACTTTCAATTAACTCTTTCAGAAAATAAAAACTGTCTATGAGACTAGTATAACCTTACAAAAACAAGACAATGACAATACAAAAAAAGAAAGATTATAAGCACATTCCACTTGGAAAGATGCATGAATTCTAAATAAAATACTAGCAAATCAAATTCAATAGTTATAAAAAATGGCAATAAACCATGACTAAGATGAATCTATTCCAGTGTTGCAGGGATGGTTTAATATTATTAAATTAATAGGTAATATTCATTATTGTAAGTAATTGAGAAAACATTTAAAATACATCAATAGACGTAGTAAAAATACAGAAGGAGAAGGGGATGGAGGAGGACAAGATGATTGGATGGCATCACCAGCTCAATGGACATGTGTTTGAGCAAGCTCCAGGAGATGATGAAAGACAAGGAAGTCTGGCGTGACAGACTTCCTTTCTTTCTTTGCACTGATCACTGAGGAAGGCTTTCTTATCTCTCCTTGCTATTCTTTGGAACTTTGCATTCAAATGCATTCAAACTCTGCATTCTCCTTTACCTTTAGCTTCTCTTCTTTTCTCAGCTATTTGTAAGTCCTCCTCAAACAACCATTTTGCCTTTTTGCATTTCTTTTTCTTGGGGATGGTCTTGATCACTGCCTCCTGTAAATGTCATGAACCTCTGTCCATAGTTCTTCAGGCACTCTCTCTATCAGATCTAATCCCTTGAATCTATTTGTAATTTTCACTGCATAATCGTAAGGGATTTGATTTAGGTCATACCTGAATGGTGTAGTGGTTTTTCTTCAATTTCAGTCTGAATTTGGCAATAAGGAGTTCATGTTCTGAGCCACAGTCAGCTTCCGGTCTTGTTTTTGCTGACTGTATAGAGCTTCTCCATCTTCGGCTGCAAAGAATATAATCAATCTGATTTTGGTATTGACCATCTGGTGATGTCCATGTGTAGAGTCTTCTCTTGTGTTGTTGGAGGACCAGTGCGTTCTCTTAGCAAAACTTTGTTAGCCTTTGACCTGCTTTGTTTTGTACTCCAAGGCCAAATTTGCCTGTTAACTCCAGGTAGCTCTTGACGTCCTACTTTTGCATTCCAGTCACCTATAATGAAAAGGACATCTTTTTTGGGTGTTAGTTCTAAAAGGTCTTATAGGTCTTCATAGAACCATTCAACTTTATCTTCTTTGGCATTACTGGTTGGGTCATAGACTTGGATTACTGTGATATTGAATGGTTTTCCTTGGAAATGAACAGAGATCATTCTGTCATTTTTGAGACTGCATCCAAGTACTGCATTCAGACTCTTGTGGACTATGATGGCTATTCCATTTCATCTAAGGGATTCTTGCCCACAGTTCAGTTCAGTTCATTTCAGTTGCTCAGTCGTGTCCAACTCTTTGCAACCCCATAGACTACAGCACGCCAGGCCTCCCTGTCCATCACCAACTCCCGGAGTTTACCCAAACTCACGTCCATTGAGTTGGTGATGCCATCCAACCATCTTATCCTCTGTCATCCCCTTCTCTTCCTGCCCTCAATCTTTCCCGCCATCAGGGTCTTTTCCAATGAGTCAGCTCCTCACATCAGGTGGCCAAAGTAATGGAGTTTCAGCTTCAACATTAATCCTTCCAATGAACACCCAGGACTGATCTCCCTTAGGATGGACTGGTTGGATCTCCTTGCAGTCCAAGGGACTCTCAAGAGTCTTCTCCAACACCACAGTTCAAAAGCATCAGTTCTTCAGGGCTCAGCTTTCTTTACACTCCAACTCTTATATCCATATATGACTACTGGAAAAACAATAGCCTTGATGAGATGGACCTTTGTTGACAAAGTAATGTCTCTTCTTTTTAATATTCTGTCTAGGTTGGTCATAACTTTCCTTCCAAGGAGTAAGCGTCTTTTAATTTCATGGCTACACTCACCATCTGCAGTGATTTTGGAGCCCCCCAAAATAAAGTCAGTCACTGTTTCCCCATATATTTGCTATGAAGTGATGGGACCAGATGCCATGATCTTAATGATCATCTGAGTTAAATTCACCTATTCCAGTCCATTTTAGTTCACTGATTCCTAAAATGTCTATGTTCACTCTTGCCATCTCCTGTTTGACCACTTCCAATTTGCCTTGACTCACGGACTTAACATTCCAGGTTCCTATGCAATATTGTTTTTTACAGCATCGGACTTTACTTCCATCACCAGTCACGTCCACAGCTGGATGTTGTTTTTGCTTTGGCACCATCTCTTCATTCTTTTTGGAGTTATTTCTCCATTGATCTCCCATAGCATATTTGGGAACTACCGACCTGGGGCATTAATCTTTCAGTGTCCTATCTTTTTTGCCTTTTCATGCTGTTCATGCGGTTCTCAAGCAAGAATACTGAAGTGGTTTGCCATTCCCTTCTCCAATGGAGCATGTTTAGTCAGAACTCTCCACCATGACCCGTCTGTCTTGGGTGGCCCTATACTGCATGGCTCATAGTTTCACTGAGTTAGACAAGGCTATGGTCCATGTGATCAGTTTGGTTAGTTTTTTGTGATTGTGGTTTTCATTCTGTCTTCCTTCTGATGGATAAAAATAAGAGGCTCATGGAAGCTTCCTGACAGGAGAGTCTGACTGAGGGGGAAACTGGTCTTGTTCTGATGGGCAGGGCCATGCTCAGTAAATCTTTAATCCAATTTTCTTTTGATGGGCAAGGCTGTGTTCTCTCCCTGTGGTTTGACCTAAGGCCAAACTGTGATGGAGGTTATGAAGATAATGGCAACTTCTTTCAAAAGGTCCCATGTGTGCACTGCTGCACTCAGTGTCCCTGGCACTGCAGGCCACGGTCAACCCATGCCTCTGGCAGAGACTCCTGGACACTCACGGGCAAGTCTGGGTCAGTCTCTTGTGGGGTCACTGCTCCTTTCTCCTGGGTCCTAGTGCACACAAGGTTCTGTTTGTGCCCTCCAAGAGCCTGTTTGCCCCGTCCTGTGTAAGTTCTGGCAGCTCTATGGTGGGGTTAATGGCAACTTCCTCCAAGAGAGCTTATGCCACAACCAGGTCTGCTGCACCCAGAGTCCCTGCCCCTACTGTAAGCCACTGCTGACCTGTACCTTTGCAGAAGACACTCAAACACAGTTCTAGCTAAGTCTCTGTGGGGTCTCTGGGTCCTGGTGGTCACATGGTTTGTTTGAGCCCTTCTAGCACCTTTGGTGGTTAAAGGGTTTGATTGTAAGTGGGATTTTGCCCCTCCTGTCCTGCTCGGGTTTCTTGTTTGCCCTTGGACATGGGGTATCTTTTTTTGGTGGGACCCAACATTTTCTAGCCAATGGTTGTTCAGCAACAAGTTGTAGTTCTGGAGTACACGCAGGAGAAAATGAGCACACATCCTTCTATTCTGCCATCTTATGCCATCAATTAATTAATTGTTTCCTATTCTGTAATAGAGTCCCCCTCCACAGTCCCCAAATATTTAGTTAAGCGTGTTCCAGTCACAGGCCTTGAGTTAATGGAGTTTTGGGGAATCAAAGAGCAACAGTCCCACAGATCAGGCAAAACACAGAGAGAGGCAGCAGCTTCAGGAATTATGAGATCAGCTGAGATGAGTGGGAAGGAAACTGGAGGTAGGAATTAGAGAAGTAATGGGATGGTATAATCTTTCCCTTTAGGAACTGCTGAAATACTAGGGCTGGGGGACAGAGCTTTCTGCAGTATGTGGAAATAAGTATGGAAAAATAAACCATTTAAGTGTTAAAGGAAACAGTAACTGACTCCAGGGACTAGTCAGTTACTTGGGAAAATCCAGTTAAACTCAGAACATACCTTGTGAAAGGCCACTTGAGACCATGTGGCCTAAGACATAGGTGACCCGATAGGACCTGGGTCACATACAGATCATGATGGGAACTGCAGACCTTGCAGTTGTCCCTTGTGCTGTTAATCCATCCCCGCTCTTGAGGTCAATCCCTCAAGCCATTCTGATTCCCGAGGTTGTCAGTAACCCACCTTTCTTCCAATCTCTCTCTCCTTCACATTAGAAAAACAAAAAATAAAAGAAAAAAAAACTGGAAGAGTTTTTGTATTTTCACTTTCTCCCCAGCTCCATTCCTTCCCTGACTGGAGCAGCAAATAACCCAACTCTTTTACTCTAATCACTTCTTATTTCACCCTAAATATGAGCTACCAGATTCCTCTATTATTAATTTTCCAACTTCTCCCAAGTCCCCTGCTTTCTCTAATAAAATTGGTTCACTAGGAATTTCAACTGTGAAATGGCAAGAGAGGGAATAACAAGACAGTAGAGATGGAAGGAAGGGGTTGTGAGACATGCATTTGCTTCAATTGCCAGTCATTAGCCATTTATATGTCCAAATAATGGGCTTGAAAGGACCTTAATGCTGACATTTGAGTTGATCACACCCCTGATAAGATGCCCGCAACAACCATAACGACCATAACACAACCACCTCACATGTGTACAAATGGCTTGTAGCTTATCCACAAGTCCACATGTTCAGCTTGTGTTGCTCACACAACTGTATTAGGCTGTTATATTATTTTCCTTTCTCACATGAGGAAGTTGAAGCTCAGGAAGTTTAAATAGCATGTCTAGTTCTTCTGAATCCAAACTCTACTGCCTCTTTGTCATCTAATATGCTATCACTAAGTAAGCACCAATTCTATTTTGGTCAGAGATTATTAACTGGATCCCATGGTGAGGGATAGGGGGTGGAGGGTGTGATAACTCTCAAAGCAAGGAGTTCATAAACTTCTTTGGGAAAGGGTTTCAACTGTATTTTAATAATTTCTAACTAAAATTTATCCTTTCCTTCCATTACGATTATGGGCAACAGCTGCAACTATAACTTTCTCTCCATTGAAAACCATGGAAATTTTCATAACGAGCTATTGTTGCAAATGTCTCAAAATACCGTTCACACTCATCAGGAAGACTACAATTGTTATTGTTGCTGCTGCTGCTGCTAAGTCGCTTCAGTCGTGTACGACTCTGTGCGACCCCACAGACAGCAGCCCACCAGGCTCCCCCATCCCTGGGGTTCTTCAGGCAAGAACACTGGAGTGGGTTGCCATTTCCTTCTCCAGTGCATGAAAGTGAAAAGTGAAAGTGAAGTCGCTCAGTCGTGCCAGACTCTTAGCTGCCCCATGGACTGTAGCCCACCAGGCTCCTCTGTCCACGGGATTTTCCAGGCAAGAATACTGGAGTGGGGTGCCAATGCCTTCTCTGACAATTGTTATTAGGTTTGTCATAGAATGAATTAACAATAAGCACATCTATTAATACACTGGCACTGTAATATTCTAATAACTGTAATTCACTACCATTGACTTCCTTTGTAATCCTAGATATTTACTGCATTTAAAACATTCTGAGAAAGGATCCATAGATCTCTCATGATTTCCAAAGGGGTTTATGGTCACGCTCACACATGCCTGCGCGCACACACAGACTGAGTTCCTGATCTAAAGGATGCAGCACATGCGTGCGTGTTCACCTTGTTCCTGTTTACCATATTGTATCATGTATATTTATATACCATTCCTTCCCTGGTAGCCTGTGAGTCCTCATGAAGCAGGAATGGTACCTTATATTTCACTGGCTCCTCAGTGCCTAGAACAGGGCTCAGCATTTGTTGAGCTATCATTTTTAGAGTATCTATTTTGTGTAAGGCTCAAGTCCCATTGGGTGGGGTAAAAGAATGGAGTGATTCAAAAGAAAGCAAAAATTCATTCACATGTTTGTTTGAGCATTCACGCATTTGTTCATTTAGAGAACTGTCCAGTGGTACTCAATGCCAGCCACTGTGGTAGGCTCTGGGGACAACAGGAAAAATGAAACCCAACTCCTTATTCTCATGAAGCACCCATTCCATCTTATGGAAAGGAGAGAAAACAAGATTTCTGAAGAGAGAAAGTGGGAATGATCCCATTTGTTCTGGGGTCATAGTCATAAGGAAACTCCAGTTGTCACACTTATATTCATCAGCTATTTCTGGACAAAAGGATACTGGGAGAGCTACCACAGAGCTAGAAAACATAGACAATGAACCCTTTCCTGAGGAGAAGCCTGTGGGATGTGCGTGAGGACAGTTTACCTTGTTGTATGGTTGCTGGTCCTGCCTAGTAAACTGTGAAAAGTTAGCCCTCCATTGCCCCGGGTGTTTCTGGGGCTGGCCTGTCCGAAGACGGCAAAAAGGGTATCTGCCCTCTCTGCAGTTCCACTTTGGTTCAAAGATTCTATGATGCTATCAGTCAGTCAGAATGTGCAGGGTTGCCTAGATACCTTGGGGCTTTTCTTTCTTGCAAGAAACCAACCCTAGAGACAAGTAGGCCAGGTGACTTCGAACCTGCCAAACGTGTGCTGAAAGACCAGGTGGTGGGAGAATGTGGTGCTACAAATCCCTGCATCTCTGGGCCAGGTCATCCATCCAGGCAGGATGGCAAAGGGAGAGGCCCCAGCATAACCAGGAGAGAAAGGGACTTGGAGCTGGGGGTATCTTAGGAATAGCAGGACTGGGGAAAGGATAATAAAGACAACAAGGTCTGGGGCTAACTAAGCAAAATCTGTTAAGGTGAAAAATTTCCCCAAAGAGGCATAACCTCAAAATACAAAAAGATAATTTTAACAAACCCACACAACATCCTTGAGGAGAGGTATAATGCCAATGCAAAAAAAAAATTTTTATTTTCATAAATCTAGAATCTGTCTACAACAGTATCTCCATACCTATTTCATAAATGTGTGAAAAAATATTTCCTAGAGAACTCCCTCATCTGTCCCCAGCCTCATCTGGACTCCCTCGTACCCTCCCTCCAGCCTCCTCCGTCCCATCTGTTTGAATGTCCTGCTTTAGCAAATGGAGACAATTAGCACCACTAAGTACATGAAATAAATCAACCTGGATGATCTGGAATATCGAATATCATTCTATTCAGTTTGTTACCTATGATAATGGCCTACACTTTTTCTAAGAAAAATTTATTGGAAGACTTTATTTCAATCATATCTCTATCTAGGAAATATTTAATAGGAATGGCACAGCGCTGGGTTCACTGGGCCAGAACAAAAATGTATTTAACAAAGTGCTTACAATCTACTAGGCCTGATAAGAAATGTGTACAGATAACTCTGTGACAAGGTAGAAGGTTACAGGTGGTTTGGAGAATGGGAGCGGAGAATTAAATGAATAGAAAGAAAGAGGACGTGCAGCGGGGAAAAGGTCACAGACAGGCCAGCTCCTCTTAGTTCTGGAGGGTAGAATAGAGACAGATGGAGCATATAGGAGGGGCCAAGTTCCAGAGAGGTAGGAGTCAGTTTGGAAGATGAAAGTTCTTCTGGTCAACTCCTGCTGTTCAAAAGCAAGAGCTGTAGGATCGTGTGGTAAATGCCCTGGTCACAGGGCATTCATTCAAATCAAATTCAGATAATTTGTTAAAGATATTATAGAAAATAGTCCATATATTTTCTCCTTGGTGGTAAGAAGTTTAGAGAGTTTAAACCACAACTTCTGACTCTATGTGTCTCTTCTTCCGCCAAGAGAGCATGGAGTTCCCAAGCTATGAAATCATTTCATTTCCAGATGAAATATTAAAACTTAATTCAAAGATTCTTGGGAAATCAAATATTTTTTTATTTACTGCATTTCATATACCTGATAGTCCTTTAAAAAGCTATCATCAGCAGTGATACAAACCACCTGTAAAATGATGCCCTGAACAGCACCCTCCCTGTTACTCACAAGTACTGAAAAACAAATCCTACAGGGCGCTGATATAACTCACTTTAAGCATGAAGAGTTTCTTATGGAGATCGCTGGCAATCAACGTTTCTTCATCCTGGGGCTGAATATTCCAAAGTTTTTGTTCTCCCTTCATGCTTGAAGTCAACATGACAATTTAGCTTAGATCTCCAGGTGATTACGTGGGCCCCTATCCCTCTGAAATGTGCCTTCCCAGTAGATGGCCCAACCTGCTACAAGCCATGACTGAAGCAGCCCCATAAGGAATTCAGCCAGCCAGGCCACCTGGGCAGATTGTGTATTTGCTTCCACGTCCCGCAGCCACAGGACCCTAAGCCATAGAAAATTAACAGCTCAGGTCTCAACTGAGAAATTGAGGGATCTCTTGGGACCAACGCTTTGGTTTTACAAGTTGGCTCATCTTTGGTACAAAGATGGCAAATAGAGAGTCATTTAATGCTGTTAAAAGCCAGTAACAAAAATCTAAGAGTACCCAAGAACCTGGAGCTCTCTTTTGGCCATCCAGAAGGTGAAGCCAGCCAGAAGCTTGGTGTTGGTCTGTGATTAACTCATCTGCCAGAGGAAAGGCTGGTCAGTAGCCAAAGAACACCAGGCCCAACCCCAGGGGCTTCCTAGTGCTCCCTTTGTGCCTGCTGTAACCTCTTGGCCACAGCAGTGATCAGAGCTGCTCCCTTTCCGCTCCCATCTTCTGACAGCATGAACATCACATCACATTGAGGAGCTAGTTCTTTCACCGTTTCCCGCAGTATCCGAGAAAAGCTGTAGAAAAAGAGAAAGGGGCAACATCATTGGCACTAAGTTGTAGCATGTATCAGCAGTTCATGCCTTTTTATGAGTAACATTCCATTGTGTAGATGTACCACATTTTGTTTATCCATCCATCAGTTGATGGTGAGAATGTAAACTTGCATAGCCATTATAGAAAACAGTATGGATTTAAAAGTAGAAAAGTATAAGTACTCATCCTCAGTACAAATTTAAAAGTAGAACCAGCACATGATCCAATTCCACTTCTGGATATTCATCCAAAGAAAACAAAACACTAAACAGAAAAGATACATGTAGTCCTATGGTCACTGCAGCATTATTTACAATAGCCAAAATATGCAAGCAACCCAAGTGCTCATAAATAGATGAATGGATAAAGAAATAAGATATGATACATACACACACATATATACACACAACGGTATATTAGGCATAAAATGGGTGAAATCTTGCCATTTGCAAAGAGATGAATGGATCTAGAGGGAACTATGCTAAGTGAAGTAAGTCAAACAAAGAAAGACATACATCATGATTTCACTTATATGTGAAACAAAAAAACAAAACAAAACAAACGAACAAACAAAACAAAGCAGAAGAGTCACAGATACAGAGAACAAACTACTGGAGGTCATCAAAAGGGAGGGGATTGGAGGATCAGGCAAAACAGGTAAAGGGTGTTAAGAGCTACAAACTTTCAGTTATAAAATAAGTAAGTCAGGGGGATATAATGTACAGCATAGAAAAGACAGTCAATAATATTGCAATAACTTTATATAGTGACAGATGGTTACTAGACTTATAGTGGTGATCAATTTGAAATGTATATAAATATCAAATAACTATGCTGTATATGTAAAACTAATATTGCACGTCAACTATACTTCAGATAGAAAAAAAGATGGTAAGTTGTTCCCTTAACAACATTAAGCCTTTCAATCCACTAGCATAGGAAATCTTTCCATTTATTTAGGTCTTTCTTAATTTCAGCAATATTTTGTAGTTTTCAGTGTACAAGTCTTATACCTCTTTTGTTAATTTATTGTTAAGTATTTTATTCTTATGCTATTTAAATGGAATTGCTTTCTTAATTTCATTTTCAGATTATTCATTGTTAATGCACAGAAATGCAGTTGATTTTTGTATACTGATCTTACATCTTGAAACTTGACTGAATTTGTTTCTTAGTTCCAACAGTTTTTTGTGGATTCCTTAGGATTTCTATATACAAAATCATGTCATCTGCAAACAAAGATAGTTATAGTTTTGCTTTTCCAATATGGATGCCTTTTAGTTCTTTTTCTTGCCTAACTGCCTGTCTAGACTTACACTTGATTCTCCCTTTGAGGTCACATAATTTTTTGACCTGGATCCTCTAAGCCTCTCCCTTAAATAAAGACTTGACTGAGAGACAAAAACCACACAATCATCCTTAGGCAGTGTTAGACGCAGTACAATGTTGAAGAACAGTGGCAGAGTGGACATCCTCGTCTTGTTCCTAATTTTAAGGTGAAATCATCCATTTAGTGCCTCCCCAGTAAGTATAGCATCAGTTGTGGGTTTTTCACAGATGCTTTTATCAGGTTGAAGGAGTTCCTTTATTCTTAGTTTGTTGAGTGCTCTTATCGTAACAGGTGCTCAGTTCAGTTCAGTTCAGTCGCTCAGTCACGTCCGACTCTTTGAGATCCCATGGACTGCAGCATGCCAGGCCTCCCTGTCCATCACTAACTCCCGGAGTTTACTCAAATTTATGTCCATTGAGCCAGTGATGCCATCCAACCATCTCATCCTCTGCTGTCCCCTTCTCTTTCTGCCTTCAACCTTTCCCAGCATCAAGGTCTTTTCCAATAAGTCAGTTCTTCACATCAGGTGACCAGAGTATTGGAGTTTCAGCTTTAGCATCAGTCTTTCCAATGAATATTTGGACTGATTTCCTTTAGGATGGACTGGTTGGATCTCCTTGCAGTCCAAGGGACTCTCAAGAGTATTCTCCAACACCACAGTTCAAAAGCATCAATTCTTCAGCACTTAGCTTTCTTAATAGTCTAACTCTCACATCCATACATGACTACTGGAAAAACCATAGCTTTGACAAGCAGACCTTCATTGGCAAAGTAATGTCTCTGCTTTTTAACATGCTGTCTAGGTTGGTCATAACTTTTCCTCCAAGGAGTAAGCGTCTTTTAATTTCATGGCTGCAGTCATCATCTGCAGTGATTTTGAAGCCCCCCCCAAATAAAGTCTCTCACTGTTTCCACATTTATTTGCCATGAAGTGATAGAACCAGATGCCATGATCTTGTTTCCTAAATGCTGAGCTTTAAGCCAACTTTTTCACTCTCCTCTTTCACTTTCATGAAGAGTCTCTTTAGTTCTTCTTTGCTTTCTACCTTAAGTGTGGTGTCATCTGAATATCTGAGGTTATTGATATTTCTCCCGGCAATCTTGATTCCACCTGGTGCTTCATCCAGTCCAGCATTTTGCATGATGTGCTCTGCATATAAGTTAAATAAGTAGGGTGGCACTATACAGCCTTAATGTACTCCTTTTCCTATTTGGAACCAGTCTGTTGTGCTAGATTTTATCAAAAGTTTTGTCTGCACCTATTGAAATGATCATATGGTTTTTGTCCTTTGGTCAGGTCTTGGTTCAAAGGAAGAGGCTTGCAGGAATCACAGCAAAAATATGTGACCTCAAGGGGAGAAGCAAGAAAAGACATCAGTTAGTTATCCTGGATAATTAGTCAGCATCATAGGAAGGGCTAAGCATCAAGGACTACAGTAATAATGTTTATCTATATATTTCAGCATGATTAGAAATTTTTACAAGCCGGCTAATACCTTTCTTCATCTACCAAGATAAAACATAAAACATTAAATAAAAACAAAAGCTGTCATCATTGCCGTGTTTGTAATATGTCACATAGTCTTCAGACACTATTTAACTGAATTCTCCTGACAATCTATGAAGTAGGTACGATTTTTCTCATCCTTTTGCAGATAAAGAACTAGGGTCAAAGAGGGTAAGAAACTGGCCTTGGGCCTCCCAGCTTCTAAACAGTAGAGCCAGGGTTAAAATTCACTCTTCATCCTTCTGCCTGCTGATTCTGAGCTCACACTTGACACACTCTCTGTGACGTGCAAAATATTCAGTTCTCATTGCTCCCTGTGAGGTCAGGTTGGACTGTGATAATGATAACCACTTGTATTTACTGCATGTGTGCTAAGTTGCTTCAGTCACGCCTGACTCTTTGTGACCCTATAGACTGTAGCCCACCAGGCTCCTCTAATCTTCAGTGCGTGGGACTCTCCAGGCAAGAATACTGGAGTGGGTCGCCGTGTCCTCCTCCAGGGATCTTTCTGACCCACAAGTCGGACCCATGTCTCTTATGTCTCCTGCACTGGCAGGTGGGCTCCACTAGCGCCACCCAAGGACTGTGTAAAACACGTTACATGTGTGAACTCACCCAACCCTCATGCAGGCCCATGATGCAGAGATTATTTCTGCCTGCCTGATACAGGTGAGGAGCCTGGGGTTTAGGGAGGGTGGTGAACACTCCCACATCACAGCACTGGGAAGCAGAGCCGCTTTGCCGGTCGGCCCCAGAGCGGTCCGCAGTCAGCCTCGGCCCCCAGCCCCGAGTCTCCGGAGCACTCACTGCGGGTGCAGCTTGTACAGGGTGCCGTCCACACCCACGGTGATCCTCACGTGCTCCAGGCCCTGGTCTTCCCTCCTCTTCTCCACGATGGCAGCCAGGCCAGCACCATAAAGCTGGGCGGCCCGCCGGGACACGGCACCGCACACCTCCTTCACCACGATGCTGTCCTCACATGTGCTGTCCAGGCCGAGCTGCTGCAGGATCCTCCTAACCTGGAGGAGGGCCAGCCGGTCGCTGCCAGCAAGCAGAGCAGGATGTCAAGACCTCTTGCTGGGGCCCTGGAACCTGCTCCCCAGGACTCACAGTTCCCCATCCCTAGGTGCCTGAGCAGAAGAAGACACTGTCCCAGCAAAGGCAGGGTTGGAGCAGGATGCCTTAGAAGCTGAGATTCGAGAAGGCCTGTCACCCCCAGGAAGTCCCATCATCTTAAAAGAATAAAGTATGAGCACATCATCTTTTCAGAATCAAAAGAGGATCATTTTTTTTTATTATATGTTTGGCTGCAGGGGGTTTTAGTTGCAGCATGTGGGATCTATTTTCCTGACAAGGGATGGAACCCAGGCTCCTTGCATTGGGAGCTCAGAAGCTTAGCCACCAGACCACCAGGGAAGCCCCAGAAGAGGATCATTTTTTAACCTAACTCTTCTGTAACCATTTAGGAATCCAGGGGCCCAGACAAGCTTCTGGCTCCTCAGCTGGGTGCTGTGGTACTGATGTAACTAGAGAGAAGAAGCAGCCCCAGGACGCAACCCTCTGCCCAGCCAGGCTCTTACTCTCTATTTTTAAATTTCAAGTTTGCTGGAGCCTGGTGAGACAGCAGCATGTCCCAATATAGGGCCTTTTACATTGAGCAGGTGAAACTGATCACGAGTCACCTTTCAATCTGAGACAAGAACTTGGTTTCAAAGATGCCCCTGGTCCGGAGACGTTCTGAGATCTGGCCACGGAAGAGGAGACCCTGCTTGGTCAAGTCTATCAGGATCTGCCGCACAATCTCCCCCAGGTACATCCCACTGGTCATTTTCTCATATCTATTGAGAGAAAGAGAGACAAGGTTGGTAAGAGCAGGAAAATCAGTGCTGATGAGTAGTTCCCAAGAGGATCACATGTCAGAACATGGAAGGTGTGCCACTAGCTGCCTGGGTCACAGTGGGGTGGAGTGGGCAGCAGGCCCAGAGAAGCGCATGCAGGAGACAGTGTGATGTGGGAAGGCCAGGCTTTGGAGACATGTTGAGCAGCAGTCAAGTTCCAGCTCTGCCACACATTAGCTGCATGACCTGAGTAAGGACTATAAGCCATCATCTATGAAACAAGGGGGCAAGGCACTGACCCCACAAGACTGTTGGGAGCCAAGTGTCTGGTGCACAGTAGACACTAAGCTAAAATCAGCCCCTTTTCTGGCCCCAAAGCTAGTTCACCTTGGCTTTGTATTTGAAGAAATCTCCACTAGAGCTTCTGCTCCATGAGATAACACATTTGAACTGTATGCACACACCAAGCATGGTCCAAAATGTTAGCTCCCTTCCCTCCTCCTACCAGGCTGTGAGCTCCATGATGGAAGGTGCAAGAGAAAAAGAAGCTCTACAATCAACAGGCACTGATCAGGCTCCCTGCCCAGGTATGTGTGACAGTATTAATAACAATGATGTGGAGCTGGACTCCCACTGCCTGCAGGGTCAAATGAAAATCCGGGTGTGCCTGAGACTTACATGCTGGACTTGTGTTCTCTTAACGGCTCAGGATTTCATCAGTCTAAGGAACCAACACTTAGACAAACAATGGGGACAGCAAAGTAAATCCACGTATGTTGCCCCTAACAGTCTTCACTCCAGAAATGAGAACCTCTAACTGATTCAGACACAAAACTTGGATGCCCCAACTTGGAATTCAGGTCCCTTGTGATTTTGGCTCCTGGGTCAGTTGGGCTTATGGTAACTTGCCTGCCTCCCAGCTATAAAGACTAGTGCCAAAGGAAGATGTGGGACCACGAGGGCTGGTCTTGGTCTTGTCAAGCCTCTTCCTACTGAGTGTTCTCAGTTGAATAGTCAGCAAGGCATCTGTGACCCATGCCGGGAGCCATCAGGATGCCCCCTTGCTCAGATGACAAGGTCATGAGACTAAGAAGGAAACTGCCAAGAGGACTTTCTTTATTTGGGCATCCAGGGCAAGGCCCCTCCTGGTATTTTTCTTGGGAGTTCTGTCCATGCTCAGAACATTAGCTCATCTCAGGAGGTCAGTCCCAGTTAGAAAGAATTCGTCCTGAGATAATTCCCCCAGACCTTATCGACCAGAGGATCCAGGAAGGTGGATTCCCTTCCCCGGGGACTAAGGAGGAATAAAAGGGACATTTAAATAGATTACTACACCTCCTACTTGTTACTGGGGAGTTTACCAAGAGTTCTCTGGGGGTCATGGCAAGGCAACCACCAGAAAGGCTCATACTTGGATCACCTTTCCACCTCCCACTCTCCCGATCACTCCACAGTGGAGGTTCCCTTCCTTGAAGAGACCAAGGGAATGGGACTTGGGAATGCTCATAACTGTGGCCAGCACAGTTGGAGACATTGATTGCTTTAGGATAGTGTAGACATAGGAATTCATTATAGTAGTTATATAAGGTTAATAGGGTTTTATTGCTAAAGCAGTGCTGCTAGACTGTCTCTTTGTCCTCTTTCCTCGAACCGGAGTGTCAGAACAGAATGAGACAGGTAGTGGTTGAGGTTACTAGAATAAAACAGTTTCAAGCTTAGCCCTTCCCTCTAGCCTCTACACAGCTGCACCTGGTAAGAGAAATGTAACCTTTCTATTTAGATTGATGTACTTATCATAATTGAATGAAGTATGCTGAAGACAATAGAATGGTAAACATACTATTGTTAAATCTGATTATGCAGAAATCTGACTTCTGCAAGGGGAATGTTTCATGATAGACTGGGGAATGAGCTCAATGATAAGGTTGCTATGGAAGATAGAAAATAAAAGTTTATATAGAATGATAGGTGATGTAACGATGTAATGGGGATGCTTTTTGGCTATAAACCTGTAAACCAACAACAATAAACAAGAGACTGCTCCATCACCACATTGACTCAGCTCAGTACTTCGCCGACGCCACTCATCCCTCAAGACCCCCGGACCCGCTGGGGCTGGACCCCGGCAGACCCAGGTATCCCATCACATTTCCTAGCTCAACTTTTCCACTTGGATATTGTCTCACAGTAAATCTATATTTTCATTTTATTTTATATAGAAAGACACTGAGCTTAGTCATGACAAAGACCACATGGCCTGAGAGTAAAACATTTACTTTCTGATCCTTTACAGAAAAAGTACACGAACTCCTATGGAAATAGATGGGCCCAGGCTAATAATCAGCTCCCCCCCATGCTAGCTCTACCCCTTTCTCTCCTACTAAAGAAGCTATATAAGAATGCAAATGAAAATGTACTGTTTCATGTTTTGTTTTGTTTTTTAACCATTCATTGTTTTCAGTATTTTTAGTATGGTTAGCAATTGGAATAATCCTTACAAGTGATTGTGACCCATGCTGGGACATGACATCATGGCTGAGAACCAGGATTCCCATTCTTCACTTGCAGTTACTTCCCCAACCCTGAACTACCGAGGTCAGTAACCTGGCAGACTGCTCTTGAAAGACTGAGGATGTCGACCTCTACATAGGACTTACTAGAAATCCATCTTGAGAGGCCCACCATGCCCCTGCTGTGTGACATCAAGGCCACAGTGAACAGACTTCCTGACAACCTTGGCCTCATTTCCAAAGCCACCACTAGACCTTATGGTAACCTTATGGTAATTAGAAAAAGGCACACCTTCGGCTTATTGGAAACTTGTCATACTATCTTGCTGCTGCTGTGTCCACGCTCTAGTTGTGTCAGACTCTGGTGACCCCATGGACTGTAGCCTGCCAGTCTCCTCTGTCCATGGGATTTCCCAGACAAGAATACTGGAGTGGGTTGCCATTTCCTTCTCTAGGGAATCTTCCTGACCCAGGGATAGAACCTGCGTCTCTTGCATTGCAGGAGGATTCTTTACCACTGGGCCACCTTTGCTTTTGTTCAAACTAGACACTTCATTGACATCTGACAAAGAGTTGTCATAAATATACAAACTATGCAAATATCTGTAATACGAAAAGGGCACCCCCACAGATCTGCTGAAGTTGGAGGACCTACAGAAATGTACACACACCCCCTTCTCACCTCTGTTTGCCAGGATTCAAGGACCCCTCATCCACCTCCTTGTCATATTGGGTCCGGATATCATCTAGGCAGCCATTGTCTCCAAATCCTCCCCACTCGGTATTAATGCACATCTTCCCTTCATCCCCTTCCACCAGTTCAATGTTTCTCATCTCCTCCATGTAGCACATGTTGCTGCCTGTTCCTAGAAGGAATCATGAAGGGACCTCAGTCTTCAGAAGACACCACCAGGTCTTAAAGAGCCAGCAGGGTACAGTAGATAGGAATTACAGTTTGGAGTCAGATACAACTGGGTGTGGACTTCAGCTTTATAGTTGGGTGACTACAGGCAAGTATTTCATCTTTCATAGATCCAATTTCTTCATCTGTAAAAAGGAACTAACACCTGCCTTATAGATGTGTTATCAAGGAAAAGGAAATGAGCTGATGTCCATCAGTTTCTTCCGCATAGAATTCCTACTGTGATACCATTATTTTCCACCTCATCCTCCTCATTATTGATAAGCCATGGGCACACAAAGTGAGCTCCAAGTAGTCGCAGAGTTAGCAGAGCTAGAAGGGACCATGAGGAGCCATCTAGTCTCGGATAAGCAGACACTTGGTATCTGAAAGCCACCCTGTTCTACGCTGTCCATGACCTGGTCTCAGAACTATTCTCAAGACAACAGACCAGGCAATTATCATCTTCAATCAAACAAATCTCACTTCTTTGATCTCCCAGATCTAGCCCAACCCTTCCCATGGATGAGGAAGCTCAAGTCCAGACAGAATAAGCAACCTGCCCAAGGTCACAAAGCAGGTAAGGTTCAGAGTGAGATGAAACCTCTCCATGGCACTGAAGACATCTTAGTATATCCCCGTCTCCTTGTGCTGTGCACTACTCACCCTCAGGAAACCCAGACAAGCAGCTGGAATAACTTTCTTAGATTCTGTGATTACTTAACCAGTGCCTGTCACTTGGAATGCCCACCGCCCCTGTCTCCACCTGTTCCAAGGCCACCTGTCCCCTCGCCACTTATGGTCATCCCCCTGGAATCTACCCGTGCCCTTTAATCACTGCCAGACTTTTCCAGAAGACTCCTAAAATGCCTATATCATACCTTGGGCCACTTCCTGCTCCTCTCCTAGGTCTCTTTCCAACTCTTCCCCATCCTGTGCACCTTCTGACAGCCAGAAGAGGTTAGAGGACAGAGGAGGTATAAGTTGGAGCTGGAATGAAAATCTAGCTTTCTCAGCTCCAGGCCAACCAACATGATCCAACTGTGGTTTCCTTCCACCTAGTAAAATCTGCCCCAAGGCCCAAATGTGAAAGTTCCCTCTTTCTATGTTATTCTCCTTCCTCAACAGAAAGGACAACCTTGGCTTAGAACTCTTAGGGGAAAAGATATTAAGTAAAGATTTGGGAATTAGGAGACCTGAAATCCCAATCTTAAATTCATCTCTGCCATGGACAAAGCTGGCTTCAGAGCCCCTATGTAATGGAACAATGGCTCCCTGCCCCTCAGTATGTTAAAAGGTAACTTCCAAAAGGTCAGATGGAAGCAGGCCAATGGGACACGCCTGATCACTTACCCGCAATCAGGCCAACCTCACAATTACGATCTTCATAGCCACAGGTCATCATGGTCCCCACTGTGTCATTCACAACTGCAACTATGTCCAGGTCAAATTCCTGCAAAAGAAGAGAGCTCTACTGTAAGTAGGATGTGCAGGCCAAACAGTCTTAAGAGGGGCACATCAGGCAGAGGTGGGCAGAGGCCAGAGTCACAGGGCTGGGGTCTGATGACAGAGCACAGGGGTCTTGGGGAAGGGACAAGATCAGGTATGAGTTTCAACACCATATCATACATTTCTCCTCTTGATGGCCTCCCTGAGCATATCCACCACATCTTCCCCTTCACAGTCAGTAGCTTTGAAGCCTTTGGTCCACTCAATGAGTGTTCCCTGAAAGAAAGGAAGGCAAATCCATTTGAGCAATAGTTCGCTGGAACCACTGCACAACCTCAGCATCAAACAGATGCATGGGACTACAGCTTACTGCTGGTCAAATGCTTTTGACTGTGCTTCCATCTGGTTCCCTAACCCTAGACCCAGAGGCACCATGAAGCATGATGCTCAGACAAGGTCTACTGCTGAGTGGAATAATTGCAGAAATTCACATCAACTCACGTTCCCTGGCCACGACTGCACAGAACAAAGACCACTTCTCATTTATCCAATCAATCACATCTTCATGATCAAAATGTTCATCAAAGCATTGCTTCACAGGAAAAATGGGTGGCTAAGGCAGCAAAGAATCTGCCTGCAATGCAGGAGATTTGGGTTTGATCCCTGGGTTGGGAAGATCCCCTGGAGAAGGGAATGGTTACCCACTCCAGTATTCTTGCCTGGAAAATTCCATGGATGGAGGAGCCTGGCAGGCTACAGTCCGTGGGGGTCACAAAGAGTCAGACACAACTGAGCAACTAATACACACACACACACATACACACACACACATTCTGTCTTTCCAACAATATGGATCTATCATTGTATATCAATATAGGAAATGCTCTATAGCCACAAAAACCTAATGCTTTAAGAAAATGTTACCATTAGAGGAAGATGTTTACCATACACTGTTAAGTGAACTCACATTAAACAAATACAGATGGTGAATTATTCTATTATTCTTTTAAAAACCACACATACACACACTCAAATCTGGGAAAAGGTCTGGAACAATGCATACACCAGAGGGTTGACAGTGGTTCTCTTCAGGTGTAAAATTACAGGTACCTTTCAGTCTTTCATTTTTGCTTGTCCATATTTTCTAATTTTCCTAAAGTCAATATGTCTACATTTTTATAGTATCAAGAAAAAGTATATCTAATTTTTAAAAAGGTGGCTACACTGTTAGCCAGAGCAAGAATTATCTAATCTCAAACTCTATAGCCTAGAGCTGGGCGTGGGTGAGTGCAGGGAAAGCTGGGGAAAGCCTATCTCCAGGCCAGAAGAATGGCTGGGATAGGAGAGATGGCCAGAAACTCTAATGGCAGCACCCCCAACCCCAGGGGATGAACAGCCACCGCACCCTGAGGCCCTCAGCTCCGGGCTCCCTTCTTTCCTCCACAGTCCTTGGGAAGCTGGGCTTCCTTGCTCCTTTCCTGGTGAATATATGTAGAACCTTAGAGATTCAACCCCAGTTAAAAAATCTTTCTAATTAGTTGCAATGATACCAAATCATATTTTTTTAAGTCTCTCTTTTTTTGAAAAACTACTGGTTACCAGAAGGAAGAGGGGTGAGGAGAGGGGAAAAATAGGTGAAAGGGATTTAAAGATATAAATGACTAGGTATAAAAGAAATAAGTTACAAGGATGTAATGTACAGCAAGAGAATATAGCCAGTATTTTATAATAATTTGGTATGGAGTACAACCTATAAAAATATCAAATTACTATGTTATATACCTGAAACCAATATAATATTGTAAATCAACTACATATCAATTATTTTTAAAGAAAGTTTTTTTTCCTCCTCAGCCATTGGTGTCTTTGCTCCAAGCTCTCCGTTGGTCTCCCTTCCTTCTTAGCTATGTCTTCGTGAACCTGGCAGAATTGCTGGGAGGGAGGCCTGGAGGCCCAGTGCCCCAAGTCAGGAGGAGCAGCTGTGTCCTCGTGCCTGTGGGTCACTCAGGACCATGGACAGCTGCATGCGGCTTTTCCCCCCTCCACCCCCAACTTCCATTTCCATGTGCATTAATTTTTAACGGCAGCAGTAATACAAGAATGCATTACCTTTGTAAAAACTCAGTGCTATTGATAACAACAAAGTCTCCTTTAACACCCCATCCCCCTAAACGTGGGAAGTAACCTCTATTATCAGCACAATAATGAATCCTTATAGATTTTTGTCTCTGTTTATGTGCACTTTCAAATACATACTGCGTGTGGACTTTTGCAATTTGTTTTCATCCATAAACTGTAGCCCACCAGGCTCCTCAGTCCATAGGATTTCCCAGGTAAGAATACTGGAGTGGGTTGCCATTTCCTTCACCAAGGGATCTTTCTGACCCAGGGATCGAAACCATGTTTCCTGTGTCTCCTGCATTATCAGGCGTATTCTTTCCACTGAGCCACCTGTGAAGCCCTTGTTTTACTCACTCAGTAATATACCTTTTATACCATTCCTGGCCAGTTAACATAGAAAATATTCCTCAAGTATGACTGCACAGAAATTTTAAAATCCACAAAACATACCTATGAGTACTATTTTAATTCCTATTTTTTAAATAAGGAAGTAAAAGGTTCAGAGAGGTTAAGTAATTCACCCAAGGTCATACAGCCAGTAAGTGTAAAGAAGCCAAGATGCAAATTGAGGCAATGTGGTTCCAAGACCCATGCTCTCAAATTACGGCACTCTGTTGACCTCCTAACTAGGTAGGTAATGTCTGTGAAGCGTTTAGTACAGCACCAGGCACCAAACAAGCATTATGTACGTGTGTGTTAAATAAAAATCCAGTAATCTCATATGAGTGATATACTATATTTAGTCATTTTCCATTTTAGGGGAAATAAAAATGTATTTCCATTTTTATTTAGTCATTTTCCACTGCCAGGCATTTGGGTTATTTCTAATTTTTCATTATTAAAAAGTGATGGTGTAATGAATATCCTTGTTCATTAATCTTGAGAAATGGATCTTATGTCTCTTAGCATTCTAGCACTTTTAATTTTGAGAGATCTAGCCATATTACCAGATAATTTCACCTTCTGAACCCCTCTCTTCCTGTTCTCTGAATGATCAGGAGTGAGAGGTAAGCCTGGTGAGTGAGTTTTCATGGCATTCTCAGAGCCCTGGAGAGTTCTGTTTCAGTTCTGGTTTTGCAACTGCTGATTGGATGAGACTGCATGCCTCAATTTCCTCATATGAAAAACAGGACAGAAAATAAAATATAATGCACAGAACAAGGGTAGGTACTATTTCTTGACTTTTTGTCTTAATTATATATATATATACACATATACATACATATATATATAAGTATATAAGTATATATATAAGTATATACATATATGTATATAAGTATACTATGCATTATAGCCAAAATGGTCCAAAACCACTGGCTTCCAGGTCCTGAGGGCAAAGTGCAAGAATCTGGGCCCTCAGGGCACTGTCCTGGACTGACCCCTCCACCACTGTATAGACACAGTAACCTGAACAGCTTAACTTCTCTGCACCTCTGTTTTTCTTACTACAAAATGGTGACTAAAAATAGCATGTAAACATACAATAAAATACCATTCAGCTTTAAAAAGGAATGGAATTCTATGTGAAATCACCCTTGAGAACATTATGCTAAATGAAATAAGCCAGTCACAAAATGACAAACACCGTTATGATTCTACTTAGATGAGGTACCTGAGATAGTCAAATTCATAGAGACAGAAAGTAAAATAAAGGCTATCAGGGGCTAGGAGAAGGGCACATGGAGAGAGATTGTTTAATGAGTCCAGCTTCAGTTTGGGAAGATGGAAGGCTTCAGAAGATGGACAGTGGTGATAGGTCACAGTGTGATGCACTTAATGCCACGGCACACCTGTACTTCTTAAGTGTACCAGTGTACACTTGAAAACAGTCAAAGTGGTAAATGTTATATAAATTTTACCACAATAAAAGATGGTAAAATAAAACAAAAATAATGTGTCCATCATGGAGACACTGACTGGATCAGACAAAGTCTTCAATCTTTGGTGCCATTCTTATTATTGTCATGAGAGCTCTGGCTGACTTGCTGTGCTGACCAGGGTTCTCGTTGTAAATTGAAAGTGGTGTTCTGTTTTTACACCAGATCAGATAGCTTGACTGACATAAGCCTATTAGAGAGCAAGAGGGTACTCTGTTCTCCTTGAGCAGGTGAATGGTGCTTTTATCCAAGAAAAGTCATGTGATACGCATTTCTAAATTATTAGGAACAATTTATTAAAATCATCCTCCATGAAGTTCTTCAATGCCAACAAAATATGTGTCGATGTGATCAGTGTCTCCTGAGAGTCTAATATCAGGAAAGAAATGCATTTCTTCAGAAGCACTGGTAAGCTTTTATTCATCAGACAATAAAAGCCTTACAACCTACTGTGTTCCCCTGTTTACACTGACCACCCAGGAAGACACACGTAATATTACAGACTAGGAGTTATAACTTGCCTTAACTGGTCATTACCTCTTATCTCTTGATAATATGACTTGACCTCTCTTTTAACAGTAATTTTATCCATGTGTCCTTGTATATGACCCTAAAGTATTTCGCAAACTTCAATCCATAAAATAGTAATAGTGAAAATGGAACACAGTAAATAGAAAAAATTAAATAGTCTAAATAATTGATCATGTCTCCCCAGCTGCCCTGAACCTGAGGCCCCTAAAAAAAGTGAACAGTGACTCAGAGCTGCCTGGAGATTCCCCAGGTGCAGGAGGAAGGCCCGCCAGGCTGGACAGTCTTACCTTGTCAATGCTCGCCTGCCTGCAGGGAAACGAGAACGTGAAGCCCAAAGGCAGCTGGGCTCCCTTGAGGCCCATGTAGTCCAGGAAGTCAGCGATGCACTGCACGATGTGGTCAAACAGCTGCAAGGAGAGAGAGAGCAGTGGTCAGGCTGGACCTGCACTGTACGGGGTGGACGGCAGGCTGGCCCCTCGGAGGGTGAACCCCCGGCCAGCATTTACCTCCTCGCCCGTGCCCTGCATGATCTCCAGGGGGATGGCGAAGATCTTGTTGTACATCCGCACTGACCGTCGTCCACTTCTGATCTTTACCAGCAGGACCCGGAAGTTGGTTCCCCCCAGATCCAGGGCGAGGAACTTTCCTTTCTCTGTGGTAGAGGAAGTGAGGGTGGCATTCCACCAGCATGCACTGAGCAGGGCCTCGTGTGCAGGCATTGGGAGGAAGAAGAGATGCCGAAAGAGAACAGACCTAGAGCCTGTTGGCCTGAGGTTCAGGGGCCAAAGGGGCATGGTGGTCAGCAAGCATGGTGTCAGAGCCCTGGGCAGGCATCCTGAGCCCATTTGAGCAGGCTTTCCTTGGTGTCTGCTAACAGCCACACATGATACTTATGCTCAAGGAATCTCTGAGGGTTAATCCAGATCAGGCTACCTGACTACAGTGGACTCAGGAAGGTGCTTCCATTCTGTTTGTATGGCCTAGAGGAACTGCTCATCCCAAGCATGAAATGATTCTCCATCCCGCTCTTCCTATCCTTGGATTCCCACACCCCTAGCACACTGATAAGAAGCCATATCAAGTCCAACGCCCATTACCATCCAGTGCAGTGCCTCTTGCTTCTCTGACATCTCAGAGCATTACAGTTTGTTCTGTGTGATCCCGCCTCTCGCTGACTGCCTCATTCACTCTGTTTTAATTACACTGGTCATTGTGCTGTTCCTTGAATTTGCCAAAGCCCTCACCCCTGGCCAGTTCTCTTATCCCTGACTCTGCTCTATTTGTCTTCATAGTCCTGTTATAACATGGCATCATCTGGTGTTTATTTGTTTACTGTCTGTCAGCCCAACAGAACAAAGGCTCCATAAAGGTAGGGACTGTGTTTCCTTTACTGCTCTGTCACTGTGCCTACAACAAGAGTCTGACCTATAGCAGGTACTTAATGAAACTTTGAGGAATGGAGGCAAAAGGAAAAAAGAGATGAAAGAATGAATAATTGAACGATGTCTTTTCCTGCTCTCATTTTCTCCCCCAAGTAGACTTGAAGGATACTGGCTCTGGAAAAGATCTTTGTTGTTGAGAGATTCCAAGTATAGCTGTGAAACCTTAAGTATGTCACCTAACTTTTCTGAGTCTCAGTTTTCGCATCCATAAAATGGGAATCATTCTCTCTTTACATAACATACAGAGTGGCTGTGAGCACAAAATGAAATTAAAGAGTCAAAAGCAAATTAAAGAGATGAAGCATTTTACAAAGATCATTATATCTCGGTGAGATTCATGAGATGCAAAGAGGTGGAGTTACTTGTCTAAAGAACTGACCTCACTGTTGTGTAGCTCCTGTCAGCTGAGCACAGAGGACCAGGAAAAGGATCAAGTATCAGAAAAGTCAGGGGCAGAAAATGAAGAGAGGGGAGAGGAAGAAAGCCAAGCCCCAGGAGGGAAGAAAGCCAGAGGAAAGGGCAGAAGACAAGCCAGACACTCCATGTGTCCAGATGGTAGCTCCCAGGGACAGCATCTGGGTCTTCACACACACGGAACCTAACTTAGGCATTCTTCACTGCCAGTGCCCTAGATCAACCAAAGAACAGATTCAGCAGAGTGCTCTCCCTCCTTCCATTATAGACACAAACCCAAGGCTCTTGAAACAAAGATCCTAACTGGGTTTAAGGAGCTTGGATGGAGCTCCGGCTGGCCCATCAGAGAAGGGAGCGACGCAGGGCCCACCTGTGCCATCCGGCATCCCACAGACGTAGGTGGGCAGCATCTTGACTGTGGCCAGCGGGTGGGTATCCTTCTTCAGCCCATACTCGAACTCAACCCGCATCCTGCTCCGAATGCCTACAAGCTGCTCTTGGGTCAGCCGGAACAGAGCCAGCACCTTGTCAATCCGCTTCCGCTGGGCCTGCACGCGGGAGGCCACCGCGGTCACCATGGCGGCCCCCTTGGTGCTGCCGCTCTCTGACAGAAGGAAGCGGACGTCACAGTGCGGGACCAGTTTCCTCACCACCTTGTGCAGGCGTTTCGGGTATCTGAAGGCAAAATATGTAAAAACCATAAAGGCCCGGGCCCAGCCAATAGAAACAGGTACAGGTAGAGCAGCGGAACAGCGTCCTGGGGAGCCCTGCTGGGCCAAGGCTCACCCCTTTAGTTTCTGGATGGAGGGAGACGATGGGGGCGACTAGGGTAGGGTCCAGGTCATCTGAGGGAGTGGAAGGGATCCTTGGAAGCCTCAAAGAAGTGGCTATTTTATCACTAATATTACAACTAGTAGGGCATATCCACACATAATATATGGGCTTCTGTGGTGACTCAGCAGTAAAGAATCTGCCTGCAATGCAGGAGCTGCAGGAAACGCAGGTTCGATTCCTAGGTCAGGAAGATGCCCTGAGGAGGGCATGGCAACCCACTCCAGTATTCTTGCCTGGAGAATCCCATGGACAGGGGAGCCTGGAGGGCTACAGTCCATAGGGTCGCAGAGTCAGACACAACTGAAGCAATTCGCATGCATACACACTCATAATATATTGATTGAACATCATCTCTGCCCATAGGGAAAGGTTTTTTTCCCCCCTAGCTCTTCCCAGGTGTACACGCCTGACTTTCAGTTACACCTCTGTTGGTTAGAGGGGCTTTCATTCTCCCTTCTTCTGTGTATCCTTCATGTGAACATGGTAACCTCTGCCATCCAGATATTTCCCCATTTATAACTGGACATATCTTACTTCCCTATCTTAACATAGTGGGTATTCAATATTAACAGATAGATAGATGAATATAGGGATAGACGGATGGATAAGCACGTGGATGGATGGCCTTGCTAGTCAGGCTATTGGCTTTAGCAAAACATTCCTTTAAGAATGATCCCCTAAAGCAGCCTTGCTAGCTAGATGAATGTAATCTCTGAATTCACCCTTTGCTGTATAATCTCAGAACCACAGAATATGGTTGGTCCTGGCAACCCAGAGAAGCAGCAGAGTTTAGAAACAAAACTGACTCTGCTCCAGGGGTGAGTGCTCGCGCAGGGTGCGGGCTGGCGGCCAGCACTCACTGTGGGTGGATCTTGTAGAGCGTGCCGTCCACGCCCACCGTGGTCCGGAGCCGCACCAGCTTCCTGTTCTCCCGGAGGCGCGTCAGGATGGCTGCCAAGGCGGCTGCGCAGAGATTGGCTGAGCGGAAGGAGACGATGGTACAGACGTGCTGGACCGCAATACAGTCTGCATCCGTAGGCTCCAGGCCCAGATCTGTCAGGATCTCTCTCGTATTGGCTAGGCCTTCTTTGTACCTGGCCAGGGGACAGGTATGGGAGGACCACACTGCCCCATCCCGTGGGAATCCCCCTCAGAGAGAGTGCTCCCACCTCTAGGGACTGTGAACATAAACAGGCTGGCACACCGTCATATAAAAATAGTGATGATTTCAACAATGATCGTGGTGGCCACCACTTATTGCTCACTCCCTATGTGCCAGGCAATAGTCTAAGGACTTGACATGGGTTAACTCAGTCCTCACAACAAACCTGGGGGGAAGACCGTCATTATCCTACTGTTCAGAAGAGGGATTTGAGGCACAGACAGGGTAGGTAATCTGTCCATAGGCACACAGTTGGTGAGTGCAAGAGTCAAGATTTGAACTCAGGCAGTTAGATTAAGGAGTCCACCCTTTTAAGCACCCTGTACTGCACTGCCTTTCACAGAAACTCAGTCCCTGCCAAGCTCTGCATAAACACAGACTCTGGAAGTCAGATGTCACCCTGCTGAGCTCAGAATCTAAGCTGATTGCAAAGCTCAGGGCACTGCCAGGGTTTCTAAGCTTGAGGAACAGGATTTTGAGTCACCTGGGGCCAGTCACCCTCATCAGTCAGCTCCCTACTGCAGACCTTTGTGTGAGCTCTTCCCTCTAATCGCCAAAGCCAAAGCCAAATGCAGTCCCTGACAGCAGCAGGTAGAGAAGATTATTGCTATGGTAGGAATTCTTAACTTGGATTCCATGCTAGGGCCTTAATGGTTCTAAGGATGCCCTGATATTATGAGCAAAATTGTGTGCAAGTATGCACTTTGGGGGTAAAGGGTCCAGAACTTAGACCCTTGAAGGGCTCTGCAACCCTAAAAAGGTTATGTCACCAGTTTAGGGAGGAAAAAGGCAAAAAAATATAAGAAGGGAGTAAACCTCCAACAGCAGAATCCCTGGCTAGTGAAACCAACCAGAAGCCACGTGCGAGGCACGACAGGCACTGCTAACCACCTGAAGCCGTGCGCAGGTCTGAAATCGTCCCGGTGAAGAAGGAAGAGCTGGTTCCTCCTATGCACCACTTCCATGAGCACACCATGCCGTGGCTGCCCACCCTACCCACTTCAGAGTCAAGGTGGGAGGGACCCTGCCAGTAGCTCACCTCTCCATGGCAGCCACATGCCGTGTTTCAATCTTGCCCTTAACGTGAAGAGCAGAGGATTTCTCGCCGCCAAACAGGAGGCCTGCCTTGGCCATCTTCAGTAAGATGAGCCTGACGAGTTCACCCAAGTATAGGCCGCTGATCATCTTTTCAAACCTACAATTTGATGAACAGATAAGTAGCAGCCAAGGCCTTTGGCTATGCAGCATTCCTTTCCCAAGCCCATGAGCCATGGCCCATGGTCAGGAACACAAGCAGTGGAAAGGCCTCTTTCCAGGTCAGGAGGCCTCAGTCCTTGCCCCACCTTGAGGTGCCCTTCAGAGCCCACTGCAGCTCTCTGAGCTGCATTATCCCCACTTATAAAAGAGGAGCACTGAACTAGAGGAAATCTATGATTCTTTTCTGATCACAAAGTACTTGAGTCCAAGAATCTTTATCTCAGATCACCCTTGGCCATGGGGGTGCCACTCTCGTATTAGATATCTGGAATCTCAACTTTAGAGAATTTAGGTACTTTCCCAAGATCACTAACCACAGCCTGACAAATCCAAATTTGAAATGTTTCCAACTCCTACACATTTCTGCCCAAGAGAAAAAGATGTTGTGTCTATTAGCTGGGCTTAGATAGCCTCAGAGAGGTTCTACAATAAGAGTAAACCAGATAACCAACAAGGACCTATTATACAGAACAGGGAACTCTATCGATAGTCTGTAATAATCTATATGGGAAAAAAATCTGAAAAAGAATGAATATATGTACATGTATAACTGAATCACTTTGTTGTACACCTGAAACTAACACTATAAATCAACCATACTCCAATAAAATTTTTAAACATAATAATAAAATAAAATCTATAGACACACACACAAAATAATATGGGTGAAATGTCCCACCAGGTTGCCCACATGTGGACTTTCAGTCTGCATACAATAAGCAATTACTGTTTCCCAAGTAAACTATTAAATATAATTTTTATTCTGCAAACATAATAAAATACAAAATCAAAGACAACCAGTTTCCTAATTAACTTTATCTATTTCATTATAAAGAGTCTTAAAACATTGCAAAAATAGAAGACAATAAAAAGTAATCCCAGCTGAGCTTGGGATAGTGGAATTATGTTAAGTGAAATGAATAGTGTGATAGTGTGAGGATGCTAAAGTCCCCACAATAGACCCAGCTCCTTAGGCTGTGACTGTTCTGTGTCACCAGCTGAATGGGGGTGTGCTGGGGAACAAGGATATCAAAAGCAGAAATTTGTTCCTCAGATATTCACTTCTAGTGTTGAGTGGTTTCCAGGAGGTACTTAAAATGTTTATTCACCAGGGCTTCTTGGGAAAATGGTCGATTCCATTTCTGAGGCTGGGAAAGTACATGGTGAGCCTGGAGCATCTTACTGTGCAAGAAAATAAGGAAGTACTTAAAGAGTGATGGGAACATGTCAAAAGCACTTAGGGACTAACTTAGGGGAGCTTCCACTGGCTAAATCCGAAAAAAAAATTTGATAGGAAGGAATGATAAAATAATGATAGGAAAGTATTATAACTCATTAAATTATAAAAGAATCCATAATAGTATAAGCAAGTAAGTGGAGGAGATAGCTCTTCCTTACAGCATTCCTTACAGTAGAATAGCAACTAATAACTGCAGAGGGAATGATGGCTCTAGAAATTCATCAATGGATGCTAAAACTAGAGAGTAAAAGTTTAATGAGACGCAGGATAATTGCACAGTCTCAAAGTATCTCTTCACCAGATACTTATTCATTACAGGGGGAATAACCTTGTGGAGGAAAAACCTCTCAAATATTCCCTTAACCAAGTGCTTTGGATTTGTGTCACCAGTAACTGAATAAATATTATACACTTCCAGATCTGATGCCCTGGGAAGGACACACACCACTTGTGTGATAATCCTGCTGAAAATTCATCACCTGAATCTAATGATGAGAGACGTGCTGTGAAATACTTGGTCTGTATTCTTGAAGACCATGAAAGGCAAAAATATATTACAGAAGATTGAAAGAGGCTAAAGAGATACAGCAGCAACATGTAATGTGTGATCCCGGACCTGGACAATTTTTCTTTTTAAATAAAAGATATTAGTGGGGCAGCTGGTGAGTTTTGAGTAAGATCTATAAATTAGATATTAGAACTGACTAAAAGCTAATGTCTTAATTTTGATAATTACACCTTGGTTATATAAGAGAATGCACTTGTTCTCAGGTACTACTCTGAAGTTTTTAGGGGTGAAGGGATATTACATTTGCAATTGTAGCCTCAGATGGTTCAGAAAAATCATTTTATTCAGACTTATGTGTATTTTATACAGGTGTATATTTTATGTGTCTGTGTATATACATATACACAGATAGAATGTTACTATTTGGGAATTTGACTGAAGGTTGTACTATTCTCACTACTTTTCTATAAATCTGAAATTATTTTTTAAAATTGTAAACACTTTTTCATTCAACAGACACTTTTTGTTTGTTTTATAACAAACAGTTAAAGCTGCAACAATGCTTTAACTGCAAAGTATTGTTTAACAATGCAAAGATACTACATGTAGAAAGGAAAGGGAATGCCAAGTGTAGCTGCCTTCAGGGAGCTCAGCATACAGTCAGAGCTGAGGTAGACCCTGAAGGCTTCTGCTACATGAGAGTGTGGGATGAGAGTGCAGGAAGTCCCCGTGAGACCTGAAGCTGGGAGGGACTCACACCAGGTGCTTCGTGATGAGGCCTTGGAGAAAGTGAGGTACAGGGGAGCCCTGAAACACAAGTGAGGAATGTGTGCTTCCTCAGGCTGCACTGGTTTGTTCTGTGACCATTCATTCCAGTGGGCCAACAAGGCAGGCCTGGGTCACCAGGTCCACAGCTGTATCTCCCCTGCCTCTGGATTGAATTTGATCAGGGATATGACCTGGGAGAAATCACTCAGTTTCTTTGGCTTCCCCTTCCTCATCTATCTGGTGAAACTGAAATATCAATACAAGCCTTGCCTCTTAAGCTCCCTGTGATGGAGAACAAGCAACAGCCAAGAAGTCTCCCAGGTATAAAGCGTACCTGAGAGCGTGGACAGTCACTGGTGCCGATGCCCAGATGACAGCACAGGGTACTCACAGCTGCTTCCCGGGGTTGAGCGAGCCGAGGTCCAGCTCCCGGTCGAACTCAGTGCGGATGTCCTCCAGGGCCCCGTCGTCCCCAAAGGCCCCCCACTCGGTGTTGATGCACATCCTCCCCTCGTCGCCCTCCACCAGGTCGATGTTGCTCATGTCCTCCATGTAACACGCGTTGGTGCCGGTACCTGGGGGAGGGATCGGAGAGAAAGCGAACAGACGCAAAGGCTCCCAGCTGCGCAAAGACAGAGGAAACTGTCAACCACCCGAGAGTCCTCTGGATGCCCCACAAAGTGCCTTTGATCCACTCCCAGGGCTGGTTCTTGCTGAGGGAAGCAGCTTTGGCAAGCCCGGGAGTTCATGAGGAATAAAGCTGACATGTCAAGTCCACACTTGTCAGGGTGTTAATGGTTTGCTGTTATGAATGGAGCCAATTGTGAAGAAGTCCCTGATGAATATGTACGAAAGCTGACAGAGCACATTTATGGAGAGGAGGATGAGTTAACTGAATCTTAGGTTTTTAAAAATTCACCTACTCACTAATATTTTTAATCCTTTCCCTGTGCTACTTAGCCTCTTCTCTATTTGATACTAAAAATAGTCCTTACTCATAGCCTGCCACAAACGGTTCCTAGCATAAGCTACATCCTTATCTTTGACAGTGATGAGCTATCGCATAAGAAAGCAACATGCCATTATTCAAACATAAATTCACTCCAAGGAAATGCCTCTAACACTTGAGTAATGAGGAGTGGCTGCAGATAGGCACAACCTGTTTGAGACATATTGGGGTGATGGAAACGTTCCAGCTGGACTGTGGTGATGATTATAAAACTCTATAAATTCACTATAATCACTAATTATTACCTAAATGAGAGGGTTTTTATGCTTCAGTAAAGGTAGTCTTTCTTTGTTTGGCCATGACACGTGGCATGTGGGATCTCCGTTGGCCAACCAGGGGCCAAACCTGTGCCCCCTGCAGTGGAAATGTGGGGTCTTAACCACAGGATTACAAGGGAAGTCCCAATAAAGCTGTTTTGTTGTTGCTTTTAATTTTAAGTATCTTTCCCTGGCTGATATTTAGGTCTCAGGATTTTAAAGCCAACATGAGAAATAAGAGATGTAGGCAATCAGGTTGTAATACAATATTTGGACAAGGCTTTTCTCAGAAAAGCACAGACACTGGCACCCAATTGGCAGGTTATCAGACAGTCGGTAAGACAGACACAGCGGACTGTAGCAGATGCCATGCCGGGCAAGCGCCAGGCCCATTCTGAGGTGTGGGGCTCCAGAAACTGGAAGGCAAATCAAGACCCCCAGATGTAAAGATCCTGCTCTTTGGGAAAGTCAGACTGAGGAGAATGAGATGCAAATTAGGAAAAAGCAATTCAGAAAACTTTTCCCAATAGGAGTAAAGGAATAGGAGGGTTGAAGGGACATTTGAGAACAGCCTATAAATCTGGTCCATTTGGCCTCACTGACCCCATACAGCCTTTCATGGACCCCTTCAGGAGGGCCCCCTTCCAGCTCGGGTGTTGAGAGCACCCACAGACACTGCCGCTGTGCGGTGGCCTCCCTGGTCCTGCGCCACAGAGCACGGTGGCCTCCTGGCTGGCCTTACCCCCAGTAGTTGATTCTCTACACAGCAGCCAGATGAGCTTTTTCAAAATGCACACTCCACTTGTCCATCCACCACCCGAAGTCCTCTAGTGCCCTGTCTCTCGTGGGTTTAAAGTCAAAGACCTTCCAGGGACTGTGTCCCATGTCCTCGGTGCTCTGCCCGGTCCCAGCCACTCTTTCTCACCTGAATGGCCTCTACTCTCAGCCTCACTCACTTTGATTCACAACCATTCAGCCCTTCCAGGGCTCCTTGAGCAGCCCAGAGTCATTCCCCTCTCACAGGCCACAGAGTTCTCTTCCTCTCCATCTCTGCTTTGCTCCTTCCTCCTCATCACCGAGGTCCCTGCTCAAATGTCACCCCTCAGTGAGGTCTCACCTCACAACCCCTACCCTCACTCAGTCACATCACCCTGTTTTATATTCCTCATCACACTAACCACCTGAAATATGATTTGCTTAGGCCTTTTTGGTCTCTCACCCACCCACCTCTGCACTGAAAGTTTCATGACTACAAGAATCTTTGGAACTCTCACCATCGAGAGTCTGAGGCAGAGCCCAAGGCCTAGCACACAACAGTCACTCAGTAAACACTTGTTGAATGAATGCATATATTAATTTTCTATCTCCCTATGTTGCTTCTTCTAAGTAGAAAATGCCAATACTCTTCCCACAGAATTGACTCAGTTTCCTGAAACTAAGCCCCAAACCAGCCCCTTTCAACCCACCTCCAAAGAGCAAGGCAAACTGAATTACCAATGATGACACCAACTTCGCAGTAGGGATCGTCATAGGCACACGTCATCATGGTCCCCACGGTGTCGTTGACCAAAGCCAGGACGTCCACATCTAAGTCCTGCTGGAACACAAGTCCCACAGGGCATCAGTGTGTGGGAGGGAGGCGCTATTCCTTTATTTTTCCCCATAGGGGAAGCAAAAGTAATGAAGGTGCCTGGCCGAGAGAATCACTAGATCCTGCCTTCTGGGCCTGCCTGTAAGAAATAAGGCCTTTGTCCCACAGCAGCTGTCTGCCTTCAGTCAAGATGTTCTGACTTTTCCTGCTGACCCCTAGATCCTACACACCTGTGACTCAAGATGAACTAGCCAAACAGGAAAGAACTGTTAGGGAAATTAAAATGGAGGTGGTCTTGTTCAGGATTCAAAATTAGGGGAGCAGGCCTCTGACTTCCAGCCTTGGTAGAATTACATGTCTGCTTGCAAGCACACTGGTAGTTACCAGCAAGTCAAATGGCACTTTAGGTAAGAAAAGGAGTGGGTCTTGGACTTTCTTAAGCCCCTGGAGACCTCGCTAGTCCCCCAGGATCTAAAGAATCTTAGGATTCACAAGTTGAAACGAATAGCATTGTAAAAGTTGAAGGAAAACCAGAGCTGCATTTTTATGTGAAAACCGATCAATAGTATCAGTTTGAAGGCTGGGATTATAAGCAGAAGCCCCCAGAACTGCAATTTGAAGTCTTGCCCATGGTGTGGATGTACCACCTGGGACCCTTTTCCCAACTGGGGCTCCAGATTGCTATCACTTGGGACTTCCCAGTGTTGAAGGTCAAGTATGGACATAGGTTGTAGGCCCAATTTGGTGATGTATACACTGTTATTCCTCTCTATTGTTTCTTCTAATGATCGTATATTGAAATTAAGTTAAATAATCTTCTAGAAAAAAATTTAAATTGTTAAAAAAAAAAAAAAAAAAGAAGGACTTTGTCAAGGTTTAAGGTCCAGGGGAGAAAAAGAGCAGTTGAGACTGAAGAGTGAATGAAACCCATGCTCCTGTTTCATGGGTAAAGGCCTCTGAGCAATGAAAATGTGAGGGACAGATCTTCAGCCAGTGCCTGAAGATCACTGAGGAATCATGTTTATCCTAGGAGGAATGGTGCTCCCAGAAGAAAACATCAAAGTCCTCGCCCACAGGGACATTTTAACCAGCCTCAGCCAAGTCCTCTCTGTGAGCAGCACCAGGAATTTCCTGTTCTACCAAATCAACTAGGGTTATTGCACCACGGTTCCATAAGGTTTTGGAGAGCATTTGGAAACAAAATGAAAACAATAAGAGAAAAAATGTACAAAAGACTATGATAGCAACTTTAAAGAGAAAAAGACTGGAAGGGTATACTTCAAAATATTTCTCACATTGTCAGTGTAACAAGTTAATTGGGATAATTTGTGTACTCAGCTCAGCCAGGAGCAGGGCTTGCTTTAATAGTTCTTTAAATTATTGTAAAATGTATCCAACAAATAGAGATATTCAATGAATAGGGTATGGAAAATGGACAGAGCCAGACAGGAAAGAAAATGACCTCTCATGCCTCAGAGAGGAAATGTGAGGGTTGGAGCATCACACACAGCATCTAACCAAGACCCCCTGAAGAGGCTGTGGCAGCTGGGGAGGTCCCAGGAAGTATGGGTCACCCTTCAACAGAGATTAGAACACCTGCCACATACTAGGCCCACAGGAGGGTTTATCCAAATTGGCCACATCTGTGCTACAGTGAGACCTTTCTTAAGATCAAGTCCTTCTCTGATTCTCCTTCAAGGGCAGGCTCAGTAGAAGACAACCCTTCCCCACCCCCACAAGAGGTAAGGGCCAGAACTAGGAGAGCTCCCCACACTCAGATGGGTTCCTTACCTGGTGTCTTTTCATAGCATTGGTCAGAGAGCTCACTACGTCTGTGCCCTGAACTCCCCTCGCCTTAAACTTCTTCGTCCACGAGAGCAGAATACCCTGGAGGAAGATGTTAGATCCAGACAAAATAAAGAAGGCACTCAGTTCTGAAAAAGAGCTGCAGAAATTTCATGCTTACTACAGTGGGTCCCCTGTAGCCTTCTCTTTAAGCTGAGTCGCACCAATTCTTTCATTTCCTTAGAGGCCTTCTCTAATAATTTTGACATGCTTATTACTCTCATCTGAGCAGTTTAAAACATTATACACAGGGGCAGAAAGAACAATGGCTGCAGAGTCAGAATGCTTGGGTTCACAATACATTGTCCAAGTCATTTAACCTCCCTGAGCCTCAGTTCACTCATCTGGAAATGGAAACATCACCTCCCTGCCTCTGTCACAGGAGTGTTCTGATGGAAGTACCTGGAATGTGGTAGACACATGATGTGTGCAGAATGTCTAGTTTGCCAGATCCACAAAGCAGAACCAACATGTTACCTTGTAAGACTCTTTTGGGGACTTAATTTCAACTTGGGAAAATGGATCGCAATATGCATTATCAATTATCTGCTTACAAGTGGTGTTTCTCAAAGAGTTTCATGTCTAACATAGCAAATAATCACAGGATTTTTCAGACTGAAGGAGAACTTGGAGATTAAAAGATGCCCAAGGTTACCTAGTGGAGAGGAGTTAAGCCCAAACTTACAAACTCCCTGACTAGCCCCACCCCCTCAGCTTATGAATAAAGCAGACAAGCTTCAGAAAAGAAGTTGCTCCAAGCCTCATAGTCAGTGAAGGAGAGAGCCCAGTTGGAAGGCAATTTCTGACACTAACCACCCCCCAACACCCCTCTAGCCTTCCACCCCCACTTCAGAGATCAGAGGTTTTCTTCTCTGCACCACAGCTCTACCTAGTGGCAGCTTCCCCTAACTTCTGCCCTCTTGGGCTATAGAGCAGTGAGAGATTGTTTGGTGGTGTCCCCCGAAAAAGGATGCTAGGGACAATGTGGGACCTGTTAAGCGGAGATATATGGAGGAATGGGGAATAAATGCATGTGACATGTTGTTAAGTGGGGAAAAAAAGCTGTACATACAGCATAACACCAGTATTCAATATAGATACGATTGCAAGGGGCTCAGACAGGAAAGAATCTGCCTGCAATTCAGGAAACCCAGGCTCAGTCTCTGATTGAGGAAGATCCCCTGGAGAAGGGAATGGCTACCCACTTCAGGATTCTTGCCTGGATATTTCCATGGACAGAGGAGGCTAACAGGCTATAGTCCATGGGATCCCAAAGAGTCAGACACAACTAAGCGACTAACACTTTCATGACTGCAAGGAAAACCCAATAATTGTAGCAGTGGGTATCTCTGAAGGTTGGCAGTAGAGGAGATTTCTTATTTTCTTCTTTAAAGTTTTCAGTTCTGACTCTCTTTTCTCTCTCTTTTTCCCCCTACCTTTAAGAATTATTGCCATTTTATCATCAGAAACACACATACACACACAGAAATTTTTCTTTGACTGAGACTTTTCTGTTTCCTCATTTAAACAAACAAAACAACAAAATGACCTTCTCCTTTAAGGCCAATGCCCTGATCTTCTTTAATCATTGTTTAGTGTCAAGAATCCTCCTCCTCAGTCACACCCCCTCATGAGTCTTCCCTATCCCACTTCCTTCTGCACCTACATGGCCAATCAGACTCCACTTTCTCCAAAGCCCTTATTTTCATGTCACAAATATACATGCAGCAGAATCATGGTTAAACAGCTATGCCCACTCTTGGTTGTTATTACTAATGCATTTCCTTGTGACTGAAACTTCTCTACTTTAGAATTCTCTGAAAGGCAGCCTGGGAGGAAATTTTATAAAATGCAAGTAATTCAACTAGACTTTGAAGAGAAATATTTTCACCTTTACTTGATATAATCAAGCCACCCTTGCCTAGTTTAAATGTCATCTGAAAACTCTCCTTGGGATACAACACAATATGGGTCAAAATGCTTTCAGGGGCCTGTTGGTTATTTTTTTAAAAGCAATTTTATTTACTTACTTTTGGGCAAGGGGTGTGTGGCATGCTACACAGCATGTAAAATCTTAGTTCTCTGACCACTGATCAAGCCTGCAGCCCCCTACACTGGGAGCAGAGAGAATAAACAACTGGATCACCAGGAGGTCCCCTGCTAGCATTTTAAACAACTTTCTAGAGCTGTGTCTTTTTGGAAAATCAGTGTGGTCAGAGAGTTTGAGAGCTTGGGCTGAGCAATTCTTGGCTGTGTGGCCTTGGATAAATCTCTTAACCTCTCTGAACTGCAGTTTCTTTGAATATAAAATAGAAATAATTTTATCTGCTTCATATGATTGCTTTGGGATTTCAATGAGGTTATATACATGGAGAATTCAACATAGTACAATTGCAAAAATCTGAGATATAGTCTATCATTATTATCATAATCGTCTTTCTTCTTAAGGTCTCTGTTCCTAAGCTCAAATAAAAGGTGTTTAACTATCTGGAGAATTGAAGCCTGATTTCCTGACTCCCTCCACGTCCCCTACTGACTGGGGGAACTCTGTTCTTTCAGCGAGCAAAGACAAGCAAAGCTCCACCTGGCCTCTTCTAACTTCCCTGAAACCTTTACACTATTTCCCCCCCCCCATTTCTTTCTTTATTAAATAACTAATCAGTGAACCTCAGCCCATATCCTGTATAGATAGATGATGGTAAATTCCCATTCAGTGGAATCCAGTAAATGATTGATTGCACCTTTCAATTGTCAGATAGTTATCAAGCAGCTATTAAATATAAGACACTGTGCTTGAGACCCTAGAAATGGACAGGAAGAACAATATAAAATAGTGCCTGCCCTCCAGAAATATCTGTTCAGCTGAGGGACAAGGTACAAAAGCATGAAGAGACAAGTTGTATAGGGACATTCATTAAAACTTTGAAGCTACCATCGATGCACCAGGCACAGTGCTCACCACATTACAGAGGCTTTGTCTAAGCTTCACCTCAGCCCAGCGAGTAGACAGTATCCCTGTTTTACAGATAAGAATACAAGGGACCCAAGAAGTTAAGTAACTTGCCCAGGGGACACAACATGTCCTGTGCCATGATACAAAGCCAGGTCTATTAAATGTGAAAACCCACTCCCTTTCCACTATCCCATAGTCAATAAACGTCTCAAGCCAACAACATCAAACACATCCCAAGTCAAGGTGGGTCTATGAATTGGCTGTGAGCTGGGTGCCATGACCGGTCTGGGCAGCAAGAGTTTGGGGACCATCACCCCAGGCAGGAGACCTGATTCAAGACAATAGCCTCCTGGCCCCAGAAAGCTCACTGTCCTGTTATATGGCCCTTTATTTATTTTCACAGATTTATATAAGATCAGGTTTACCTTCTCCCCATTTACAAACTGATAATCTGAGGCACAGAGAGGTGGATTACCCAAGTGCCAGGCTGGCTAGGTGCATAACTAGGAGTACATCCCAGACACCAGGCCTGCTCAGTAACACTGTCACTCAGTGACCCCACCTCAGCCCTCCTCCTAAGGGCTCACTGTACAGGGAGACTCCCCCAGCCTTCCCCTTCTTATTCTGGTTAACTATGTCAGCGCTTCCAAGCGTAGTCGCCAGACCAGCAGCATCCATACCACCCGGTAACTGTTAAAAATACAAATCTGAGGCCCCACTGGTTAAGGAACTCCTGCCTGGGGCCCATTAATCTATGTTTAACAAGCCCTCAGGGTTCCAACTAAACCAAGGTCTGAGAACCACTGAGCTTGGCGGTGAAAACATTTCATTCCTTGTGCTGTGCCCAGGGTAAAGGTAAACTCAAGGCAGCCATGTTACCATAGTCTCTGCCTCACATGTCCACCTCACTGTTTAAAAACAAGGAAAAAACAAACAAGAAAACTCCTGCCGCTCTTTCCTGTTCCCAGCCTGACCCCCTCACATGCCACCTCTCCAGCCCCAGACCCAAATCCTACACAGCTTATTGCCTCCACCAGTCTTACCTCTTCTAATTTAGTCTGTTTGCAGGGAAAGGAAAAGGTTAGGCCAAGAGGTAATTTCTTCTGCATCAACTCTTTGGTCTTCATGAAATCTGCCAGACAGTCAGCTACGTATTCAAACAGCTGCAGGGAAGAGAAAGCACAGGACACAGGGCTAAGGTCATCCAGAAACTCGGTGCCAAGACCCACCTTCATGGAGCCCCCAGTCTTAGTACCTCTGTGCCATTCCCTCGGATGATTTCATTGGGTGTTGGGTAAAACTGACTCTCCATCTGGACATTTCGTTTCCCCTCTTCAGAGACTTGCACCTTCAAGACTCGAAACTTGGATCCTCCAAGATCCAGGGAGAGAAACTCCCCATTTTCTATGAAAAATATACACCCCAAAAAGTTATCATTTACTGAGAGTCTGCTATATACTAGCTCTGCATTAGAAGTTGGACTGTGATAAACATGAAATCTCACACCCCGACAAGCCAGGTATGCCCATGTGCCAAGACTCTAGAAGTGTGACTGTTGGTTTGCACCCTCTCAGTGAGGGGCAAAGTTGGGGTGTGACCCAAGTCTGCCTGCCTCTGCCACCTCAGCCCTGCCCACTGGGCCATCCTGTAGGGAATAAACGTGTCCACTGGGAGAAGGGAAATGTGAATGTACTTCAGGCAGGTGGTATTAGAAATATGCCTTGAGAGACTTCTCTGGTGGTACAGTGGATAAGAAGCTGCCTGCTGATGCAACGGACATGGGTTCAATCCCTGGTCTGGGAAGATTCCACATGCTGCAGAGCAACTAAGACCATGCACCACAACTACTGAGCCCACGCACTGTAACTGCTGAAGCCCATGCATATAGGGCCTGTGCTCCACAACGAGGGAAAATGCTGCAGTGAGAAGCCTGCGCACCATAACTAGAGAAAGCCTGCAGGCAGCAGAAAGACCCGGCACAACCAAAAATTTTAAAAAAAGAAAGAAAGAAATGAGCCTTGAGGGTGGAGCTTATTCTAGCACACCACAACTGCCACAACGAGGAAGGGAGAGTTGATACTCCACAAAATGCAAATAAGGCAGAAAAGACAGGAGGATTTCAGGGAAGAGAAACCAGCTTCATACAAGCCTCAGTCTCATGGACAGAGAGAAAATACTCTAGGAGGGAAGGGAGACAAGCACCTAATCCTGGCCCTTAAGGAGCCAAGGATGCTTAATGTTTTGGGCCAGAGTCATTCCAAAAGGAGAAAATGTAACACGACCTAGCCCAGTAGAAGACAGATGCTATTAATAAGAAAGTAGAAATGACACATGTGTTGGGTGAGGGGTCCATCCTGATGACTTCAACTCAGTCATCAGGATCCAGCCAGCCAGAATTCCTGCCTAGGACCCTGCCAGTGTCTTTAGCATCAGCCACAGATATGGGATGGAAGCTCATGTGTGCAGACCCTTGAACCAACAAGTCTTTGTATAAAATTAACTGTGCTGGGAAATTGGCTGAATATACCAGGCATGCCTCATGACATATACCCAAGGCACGTATAAATGAAACTCCATGCATACCAATCTACTCACCCAAATGGCCTTTTGTTTGTGCCATGTGACCCTAGACACAGTTGCTTGAATCTAAGGGACCAGCTGGCCATTCAGATTCACTCCTTGTAAAATGTGAAATAAAACACAGAGGGAAATTGCTAGTAGGTGGTAAAAACAGAAATGGAAGCGTCCTGCACACCAGAGGTCAGCTGGGAGCCAAGGCGGCCACATGGATGTAGGCTGAAACCATAGACACTAGCTTTCCTGCCCTGGCTTGTGCTGTGTCTGGCTTGTGCCCCTGTTCCTTCTCCACTCTCAAGCGCAGCATCTCCCAAAGGTGCACAGGGACTGAATGGGTAGATTTCTGGAGATTCATAATCTCCAAGGGGAGAAGCCTGGAAAACTATGTTTAGGAATTACCCCATTGAAGTGAAAGTGAAGTCACTCCATTGTGTCCGACTCTTTGCAACCCCATGGACTATAGCCTACCAGGCTCCTCCGTCCATGGGGTTCTCCAGGCAAAAGAACAGGAGTGGGCTGCCATTTCCTTCTCCAGGGGATCTTCCCAACCCAGAGATCAAACCCAGGTCTCTTGTATTATAGGCAGACACTTTACTGTCTGAGCCACCAGGGAAGACCCCCAGGTGACCTCTGGGGTAAGTCCCCCAGGAACTACCCCAGGTGAGTCTTCTGCTTAGGCAAGTGTGGGACCTTTGTCCCAGTGCAGACCTCTGGGGCCCTCCGCTGATAACACAGAGACTGCTGGTCTCACCCACAAGGCTCAGCCTCCAGGCGGCTTAGGAGACCGCCTGGAGGCAGAGGTCAAGAAGAGAGGCCACTGGAGAGGAGCCTAAAGAATCACTGACACATTCAAATCACAAGATGGGCACTTCCTGGCCCCCTTCCCTTGTGACTGGTGGAGGAAAAGGCAACAATGACAACCATGCTTTTAAGGTACTTGTAAGAATAGTCGAGCACAGCCCCCTGACTGACAGCTGGGAGGTAACTAAGGCTCTATCAGGCAGGTTCAGATGAAGGAGGGGAAACTAGCGAGTGGGCCAACGCTGAAGGATTTCTTCTGGAAACTGCACACATTTCAGAAATGGAGGCCCCAAGAGATTGGGAAATAATCCTGAAATCAGACCAGGAGCTCACAGGAGCTCCCTAGAATTTTGGACATTTTGGAGAGGTTCAAGCATTCCTTGCACATGACCTCATCTGATGCTACCAAACCTACAAGGTGGTGGGCAAACTGGCCACATGTCTTTTACTAATGAGAACAGGGGTACAGTGATTCTGGGACTTGACAAAGGCACGTGGCCCCACAGGGACTCTGAGCCCAGGGACCTCACTGCTGCAGGATCCCTTGTGAGACTGATTGTGTAGTGAGAGGCTCTGAGGAGACCGTGAGGACAAGAGGTGGTGTCTCCTGGCCTGATGAGGAGGTAACTTCTAAAACGTGCTCAGTTTCACTTCCAAACCTTCCTGAAGCAGCCAGCAGCCTCCAGACCATCGAAGGCCGCTTTCCCTTGCTTCTGGGGACACACCTCTACAAGAAGAGCCAAAGCACTGGAAGCCAGGAGGACTCTGACTTGTTCCCACACACACACCTCATGACTCGGGTGCTTCTCAGAATGGCCCCAGAGGACCCGCCAAGGACCACAGTCTTCTCAGCATTCTCAAAGAGCAGGGTCAGAACTCAGCAGAGATTTCAAAGTGGGACCGTCTCTCTGGACAGCTTGTGTTTCTCCATGTGGTGTAGTGCCCATGCCGCACAACCCCCACCAGCGGGGGAGTGGGTCTTTCCCATCACAGTTCCCAGGAGCCTCTCAAATGGCAGGGTCAAGCAAGCTTGTGTTCTCCCAGAGGGGCCCAGAGCCCTGCTAATCCAATCAAAGGTCCCTGAGAGCTCCCTAAACTCTAGTCCTTGCTCCCTTGGGAGCCCCAAAGCCCCTGCTGGAGCTTGGTTGGAGCACTGAGACTCTGACACTTGAGGGAGCCCCTTGGTCCTTGGGGATAAGAGCTCTACCACGGGGTTCTTATGGGGATTGTATGAGACAGCGAGTCCCTAGCACCCTGTGACCACAGGAGGTGCCTAGTAGATACCAATTTCTTTCCTTCCTATGGCTTTACCCAGAGGCTGAGAGTAGAGCAATTTGATGGCAAAATAATAGTTCCCACAAGATGTTTACATCCTGATCGTGGGTCCTATGAATATATTAAGTTCTGTGACAAGAAGGAACGAAGGTTGCCGATAGAATCAAAATTGCTCATCAGTTGGCCTAATGTAATCACAGGGTTTTAAAATATGGAATAAGGAGGCAGAAGTGTCAAAGTCAGAGATTTGAAGATGCTACACTGAGGCTTGAAGATGGGAAGGGCATAAGCCAGGGAACATAGGAAGAGCTGGGAAAAGCGAGGAAACACAGAGACTCTTCCCTAAAGCCTCCACAAGGAACGCAGCTCGGCCACATCTTGATGATAGCCCTTGATTATAGACCCATCTCAGACTTCTGACCTGTGGGGCTGAAAGAGAATACATTTGTGTTGTTTAGAGCTGCTAAGTATGTGCTAACTTATTACAGCACCAAGAGAGAATACGTTTTACAGATAGAAAAATTAAGGCTAAACATTTTGCCAAAGGTCACTGATGAATGACAGAGCTGGGCCTAGAACTCAGGTTTCTTCAATTACCATTTAATATTTATCCCTATACTATCTTCCACTACTTGCTATCTGTAGCCCAGAACCTAGGTACTTAGGAGTGAAATGCCATTTACTATCCATTCTGCAAACATTTCAGGCCTAGTATGCATCCATCCAGGACTATGCAGCGCTCAGAGCACTGTGGTGAAGAAGATGCCGACTTTGCCCTCAGGGAGCATTGGTCCAGCGGGGAGACTCTCATACACATCAGGGTGACAAGCACCTAACCCAGCATGGGGATGCTCCCCAGGTGGAGACAGTGATCACTACACCAAGGTGGAAAGGCCAGGTTGGTATTCATAGGGGAAGAGTGTTGGGATGCTCTAGCAGGAGAGGGAACAGAATGCGTAGGGCCATGGCAGGCAGGAAGAAAGCAAGATGCATTTGAACTTTGGCTCAAAACTTCAGGCATGGAGCATGACTGAAACATAGAGAGTCAGGGAGGTGGGAGAGGGAATGTGGAGAGAGGGCTTGGAGAGGTAAACCAGGAAAGAGGAGACAACTTCAGGTACCCAGCAGCCAAAAGGGACTCAGGGGGAGCAGTGTCCCTGGCCGCCCCCAGCCTCACTCACCCGAGCCATCTGGAATGGCCCTGACGAAGGTGGGCAGCATCTTCACCGAGGCTGTGGGGTTGGTGTCCTTCCCTAGGCCCTTCTGCATTTCTGCCTGGAACCGAGCCATGATGTCCAAAAGGGTCTCATCGGAGAGGCGCATGTGATACAGGAACCTGTCCACCTGGAACAGAGTGCAGAGTGATCAGGGTTGGCTGCTGGGAGCACACCTGCCCTCCATTCCAGGCTGTCAATTCCCACTCCAGGCAGAAAGCTGCATTCCTGACTCAGGACAGCTTCTTCTTCTTTTTTTTTAAGATTTCTTTATTTATTTTTGGCTCTGCCAGGTCTTGGTTTCTGTGCACAGACTTTCTTCAGTTGCAGCGAGCAGGGGTCACTTTTCACTGTGGTGGCTTCTCTTGAGGAGCACAGGCTCTAGGCTGAATAGCTGTTGCTCACGGGCTCAGCTGCCACACGGCATGTGTGATCCCCCCAAAGCAGGAACTGAACCCATGTCCCCCACGTTGGCAGGCAGACTCTCAACCACTAGAGAACCAGGGAAGTCCCTGGGACAGCTTCTTGATGTGGATCCCCAAAGGTCCCTTGCCTGACTCCTCACTGAGCTTAGAAGAGCAGAACAGAATGGAATGGAAAACTGAGGGGTGAGGGGTAGGGACTTCTTCCTCTGAAGGACAAGCTCTGAGGAAAAATGGTTCCCCTACTTTTCTGATGGGACAGTAGAGGGGCAAAAACAAGGGCTCAGTTTCTAAGTCCCAGTTCAAGGCCCTCACCATCTTCCCATTGCCTCTCCACTGGAAGAGACTTGCTTATAGAGTGAATCTTAAATTTCAAAACAGGGAAGCTTTCTTTTATGCACTGATAATAATAGGTATTCACATGCCTTCCCTTGTTTATGGGCTGCTAGGAAGCTCAAAGCTAAATTCATTTCCCAAGTACAATCTCTGAAGTCCAGTGCTTTAAATTTCCTTTTTAACTGAGGTTGTTCTAGCGAAGATGAAGTTTAATGTTTAAAGCCAGCCCAAAGTGCTATTGGAAATGAGCGGATGCCACTCACATGTCAGAAAACTGGGACAAAGGGCCAAATGGAAGAAAGATATAAAGATTATTCTTGCTGTACACAGTCCATTCTAAGGTAGGAAGTCACATCTTACTACCTCCCTCCCCATGCTAACACTAGTCACTCTGTGGCGTGGCTTGGACTCCCAGGGCTCGCTGGGTTGGAGTATCAGGAGAAGGGACAATGGGACAGGCGCCCTGTATTGCCACCCTGCTTTATATACTGAAGAGCCTCTCCACTCCTCCAGGTCACAAGAAGGCTTGATCTGGGCACATTCCTGTAGGAATTGCTTCCCCACACTTTTCCCTAAGGCTAAGAACATTGGTTGCAGCTTAAAATATGCTTTTGTGTATGATACCTCATCTAATCTCCAAGATATCCACTTGAGTCTCCTGCATTGCGGGCAGATTCTTTACCGTCTGAGCCACCAGGGAAGCTCCCTGAGGCAGCCAGGTAAGGCCACAATGGTGGCTCCTAATTAAGAGATGGGAACTCCAAGGCTCGGAGCCATTAGGAGAGCTGTAGGTCAGGGGGCAGTGCTGGGACTCCATTTCCTCCACGTTCCTCACGCCAATGGCCTGGTTTTGCTTCACAGCTTCGTGCAGGACCCGCAAGTCCAGCAGAAAAATTATACCAAAGCCAGGGGTCACATGACCTTTATCGTAAGACAGGTACCCAACCTTCAGCCAAGCCTAGAGGGCAAGCATCTCAGTTCAATCCAGAGCCAGTCTGGAGTCCTAAGCCAGGGAAGTGGCCCATGGCTTTGGGGGCCAGAAAGAGGCCAGAAGACCATCAGACAGCCATCAACAAAGGAGGACAATTGGGCTTTCAGCATATTTGAGGAGATAGGATAGAACCAGGTCATGCTTCATCAAGGGCTTTCTGTTCACTCTGAGTCTGTTTATGACTAACTGGTTGGCACAGCAACAGACAAAGAGACAACCGACAAAAAGGACATGACCCAAGTAATTGGGGCTCAGAGGAGGGTGAGATGTGCCCCTCAGGAACTAAACTTGCTCCTTTACCACCCCAAGGCCCTTCAGACAGTGGCCATGAACCTACTGCTCATTTCTTCCCATCCCCAGAGTACAATGAGCTTCTCTAGGTATTCCCATAGCATCATTCTTTGTAAACAAGCAATGGTTTTGAGGCCCTCTGGCAGTCGTTTGCCAGCTGACGTTTAAAAGAGTCACTCAGGACTTGGGGTTACTAATTCTGCTGTTTCAAGAAGTTAAAACTATGTAAAAAAAAAATGTCAACTAGCATGGCTTTCCCGTTTTGTATACTTTTTTAATCTTCCACAACACCGGGTAAAGTAGCTAGAAAAGAAGAATGAAACCTATGTTGGGACAAAAAGGTTATATTTTAAACCCAAGCAAGTGATTTGAGGACTGTATAACCAGGAACACACATTGCAGGCACCAAGGAAGGTACCTGAGTTCAGAAAACCAAGCCTACTCTTGGAGTGACTCACAAATCATGTGACATGAGGTATTTTCTAAACAAAAGAACCAATAAGTAGCACATTTAACATATAAAGAACAAATTCAAAAATGTAAGCTCAAAGCTACTGAATTACAGAATATGGGAACTAGAAGGGACTTTACAGATCACTTAGTCCAAAGGTCCCATATTATGAATCAAGAGTCATAAAATGGTTCAACTCTTGGACCCAGTGATTTCACTTCTGGAAACCTACCCTTAGGAAATAATCCCAAATATGGAGACCATTAAATGCATGCCTATGTTTAACATAGCATTATTTTAATTGGCAAAAGAAAAATGTATGTGGAAGTAACTGAATGTCCAAAAAGATGGGGAAGTTTAAATTATGGCATATCCATAATATCCATATCCATAACAATATTGAATATTGTTATTGTTTAGTCACTAAGACTCTTTCGCAACCCCATGAACTGTAGCCCAATGGCTCCTCTGTCCATGGAATTTTCTGGGCAAGAATACTGGAGTGGGTTGCCATATCCTTCTCCAGGTGATTTTCCTGACCCAGAATTGAACTCCACATCTCCTGCATTGGCAGATGGATTCTTTTTTTAAAAATTTAAAATTTTTTAATTGTGGCAGGTGGATTCGTTACCATTGAGCCACTGGGAAAGCCTCAACAGAATATTAGGAAGGTATTAAAATGATAATTATGGAGAAATCTATATACATGGTTACGATATAACAGTAAGTGAAGGACACAGCTCCAGGACAATATGCACCATATAACTATAAAAACATCCACTGTGAAAAAAAGACTACAAAGTCTTCCACATGGCAAATACGACAGCATTTCTGAGAAGGATGGGACTAAAGGTAACATCTCCACTTTTTGCAATGTTGACTTACTAAACTGTAAAAAGTACACATCGAAAACCCTAGCCAGTCCTTCTCTTATGAATTAACAATCTGCAGGTCAGTGACCAAACTCAGCTCAATGCTATCGGTAGGTCAAATAATATCAACGCATGGAATTGGAAAAGCAGCTGAAAGAGTGGTTTCTCTTTTCTCTTATCTTCCCTCTCTCTCTCTTTCCCTTTCTTCTTCCTTTCTGTTTTGTTTTCATTTTGATGTTGGTATGAGCAAGTTTCAAAAATCATCCCAGGTTCTGAATACTAACACTTATGGGCAAGTAGGGCCCAGGATCTTGACAACTCTCAATGCAAGAAGCACAGATACTCTGGAGGGGACTGGCTGTTTGACCAGGAAGGAGAAGGAGCCCATGCCTTTTGACCAGATGTATTGTCACCATGAGGAGGGTGAATGAGTTGTTTCTCTGAACCTGTGACTCATCCAAGCAGCTCATAAAACCTTGCTATGCCAGACACCTGCTGACCCACTCACTCCAGGTGGCTGGAAAATGTTCCTGACTATCCTTGCTCACCTCACTCTTAGCTTTCTCCCTGGAGAGAGAGTGGTCACCTCCAGGCCTTGACAAACACCGATCCTCCTCCCAGAAGGACCGAGAACAGATTGGTGGAGGCTGCGTACCTTGCCTCCTGGGCCTGCACCTGGGCTGGTGGACAAACATGTCCAGCCTGATTCCAGGGTGTGACTAAAGGTTAACCACCACAAAGGGGCCCAAGGAAACAAAACTCGTTTGCTAGAATTGGAGGTATAGAGGTTGCAAAGACTCCCCTCGGGGGCTAGAGAGACACCATGCAGCTTGCATCTTGACTAAGAAGTAAATGAATTCTTAAGCAGTGCTGTTTAGCACTTTTCTACCTCCTTAAGCTAGTAGAGGACTCCATGAATCTAATTGACAAATGAAAAGTCAGATAACTTAACTCTGACTGATTTACAATATTTTAAGATTTGCTGTAACCTGCAAGCGGGCTCCCTAATGAATAGGATGTAGTGGGAGGTTATCCCACCCAGCGCAGGAGGGCTGCCCAAAGTTGCCGTGCTTCCTTCCTTTCAGTTTGAAAGGCCAGGAAGCATCATGACACAATGGAAAGAATGCTGGAGAAAGAGTCAGGGGCTTGGGTTTAATCCTTACTCCACCTTAAATACCTGGGTAATCTTGGCTAAACCAACCTACTGGCAGAAGGAGGAGAGGATAACAGAGGATGAGATGATTGAATGGCATCACCAACTTGATGCACATGAGTTTGAGCAAGCTCCAGGAGTCGGTGATGGAAGTCGGGAATGGGGAAGCCTGGTGTGCTGCAGTCCATGGGGTCGCAAAGAGTCAGACACAACTGAGCAACTGAACTGAAGTGACCTGCTGAGAGGACCCCTGGTATCTATCACCTGAGAGATTCTCATGCCCAGAGCCCTGCCACTGGTGTGGCTAGAGTGGAAGGCTGGCCTCATTCCAGGATGCCAGGAGAGAATGCTGTTGGCCTCCAGCCTTGGCAACTTTTAATCAGCCCACCTTGGAATCGGTTTCATAGACAGGTTTCTTGGGCAAAGTGGCAAAATGATGCACATCATTAATAGTACACCCCTGGCAAATAGCACATACCAATAATTTATATTTTGATTGCTATATGTGGAATCTCACACCCCTTTTGGTGTTCGCATTTATATCTTTTCAAGCACATGAAGAGTCATGTGAATTACTTCTAAAGTTCTCAAATTCTTTAAAAATAAAACAAAATAAAATGATTCTCCTTTGTAGCCTTCCCTCCCAAACAGCCCTCACATCAAACACAATCATCTCCAGGCTTTCTGAAGACTTTCTGCTTATCCCTTTCTCCTCTAGTGTCTGCCAGGAATTTTCGAGTGAAATTGAAGGCTCAGGCCAGTATGCAGTGCACAACTGGTGGGAGATTTACCTCTTTGTCCCCTTCTGTGAGCTCTCTTTGTTTTAACTGCTCCTGTGTGCCTTGTGCCTATTCTAATAAGCTCTCTTAAATCTTTTCACGTGTAGGGGTCAGTTAACTCTAGCAGGGAAGACAGAACCAGGTATCTCTCAGCTTTGAGAGTGCTTACCTTCTTGATCTGATCCTCCTTCAGCTTGGTAAAGTAAAACGCCATCAAGTGTACCGCAAACATTTTCTCCAAGTTTGGTTTCTCCTGAGGTGAGCAGAGGTTTCTGTGCAGTGTTACTCCCACGTCTCTGGAGAGCTGCCCACTTCCAGTACAGCCTGGAGGCTTCCGGGGAACTAGGTGCTACAGATTAAATACTTGCCGGCTGCTTAGTTCAATGATTAAACTTCGCCCCCAGTCTCTGGTCCCTCCCTCCGGCACACACTTGATCGCCTAATAGGAGGCTCGGGGTGGTAGCTAAGGGTTGGCGGAGGGCAGGCAAGGGATGGGTTGCTTGACTCTTTGAGAACTGGGTGTCACAAAATCTCGTTGCTAAGCAACATGCTCAAGCTAGTGCCCCACCAAGCCCACTCAGCAGAGGAAAATCTTCTGAGGAGTTACCATTAAACAAAGCCAGTTCCCAACCAGCTGAGCTGCTCTGCGAAAGTCTAGTCTCAGGCTTTTCTCTTTGGTCCTTTCTTCTCAACACAGGGATGTAACTCTTGGACCCCTGCTCTTCTAGAGCACTATCTTAATTAAGACTAAGTATTGCCCTGGTCAGAAGATTTCAAGAATGTTGGGGCAAATTCCTTCATTTGTGACAGATCAAGATCTCTTAGCTAACAGCCTGTGGTAATGGAAAAAAAAAAATCAATAAAGGTTTATCTTTTCAGAATGGTAAGCCAGAAAACTTTGATTTCCCAGATAAGGAACTAGGAAAAATATATCCATGAGAAGGAATGAAATCACCTGTACTCATTGTGCTCACTGTGCTATTGGTGAGAAAAATCGAAGTCACAAGCAGGAAATGTCTCAGGCCACTAGGATATTTGGTTCGTGTATCTCACTCACACTTGATGTGAGAAGGGCCCATAAAGGAGCCAATGTATGGGTACAACAGACTGCAGGATTCTTCCTGCAGTCATTGGTCAGCTAATAAAACCAACAACAACGTTAACAACAGTAGCTAACATGGATGGAACACTTACTATTTCCATTTTATAAATGGGAACACTGAGGCCCAGAAAGGTTAATTTACTCAAAATTACAACGCTTGCAAACAGTACAATGAAGAATTGAATCCAGGAGTTTTATTTCAGGACCCAGCTCTTAACCAATACACAACATAGCCTTTCTTCTTTTTCCATGTGATAGATAATTAATAGCTACTACTAGCAGCAGCATTCTGTTGGGTTATTGTCACAAATTCCAACTACAGTTGACCCTTGAATAACACGGGTTTGAACTGCATGGGTCCTCTTATATGTGGATTTTCTTCAACAGTAAATACTACAGTACTACATGATCCAGGGCGGGTTGAATCCTGCAGATGTGGAATCGCAAATACCGGGGGCCATATACATGGTGAACCGGCTACATGGAGAACCACATACATGGTGGGCTGGCTGTTAACTGTTAAATTTTAGACTGCATGGAAGGTCTGGTGCCCCTAACCTCTGAGTTGTTCAAGGGTCAACAGGACTTGGAAAACTAAACACAGAGATATCACTACAACAGGATCTTCCCAGTGGAGGCAAATGGCTAAATAAGGAAATTTCTGAGCATAAGGTCCCAAACATTTACCAAACGCTTCCTAAGGAGGTTCAGATGGGCACCCCAGAGTTTCTTTGCTCCCATAAGCACCTGCTCTACAAAGGGAAAACATTGTTTCCTGGTCAGCTCAACAGCCTCAGTTTTGTTTGCTTTTCAGCAGCATAATCTCATTAATCAAGACAATTTCCAGGCAATTGCCAGGGTGAGAACCTTCAACAGCTGCCTCTTCAGAAGGCACTGATTCTCCAATCAGTGCTCCTACCCATCTATCATGTGGATGAGCTTCAAGAGGTCTAGCCTGAGCCCAGGATGCTTGATTACAATTACTCAAATGCTCTTCTCAGATTGATACAAAACCCTCTCCCAGACTGAGAAACACTATCCTTTTCAGTGTGTTTACCCCTCAGACTCAAGCTTTCAGCTCTTGTCATTTCTACCAGCAAGCAAAGGTTAATCTTCAGTTGTTGACACTACTTGATACGTGGAATTGTTGGTTTCCTGAGAGAGATCGTGTTGTCCCTGAGTCTACACTGGATGAGGATAACATCCTGGGCAGGTCACCTGCCCATGAGGGATAACAGCATTGCCCTAATTCCTTCATTTAAAAAGTAACCTCTGAGGTGCAGTGTGGCACCAAGGTCATCGATCTATTCAACACGGGGATAAGGAGTTACCTGGACAAAAGGACACAAAGCTATAACCAAAGACCTCTGCAATCTTGTGGTTGCTTCTATGTGCCAGACAGGCAGCCTTTGGAATTTTAATCAGGCAAAAGACACAAAGGATTTTCATCTGTTGCATCATTCCATTTTTTAATCTAAGCACATTAGCATCTATTCATACACTCCAGATCTGAGTTGGATGACTAAATCAAGAAGCTTAATGACTATAAAGATCATATGTATTTGGAGTTATCTAGCTTAGCCCTCTCAACTTATAAAGACTAAATAATTAGATTATTTTGCCATCCTTCATCTGATTATTTCAGTACAACCACTGGAGTTTTTCACCCTTATTATAAAAGCTCTTTGGGGACTTCCCTGGCAGTCCAGTGGTTAAGACTCTACACTGCCACTGCTGGGAGTACACGTTCAGTCCCTGGTCAGGGAATTAAGATCTTGCATGTCACATGCCACAGCAAATTTTAAAAGAAAAAAAAAAGCTCTATGTAGCTATTCAATGATATGCACGTCTTATAAGCACTTAGATTTTGCTTAAGAACATCATTTAAGGGTTGGTCAGCTAAGTGACTATTTTTTTTTTTGTTCAGTCGCTAAGTCATGTTCGACTCTTTTGCAACCCCATGGACTAGCCTGCCAGGCTCCTCTGTCCATGGGATTTCCCAGGCAAGAACACTGGAGTGGGTTGCCATTTCCTTCTCTGGGGATCTTCCTGACCCAGGTATCAAACCCACTGTTTCCTGCATTGGCAGGTGGATTCTTCATGGCTGAGCCACCAGGGAAACCGAATAACATTTTAGTGAAAATGTATTCTCTGTCTGGCCCAAACCTTCCATGTAAGAAGGAACTCTGACATCTATACACACTTCTGTTTCCATAGAGCTGGCCCCTAGAGGAAGGCCTAAAGATAGTATCTACTTTCCTTTAAGCACTGAGCATAGCAGAAAGATAAGAAATCCAGCAGAATTTACCCATTATTTAGCAAACACTTGTGTAATGTTTACTGGGTGTTTTACAATATTAATTCCCATGGCAACTCTCATTCTCTTCTATTTTACAAATAAACAGGCACAGAGCCCAAGTGGTACACAGAATGGATATTTAAACACAGGCAGTGTGGCTTCAGGGTCCATGCTTATCCACTGTCCTCCACTGGCTCTTGCTAACCTGGAGCAAAGCACAGGGGAAATACGGAACCCAAGCTAGGGAAATGGGCCCAGTGGAAAGTACACAGGCCCTGGGTTTTCAGTTTGGCTCTGCCCTGTTTGAAGACAAAGGGTCCAAGTTTGTATCTGTAACGTGTTCATAGCTCCCTCAGTGGTCATTTGGAGAATAAAAGAAAATGAGATCACATAAGAGAAGCCATGTATCCCACAGCAGGCAAGCTGAAAGCATCTCTTTAAGTCTTCACCTAGCTAGGTACCCCTTCTTAAAATTGCTATTTCATCTCATCCCATTTAAGCCCTTGGGATAAGAAAATACATGCAGCCCTTTCAGTACATTCAGTAAAACATAACTAAAAACCATGATATTACTTATTCATGGAATCCAAAATATAAATTAGTGAATAAAACAAAAAGGAAACAGACTCACAGATATGGAAGATAAACTAGTGATTATCTGAGGGGAGAGAGAAGTGGGGAGACAAGATAGGAGTAGGGGGAGTAAGAAGTACAAACTACTATGTATGACATAAGTGTAAATTTTATAAAAAGTCTAAGGGAAAGTTCTATGGCACAGAATCCTAGAAAACAGTAAAGGTTAATAAAGGTCTAGTGAAATCATTATAAAAAAAGAGAGAAAGAAATGAGCTACAAGGATATATTGTATAACACAGGGAATGTAGCTAATATTTTATAAGAACTACAAGTGGAATGTAACCTTTAAAAATTGTGACTCACAAGTTGTACACCTGAAACTTGTATATAATATTGTGCATCAATATTACCTCAATAATAAATATTAATAAATAATTTGATAAACCTAAAAAATATTCCATAACCAAACATTAAAAGATACCAGTTTCACTTACTGGAATTATAGAAACAATTAGTAATTTTATAAATTATTTTATTCCTGTTACTAAAGAAAATAGGTCTTGAATTCTGTCCTTGATTTTTTTTTTTAACAATATGTACAAAGTTAAGATGTTTCTAATATAAGTCAGTCTGACCTGCTGGTATTCCACTTGCTGCCAAAGAATAAGAAAGAGAGTGTGTGAAAGAGCAAAAGAAAGTCAATGTAGAAACTTCCAAACTCTGCCAGCAGTTGCAGTTACTATGGTGTTTTCATGGGAGCAACCACAAATGAAGCTGAAACGTTAACTTCAGCAAGCTCCAAAGAATACTGATAGTTTTTTTTTTTTAAAAACAGGTTTATTCCTGACCCAAAAGCATCCAGCGAACACTCATGAAGAAATGAGCATGTATGTTAACTACAGTTCTAAAAAAAAAATTAAATAATAACAGCTCTATGTACAGTTGTGACAAAATAATGTACAGTTGATCTCTTTCTTTTTTATTAATTTTTAAGATAGGTGCATATTATATAGATAAATGATACCTAAATTTGATTTTTTAAACAGAAAAAAAAAATCAACTGTTCATTATTTTATATCACAACTATACATTAAGAGCTGTATTTGCAAAATACATAAGCATGGCATAAATCCACCCGAACAAGAGAACTTAACTGATTTCGGAAGACATAAAGCTGACAGAGAAGATTAGCAGGGGAAACACTGATACCTCAGTGCCTGCAGAGAGTGATTCCACCAAGAAATGAGTAATGACATCTGTAACTCTAGAACTGCCCAGAAACTGGAGGCCTTGATACTGCAGAAAAGCAAGAGGAGAGGAAAAAAGAGATTGGCTAAAACTGTATATGAAAAGGCAATTAGGTCCCAGGTATGCTCTTCTGCCTAGAGCAATGAGTGACCAATGCATCCCACCCGCTAGAGGAGAACAGGTGTTTATTCTTTGGAGAGATTGAATCCAACCACCTCTGGACCTGCGACCATTAAGCACCATGGGAAGTGGGTGTGAGGCATGAGACAGAAAATACGGCCATCAAATTAAACCCTCACGTCAGCAGTGAGACCCCAAACCACTTATTTCCAATTTCCACCAGCAAATATTTATCTGTATAAATCCCTTTCTTCCCCAACTGGGAAGAGTTGGGGAATCCAGTTTTTCTTCTGGTAAAATTAAATGACCGCAGATATGGAAAAGGCAAAACAGTAGAGATAGTGAAAAGATCGGTGGTTGCAAGGGACTGGAGAGGAGGACTGAGTAAGTGAAGCACTGAGAAGTTTTTAGGGCAGTGAAACTATTCTGTATGATGCTGTAACAGTAAGTACACAAGGGTGCTCAGGGCTGGTGCACTGTGATGACCCAGAGGGATGGGATGGGGAGGGAGGTGGGGGGGGTTCAGGATGGGGAAAAATAAAACAAAAAAACATTTGTCAAAATCCATACAACTTTATAGCATGAAGAGTGAATTTAATGTATTTGAATCTAAGAGAACGCTTAGGAGATGATGGATGTAATGGGGATGACAAAATAACATTACAAATGTATAAAAATAGCCTCCTTGAAGGGGATGGGAAGAAAAGACACTGACCTGAGTAACTTTGGAAATGAGTGAGTACTATGGTTGATAAAGCTGCTTTCCCCAAGAGCATGACTTAATAATTCTGGAATCGTACATGTACAGTTATCTCTTAGTATCTGTGGGGGATTAGTTCCATGATCCCTCAAAAATACCCAGGAGACTCACCCTATACCATTCATAAAAATTAACTCAAAATCAATACCTGAAGCCATAAAACTCCCAGAAGAAAACATAGGGGGAAAGATCCTTGACACTGGTGATTTCCTAGATTAGTCACCAAAACACAGGAAACAAAAACTAAAATAAACAAGTGGGACTACATTAAACTAAAGAGCTTCTGAATAGCAAAGGAAACCATCAATAAACTGAAAAGACAACCTATAGAATGGGAGAAAATATTCATAAACCATGTATCTGATAAAGCACTAATAACCAAAATATATAAAAAACTCATGCAATTCAACAGCAAAAAAAGAAAATAATCCAATAAAAAATGGGCAAAGGACCTGAAAAGGCATTTTTCCAAAGGAGACATACAAATGTCCAATAGATCTATGAAAAGATGGTCAATATCACTAATCATCAGGGATATGCAAACCAAAACCACAGTGAGATTTCCTCTCACACCTGTCAGGATGGCTTTTTGAAAAAGACCAAGAGATAACAACATTGGTGAGGATATGGAAAAAGTAGACCCTTGTGCATGGTTGGTGGGATTATAAATTGAGATAATCATTATAGTGGAAAATAGTATGGCAGTTTCTCAAAAAACTAAAAACTGAACTACCATATGATCCAACAATCCCATTCCTTGGTATATATCCAAAGGAATTGAAATCAGTTTCTCGAAAGCATATCTGCATACCTAGTTCATTGTATCTTTACTCACAATAGCCAAGATATGAAAACAATCTATAAGTGCCAGTCAGCAGTTGAATGTATAAAGAAGATGTGGTATATTTATACAATGGAATATTATATGGCCACGAGAAAGAAGAAGGAAATCCTGCCATTTGGGACAATAAAGATGGACTTTTGTTTGTTTATTTAGGCCATGCTGTGCAGCTTGCAGGATCTTAGTTCCCTGGCCAGGGATTGAACCTGGGGCCACAGCAGTGAAAGCACCAAGTCCTAACCACTGAACCACTAGGGAACTCCCTAGATGGACTTTAAAGACATTATACAAAGTGAGATAAGTCAGAAAGAGGACAAATACTTTATGATCTCACTTATATATGCAATCTTTAACTTGAACTTGTAAAAAACAGAGTAGAATGGCAGTTATCAGGTGGTAGGGATGGGGTAACTGGGGAGATGTTAAAGGTACAAACTTGTAACTAGTTGATAAATAAGTTCTGGAGATCTAAGGTACAACATAGTGATATAGCCAATAGTATTGTGTTATAAAGCTTAAAGTTACTATGAGACTAAATCTTAACTACTCTTAATATAAAAAAGAAGTGATAAATATGTGACATGATAAAGGTATCAGCTAACACTTGAAAATAATCATATTGCACTATATAAATGTACCAAACCAACAGGCTGCATACCTTAAAATTAAACAATATCATGTGTCACTTATTCCTCAGTTTTTAAAAAAAGCCAGCTTATGAGTCAATCAACCTGCATCAAAACCCAAAAGCATTACCCATGTAAACAGAGCTTCCTATTAGCCTAATTCACTTTTAAATAGGAACATAGCTAAAAACTACTAGACACTCAGGACAAGTTTCCAACAACAAAGGCAGAAACCACACGAGAAAGAAAGATAAAAGGAAACAAGAAAATTTAAGACAAAAACTATAATATCATTAGGGAAATAAAGATATTGATTGCATTCATGAAACAAGAACAAGATGATAACCAAAAATAAGAATGGGAGCAGGGAGTGGGAGAGGAATTATATGACACACAGAAAAAAATTCTGTACTTTTTTCCTAGCAAGAATTTTAAGCTCAAAATTTAACTTTGGGCCATAACTGATAAAAAGTTTATATGAATTCTTAGAGAACATCCTAATAAAACTTTGGAGAATTAAGATATACTCTAACACATTTTCCAATTATTTTTGATAGTATTATATTTTCATATTCTCTGGCTACACTTTATAGCTCTTAATTAGCTTTGAGCAGTTTAAATTCTGCTAGTAAGATAATGGCCTCTGAGAAATACTATACTGTACCAGGACTGTCTGCAAATGAAATAAGGATAAGACAGATACCCATACATTGTAAACTTTGTTGTAACAATACAAGATATGATGTATTAAGTTGGTAAGAGAAGAAGAGCATTACCCTAGAAAATAAGCCTGTTTCCTCAGTTGTGTCCAACTCTTTGAGACACTATGGACTGTTCCTGCCAGGCTATCTGTCCATGGGACTCTCCAGGCAAGAATACTGGAGTGGGTTGCCATGTTCTCCTCCAGGGGATCTTCCTGATTCAGGAATTGAAGCTGGGTCTCCTGCATTGCAGGTGGATTCTTTACCACTCAGCCATCAGGAAAGACCAGAAAATAAGCATCAAGATCACGGCAAGAATTATAGTTAAAAGAATATGTGAAAACACATGAGTTCTAATATTACTAAAAATTAAATAGCAGGAGCCAGAATTGATAATTCAGCTGAAATAATTTATGTGAATTTATATATATAATTGGATCAAAAGTCCCAGTATATGGACAAGGTGGTGATGAAATTAAATCATTGTGCAGAATTTAGGAGACTAAATCACGGCAGGTTATTCTTCTATCACTTCAAGACAGAGATTCGGCTTTTGGCTGACAGCCATCAAGAAAAGGCCAGTGCTGAAAGCACCTCCTAAGAACTCGGGACTGTCAGAATGCCAGTATTCTCAAAGAAACCCTCCTACACTGTTGGTAAGAATATAAATTGGTACAGTCACATGGAGAACAGTTGGCGATTCCTTAAAACACTAAAAAAAAAAAAAAAAAAAAAAAATTACCACAGGATCCAAGAATCCCACTCCTGGGCACATATCTATAGAAAACCACAATTTTAAAAGATACCATACACCCCAATATTTCCTGTAGCACTATTTACAACAGTCAAGACATGGAAGCAAGCATGTATACTAACAAATGAATAGATTAAAGAGGATATGGTAAATATATACAGTGGAATGTTACTGAGCCATAAAAAAGAATGAAATAATGCCATTTGAAGCAACATGATGGACCTAGAGATGATCATACTAAGTAAAGCCAGCCAAAATATCAAATATCATATGATATTGCTTATATGTAGAATCTAAAAAAAAAATTAAACAAATGCACTTATGTACAAAACAGAAATAGACTCACAGACATAGAAAACAAAACTTATGGTTACCAAAGCGGAAAGGAAGGGGGAAGAATAAATTAGGAATTTGGGATTAACACATACACACTACTATATACAAAGCAAATAACCAATGAGGACCTCCTATATAGCACAGGGAACTATACTCAACATTTTGTAATAACCTATAAGAGAAAAGAATCTGGAAAAGTATATGTATATGTATATATATATATGTATATATAACCGAATATTCAGGTGTTTGCTGTACACCTGAAACACATTGTAAATCAACTACAATTTTTTTTTAAGGATGCCAACATTCTCATAACAAGCCACAAAAGTCTTACCTTTTTTCTCTCACATTGCCATACTCTCCTTTATTCTTCTAAATTGTGATTCTCAGCAAATGTGTATCTGAATCTCTTCTCAGATGCAGACATTATTACACTGTTTGTTATTCCTCTTATTTTCAAAACAAAAAAAAGGAACTATCAATTAATAAGGATGTCTAAGAAATGAAAACTCTCGCAGAAAAAATTAAATCTTCAAGGGCTTAGAAGATAAAATTGGAGAAATTGCCTAGAGAGTAGCCAAAAGGTCATGAACATAATTTTAAATACTGATTTAAAATTTATAACTAATTATTAGTAATAAAACAAAAAGGAATAATAGCTATATCAAAAGAGAAATGGAGAAAAGGAAATGATTTAAGAAAGCTAAATCGTCAGCTAATATAACAAAAAATCAGTAGCTAATGCTTTAAAATGATGACTTGAGTTAACAGAGGAGGTATATTATGCAGTCAATGAGGTAAATATTAGAAGAAATAAAATAGAGTTCAAAGTGCTTGTTTGTGGTTTTTAAAGCTGTTGTATGTATTCCTTTGACAAAAATCTCTTTTTAAAAAGTGGCTTAAGCTTACTTGGCTTCTGTGTATAGCTAGAGGTACGTTAATGTACACAAGTGTGACTTGGGAGAAAGTTCTTACTTCCAGGGGAGCTTTGTTTTGAATTTCTATTATACAGTACTTTTAAATACATGTGATCAACATCTACTTATCAATTTTTTAAAGAATAACAGTGAGAGATGAACATGCTAAGAAAATGAAAATGTAGCTGTTAAGAGGAAAGAAAAGGCAATTTGTGAACATTACACATTACTTAAGGAACTTTAAAAAATATATGTGATCTTGACCGAATTACAAGCACTTGAGAAAAAAGCGAATTCCTAGCAGGAAGTTATCAGTTTCGCTACACTTTACAGGTGTGTCAAATAGCAGTTCAAAGTAGTCACCGAGGTTACAAGCCTTTACCAAGCCTCTACAAGCACCAGTGGCTTTTCAAGGGCCTGGACTGCTTAGGGAGCGCTTGATATTGAGTCTCTGGGCAGATTCTAAGAGTGTAGCCTTAAAGGACTTCAAAATCGCCTCTTCATCCCAAATTTGCCAAAAGTAACTTCTTAAATTCAATCTCCAAAGTCTGATCCTATTTGCAAAGCTTTTTTTCCTGTCTCTGGCATCTTTTTGCCCATAAAGACAACTATCGCTTATCACCTCTGTGTGGAAGTGTCTTACTACATTGAGTGACAAGCTTTTAGAAAATAGTGCTAGTTGAGAAGGATGTTTATAAACATTGCTATCTCTGTTCAAGTGTATGTATCTTATAACCTTTGAAATACAGAAAGGAAATAGCCTAATTCAGTTATACATTTTCTTCTCTTATTAAACCACACTTTTCATTATATCCTCATAGGTTTGTTTCAAATTGGACAAAAATGACTACATCATTACAGACTCCCAATTTCAAAGTGTTAAGAGTCCTTGGTGGTTCCTGATGTTAGCTTTGTAATTCACAAGAACTCATTTTTCAAAAGACTCAATTCCATTTTGTAAATTCACACTTGTCCATAAACACAATGTACATTGCATTACAAGTCATTGGTTATTATTGTTAACCAGTTATGTATTAACCACATTTTACTAAGTTACCTAGATCTATACTGATAGAACTGAAGTCAGTATCTAAGCCTCAGTCCATATTCAGTGCTGATGTTGAGCTGAATCCACAATAGTCCAAGGAGGGTTTTCAGACGTGTATTTCAAAACCTGTTAGAAAATTTCAAGGACGAAAAAAAAAAAAGTTGTGTTTTGGAAAGACTGAAAACATGACCTTAGTGAAAAGTATGCCTTGAACTTAGCTTGCTTATAAGGCCACAAAGAAAGTGACATGTCCAACTTGTAGCAGAGAAGAAAGATTTGTTTTCACAGCGACAATTTTAAACACACTGCAGAGAATTAATTAGGGCCACTCCAATTATATTTTTCCTTTTTTGTTTCATCTGATTTCATCTTTTTTTTTTGTCATTATCCTCATTTATTTTTTCTTTACATTATTATGTTGGTTTTGCCATACATTGACATGAATTGGGAGGGAGGTGGGAGGGGGGTTCTGGAAGGGGAACACATATATACACATGGTGGATTCATGTCGATGTATGATTTCATCTTTCTTTAATCTTTTCTGCCTAACCACAGAGCTCTTCCTCCCCCACAGACAGGACAGGTGAAAAGTAAACTAGCACTAGTATTTATATACACTTTAGCTCAATGTTCAAGCAGCTTACAGCACCCCCTCCCCTTTATCTGAGGTTTCACTAACATTTAAACTTGCCTGAGTTTGCAAGTGTCTTGTCTAAAGCGTCTTCTCTGACTTACCAATTCTGGCTTCCAAACTGGAGAAAGTGGGAGAATTAATAACGTCACTCTAAGTGACGTACACATGCATGTGTGCAGTCATGTCTGACTCTTTGCGACCCCATGGACTGTAGCCCGCCAGGCTCCTCTGTCCATGGGATTCTCCAAGCAAGAATACTGCAGTGGGTTGCCATGCCCTCCTCCATGGGATCTTCCCAACCCAAGGATCAAACCCACGTCTCTTGTGTCTCCTGCCTTGGCAGGCAGGTTCTCTACCACGAGCAACACCTGGGAAGCCCAAGTGATGTGTATCCTCACTTAAATATGATACCAAATCTATTATCCAATTCAGTTCACAGGTATTTCTTGACACCACCTGGGCAAGAATGGACTATGTCTGCTACGATGTAAGTCACAGTGGAAAGTAAGTTCTAAAAGTCAGTTGCTCAAACACAAAATATTAAAAGAAACATGCCCTTCCGGGCATTTCACTACTGATTATACACAAGTAAGGGAGAAAGACAGTGCCACCTGTTCAGCCTTTATTTCTATGAAGGCAAAGGTTAATTGCTATCTCAATTAAATACCATCTGAACTCTGAACTACTGAAGAAAAAGTCAGAGAGAGATGACTAACTGCAAACTTGGCTATTCCTTGACCCAATGCAACCAAATCACTTTAATCCCCAGGCTGTAATCAGCCTCAACTTAGCAGCTGCTCAAGAAATAAGTTCTTCCAATGACCTAAGGGCTCAATTCACAGCCTAGAACAAACTCAAACTTTCGGGTTCCTTATAAAACACTTCCTGTATACCAGAACTTAAATGTCATGAGATGCCATTTAACCTCCCAAACAACTCTAAGTAGGCATTACTATCCATCTTTTTTGAATGCAGGGACCAAGCCAATAGAGAGGGCAAGGTCACTGAGCTGGTAATGATGATGGAAGCTAAACCACGATCTGTCCAACCCCAAAGCCTATGTCTTTAAGCTCCTATTAGCTGTGTCTCCAACCAAAGCTTAAAACACTACTGGACAAGTGAAGGCCACTATGCATCAGACTGGCCTTTGGACACGAGAAGACCTCTCATTCCACGTGAAATAGCCCACCAACTACTACCATTCTTTCCTTAATCTACTACTTTCTAGCATTTATCTCTGAAATCACATCTATTAATCTCACATTCATTTGTGCTTCTACTCTATTCTAGGCACCATACATATAGCCATGAACTATACAGACAACAATATTCACCCTCATAGAGCTGACGTTGTTTATTTGTTAACTTATCCTGATCTGCCACCATACCAAATATAATCTCCATGAGGGCATGGATATTATCTGTTTTATTTATTATGTATTTCCAGCAAACAGAAAAGCCTCTGGTATATGGGTACAACAGACAGCAATGTTTGCCAAAGAATTCCACCTGTGACAGCCTCACAAAGGTGTAGGGAAACTGGTCAAAACAATTCACCGTGCCGATTTTATCCCCATGCAAAGTTCCTCAGGATACATTGTCTTAGTGCTATACTACAAATGGCCATTAAATAAAGCTTTGAATAAACCTCTAAGACATGAAACAAATAGTTTAGTTATCTTTAAGAGTTCATTTTTCTTAGCCAAAAAATGCAGTAAAAGATAGCCACAATACCAAAGCAGGCAGTAAATGCATATAAAGATAAAAGGAGCTTAAAATATTTTTATTTGTAAAAATAGAAATAAACTAATCTGAATCAGGTTCTTTCTTCTTTCGTCTTGTCCCTTTTAGGGAAATCCCCGTTTCTAGTCTTCCTTTGCCCTGCTCGGTTTGTTGTGTCATCCACTCTCTCTCCAGCTGCTTCAGCATGTCTGCAGTGAGGAGTCCTTGCTGCACCAACCTGGAAGCAAGGGATTTCTCTTCCGCATCAGGGCCAAGTGGCTCAGCAGCTTTACCCCCTAAAGCTTTGGTGCCCCGGTTCCTTCTGCTTTGGCTCTTTACTGCACCTGACAAACGGGACTGGGTCTCTGCTGACAAGTTCTGCAAATTCAGCAGTTTATGTGTCTCTGAAATTTTAATCAGTTTGGTGATGTTGTGTACACCATCTTGGATAATGCCATCTAGTTGTTTCTGGAGATCTCGAACCAGGCTGGCATCTGGAAACATATCTAAAAACCGGTAGCTGGAAAGGAAAAAAACACATTACATGATAGGAAGAGTTCTTAGGAAAGTTGCTGGACTACTGTCAATGAAGTGACTAAATCCTGACACTGATTAATTCCAAATATTCTGTTTTTGCAAACTGTTTCCAGTGCCTTTGCTCAACCTTTATTTCTGCCCCCAGCACACCTAAGGAATATGTTGTTATGAGAGTTGCTCACTACTCCTATCTTAAGTGATTCTGATATGCTCCCCTAGTGGGACATGCCCCTCCTTTGGGAATCATGGATCTACAGCAGTCCCTTTTAAATCATGATACACACGTGAATCACCTTGAAATTTTATTAAAATGTAGAATTTTATTAAAGCTGGAGCAGGCCCAATATTTTCTATTTTTAACAAGCTTCCAATCAATACCAATGCTTTTGGTCCAGGGACTACTATTTGCATAGCAAGGATCTAGTACAGTTTCTCACCTACTTATCTTAACTAGAATCATAAGAACTATTAAGTCATTTTTGGAATGGGTATAAACCAGGATCAACTGCCTAAACAGACAATAAAACACCTTGTAAGTATGTGCCTAATTGCAAAGTGTAAAAGACCATCATAAAAACTTTTGATTTGCCCTATTACTTGGAAAAAACAGAGCGCATAATGGAAAAAGTTGGTACCTTAGCCACAGGTAAAGATCCAAGACATCGTGGACAGCTTCAAGATCCATGAGGTCTTTAATATTCTTAGGTGGAAGTAATGGCCATTTAATATACCGGCGTAACCATGAGAAGGTTAGCGGCTCATTCCTGCTATACTGTCTGGCAAACTGAGAGAGACAGAAGAAAAGAATTTGGCAAAAATCTCAGAATTCACTTTGGTTTGTGACCCCAAAATTAAGACAGCACAACAAAATGTTAACTGTGGCTGTTATCTCAATAGGCAGGCTGGTTTCTCTCCTTCTTTACACTTTTCTATATTTTAAAGAACATTTCATGCTCTTTAAAGTTTGGGGGCTTTTTTTGTTTTTGAAAGGAATGATTTCCTTCTTTTTCCAAAACCAGGGCAATAAAACGCCCATGAACTAACTTTCCAGGGACTGCCTGTTAATATTTATGAACATTTTATGTTCTAAGTTCCAAGTTCCAGGCAGACAGTACCCAGAGACTTCTGTCCCTTCATGTAATAGTCCTATAGCCTTAAATAGGAGCTTGTATGTTGTCAATATCATCCCTTACTATATTAAAAAGTCTTTGATGGATTTCCCTGGTGTTCCAGTGGTTCATACTCCATGGTTCCACTGCAAGGGGGGTGGGTTCGATCCAAGGTTGGGGAACTAAGTTCCCCTATGCCACACGGCATGGCCAAAACAATAAAGAAAAAAAGAAAAAGAAACTCTTTAAGGTGACTTGGTGCAAGGTTGGCCATGAGTCTGAAGACTCTGCCTCTTCACTAGCTGTACAGTTATAGAGTTCTGGCCAAGTCACCACTGGGATTCAGCTTCTTCAATACCATATCACCACACCTTCTTGAACCCCAAGACACTCAAATCATGCTGCCTCCCAAACAAAGCTATATGCTATTATGCATCACAATATCTACAGGAGATAATAAAACCATGCAAAAACTAGCAAGCATAAGTTTACAATCTTTAGCTTCAAGGATAAGGTGATTTTGAAAGGTTCATTTCCTAATTAGGGAAAATTATCTCTAAATATTTAACCTAAGCAAGGTCAAAACTTTAGAAATGCAGGGTAGTTTTTGAATAACTGTGGTTAAATAATGTTACAATTTTATTAGTTTCAGTCTGGTTCATTCTGCTGTTTAATACATGCCAAGTAAGATGGCCATGAAGAATGGAAATGTGACCACGTTAACTTGCTAATAAGCAGAACATGCCAAACAGTTTTCTCTTACAAAAGCAGTGGTTTAACATTTTAGGCCACAAACAACTAGTGGAAGCCCAGTATGTGAATATGGAGCTGCTCAGAGACAGAGAGGGAGAGAGACCCTTCCAACAGCCAGCCCTAAACGAGCTCCAGGGAACAGTTCCTAAACTACTTCCTAAGGGGCATCAGAGACCATTAGCAGAATTGAGCTCTTTTATTCAGTAATAATGGAGATCAAGGAAAAAGGAAAATCTCCAGATTTCACATTTTAACCTGTAAACACAACACATAAGCAACTATTGGCTTCCAGACTCCTCACTCCTTAGTAACATGCTGCTATTTTAATAGAGAGCAGTTTGAAGGATGGTTTAAATGGGGTCAGGCCCATGGGCTCCAGTTCCATCCAGGTCAGTTCTTTCTCATGTTTTTAATATTTTGGCAGCATTGCACAGCATGTGAGATCAGTTCCCCAACCAGGGATCAAACCCACACCCCCTGTACTGGCCGCACAGAGTCTTAACCATTGGACCACCAAGGAAGCCCTCAGGTCTTTTAAGTTTAAGACTCTGTTCCATAAACTTCAATCTTATGCTAGTTAGCTCTCTCACAAACACCAGCTCTAAGAAACATATTTCCTAGGTAAATACCTGGACATGGAACACCTCTAAGACATATTAAAGGAAAAAGATAAGCTGCAGACTAATTCATTATGGCATTTATGGGAGAACACACCCACCCAACAAAAACTAGAATTTCTACTCCTATGGGGATGTAGGCAAATGTAACAGAAAAGGTCTGTAAGGACAACAGCTGATATCAGCCATTATAGCAAAGCTGATAATAGCAGTTATGTCAGGGCAGCAGCCCAATTTAACCTTCTCTAATGTTTTAATTTTGTACAAAAAAGTACTTGTGTATTATCTATATAATTTTAAAATAATTTAAAACATAAACTTAGAAATAGATTCGATCCAAACAAAGCTAATATGCAGAATGTTAACAACTATAAAAAAGATGGCAGTGAACTGACAACAATGAATCAGGAAAAGATTTAAAGAGACAACCTCTGGGCGTAGTGGGGAAGGGAAAGCATGCAGAGGCAACAGGGAGAGCAATGGCCCAGAGACAGGAGAGAACATGGCAAGAGACTGGAAGTTTAGCTTCCACTGCCTTTGCCTGGCCCCTCGTTTGGGTGACTCTTGTGAACAGAAGTCAGAGATTTGTCTCTCTACCCAAATGAGTTAAAAGAAAAGGGAATGGAACCTTGGCACCAAATTCACACAAACCGCCATCCCTGACAGTTAAGAGAACTGAATACTATTGCCACTACTGACTCCTAAGCCCCTTCCCTTCCAGAATACATTCCCCAACACCAACAAGGAAAAAGTGTATCTACCATCAGGCAAAGACTCTTTTCTCTCAAAATATTATGTTTAATTATTTTTATTTTAGCTTCTGCAAGAAGGCTACCACATAAAACCAAAACAAAGCAAGAATTCTCTTTCCCCAAAAAAGTTATCTGAAAGAACAAAAGAGTCATTTTTTATTTAAGTTCTTAGACAGTATTTCATATTAAAGGGTACACTCTATTATAATTTCTTTATTCTGATTAACAAAATATTGTTTGGGGAAAATGCATCAACCTGAAACAACTCAAAATATCAAAAAGATAAAGGCTTACCTGCAACAATGAAGAACAGACAAAAGGCTGCTTCTTGTTGATAGGGGCTGTGCAGAAAACATACCTCACTCGGAGACTTAACGGAATATGCTGGATCAACTCTGCAGAAAATTTAAAATCATCCATATTGCAGACAAAATACTGCCCATCAACTTGTGAAAAGTCTACAAAAATATCCTAGGGGGGGAAAAATACATTAAATTACTGGACTACCTAGTTGGGCATGAATAAAGTACTCAAGTCTATAAAAGACAATCACTTCAATACATTAACAGACATCTAGAAAGGCTTGCTTTTAATTCACTGCCTCCTCAAGCTAACAGACATCCTTACCAGCCTTCTCAACCTGAAATACTCAGAAAATTCCTCAGGATAAAAGCCCTAAAACTTCTGAGAGAAAGTTTCCACTTTCAAGATAAACTTCATGAACAGCAACTTCACAAAAACAGACTATCCATTCATGTTCACAAGGTTAACCAGTAATTGTATGACCTACCACCTTTTAAATGTTTTTTATTTTTCCCAACAAAGGACTGAACTCATGCCCCCTGCATTGGGAACACAGAGTCTTAACCACTGGACCACTGGGGAAATCACATGCTGAGTTTTTTTAGAAAAGAGATTTAAGAGTTTCTACTTACAATGAGATTAGAAAGTGTTGTGTCAGGGAGATGGTAGGCAAACATTTCAATCTGTTCAGCAGTTGGATGAAGACCAGCTGCCTTGAGTAAAAGAAAAAACAACCATAAGCTAACTTTTTTTTAAGTGTAAGTTTTCTTAAGTTATTTCAAGATAAAGTCCTATATTTGGGTTAGGCCCTTGCCAAATGAGTTAAGGGACAAGAATTTGAGTAAAACAGAGATAAGCACATATTCTGCCATTTATTACCAACGAGGAAAGCTGATGAGATAATTCAGTAAAACTAACCAAGTACACCCACTGAGTAATTAATCTTTTGCTTATACTTATATTTCTAAAATCTATGGTGATCTGAAAGCATACACAAGTACTTTCCAGGGTCTCAATTCTCTCCACTGCACAAAACAAAAAAGGAAAACCCAATCACTTTAACCAGGGCAATAAAACTGACATACGTATACAGAAAATGTCTAAACTGGAGGCCAGTTATCTCTTTACTTGAATATTTACAATGTCAAGAATTGCCCACAGTTAAGTATTAGAAAGAAAAAAAGAAAGAGAATGGGGAAAAGAAAGAGGAAAAGAGGAGAGAGATGAATCATGGGAGGGAGGAAGAGAATAAACACAAGAAAGGAGGTACCCAGGAGGGAGATGAGGAGCTCCATTATCAGCTGCATTTTTTTTTTTAAACATTAAAAAATATATATTTATTTGGCCATATCAGGTCTTAGTGGCAGCACATGGGATGTAGTTCCCTGACCTGGGATCGAATCTGGGCCCACTACATTGAGTCTTAGCCATCAAACCACCAGGGAAGTCCCACAGCTACACCCTTAACAAAAGCTACAGAAATGATTCTAGCCACAGCTCTCCTCCAGGAACTTACCCTTTTGTTATCTCATTTATATACCCTTTTACCTCAGATTCCTAAAAGTAAGATGAGCCTTATTAAGTGAATTTTCTAGGAAAACTTTAAATTGTAACAGTTTGTTTAAAATACATACACTTCTGCTTCATTAACTGCACTAACCAAAATTTAACCTTAATGGTTCTAAGCTAAAATAGCTTAATGCTGTTTTTACCCAAGATGCAAAGGTTTCTTCTACTGTCAAAGTTTCTGGCAATTTTCAGTCTGCTGACAAACCTATGTGCCCACCTGAAGCAACCATGCCCCAATCCCCACCTGTAAATTACAGGAAGAATTAAAGTAAAATCAGGTTTACTAAACTTGTTACATTACTGCTACATTTGTAAAATCTGGATCTTTCACTTACATACAATTCTCTAACCAGGGGCTCTCCATTAGGCCTCTCAAAAGCAATAAAGCAGTGTTTTCTTTCATTTTAAATATTTTTATTTATTTGGTTGCATTGGGTCTTAGTTACCACATGTGAGATCTCTTAGTTGTGGCATGTGGGATCTAGTTCCCTGACCAGGGATCGAACCCAGGCCCCCTGCACCGGAGGGTGGAGTCTTAGCCACTGGACCATCAAGAAACTTCTGAAGCAGGGCTTTCTTGATATGACTTTCATGGCACAAAATTTTCTTTGGCTTATTTGTTTCCAGATATCTGAGGTAAAAGTCTGGAAAGGGAGTGAAGGAAGGAAGGACTGTTCTTTGCAGAAAAGAGGTAATTAATTACTATGTTAATTAAACCTTACCTTTATAGGATCCACAGGCCTATTCAAAATTTCCTTTAATAAACTGAGGTCGTCTCGATTCATTGTTGTAACCTCTCCTTCTTTAAATTTTGAACTGAACCTACCAGCTCTGCCAGCAATCTGCAAGGCTTGAGAGGTGGTGATTGGTTCTATTTCTTTCTCTCCCTTTTCATTGATACTTGGCTTCATAAGGGAGTAAAAAATAATTCTTCTTATGCTCCTAAAATAGAAATAAAGATGATCTCATGAGCTGCTGTCTGAAAAGTCATCCATCATTTGGTTCATTGTAGAAAGGCTCACTCTAGTTCTAGTTAGGCATACTTGCAATATTGCCCACTGTTTACAAAGTAAGGTAAAGGGGTTTGTTAGTAATTATTTTTCTTCCCTTTAAATATCATTTTTTAAACAACTCTGTTAATTTACTAAAAATCATCAAATTATTCATTTAAAGTGGATGAAAAGTATAATACGTAAATTATACTTCAGTAAAGCTCTAGAAGATAATTCTTTTTACAAATGAACCACAGTCTTCTAAGGCTAGTTTTAAATGCTAGATTCTATTAATGGCTTTGAATAGCTCATTCATGAAGGTATAGCTGCTTTCATTCCCCAGAGAGGAATATCTAGGCTTAATACTGTTAACCCCTAAAGATAGTGGCTGGCCCTACATGCCTAACAGGCATACACACTTGCCGACTGAGACACTGAAAATAAAGTGAGGTAACATAATAAGTATTAAGGTATTAAGAAGATATTAAGAAGAGGTGGCAAGAATACAAGGAAGAACTGTACAGAAAAGATCTTCACAACCCAGAAAATCATGATGGTGTGATTATCAACCTAGAGCCAGACACCCTGGAATGAGAAGTCAAGTGGGCCTTGGAAGCATCGCTACGAACAAAGCTAGTGGAGGTGATGGAATTCAAGTTGAGCTATTTCAAATCCTAAAAGATGATGCTGTGAAAGTGCTGCACTCAATATGCCAGCAAATCTGGAAAACTCAGCAGTGGCCACAGGACTGGAAAAGGTCAGTTTTCATTCTAATCCCAAAGAAAGGCAAAGCCAAAGAATGTTCAAACTACCACACAATTGCACTCATTTCACATACTAGCAAAGTAATGCTCAAAATTCTCCAAGCCATGCTTCAGTAATACATGAACTGCGAACTTCCAGATGTTCAAACTGCATTTAGAAAAGGCAGAGGAACCAGAGATCAAATTGCCAACATCAGATGGATCATCGAAAAAGCAAGAGAGTTCCAGAAAAACATTTATTTCTGCTTTATTGACTATGCCAAAGCCTTTGACTGTGTGGATCACAACAAACTGGAAAATTCTGAAAGAGATGGGAATACCAGACCACCTGACCTGTCTCCTGAGAAATCTGTATGCAGGTCAAGAAGTTAGAACTGGACATGGACTGATTCCAAATTGGGAAAGGAGTATGTCAAGGCTATATATTGTCACCCTGCTTATTTAACTTATATGCAGAGTACATCATGAGAAACGCTGGGCTGGATGAAGTACAAGCTGGAATCAAGGGTGCCGGGAGAAATATCAATCACCTCAGATATAGAAATGACACCACCCTTACGGCAGAAAGCAAAGGACTAAAGAGCCTCTTGATGAAAGTGAAAGAGGAGAGTGAAAAAGTTGGCTAAAAACTGAACATTCAGAAAACTAAGATTATGGCATCCAGTCCCATCACTTCATGTCAAACAGATGGGGAAACATTGACTGACTTTATTTTGGGGGGCTCCAAAATCACTGCAAATGGTGACTGCTGCCATGAAATTAAAAGACACTTGCTCCTTGGAAGAAAAATTATGACCAAACCAGATAGCATATTAAAAGCAAAGACATTACTTTGCCAATAAAGGTCCATCTAGTCAAAGCTTTGGTTTTCCTAGCAGTCATGTATGGATGTGAGAGTTGGACTATTAGGAAAGCTGAGCACCGAAGAATTGATGCTTTTAAACTGTGGTGTTGGAGAAGACTCTTGAGAGCCCCTTGGACTGCAAGGAGATTCAATCAGTCCATCCTAAGGGAAATCAGTCCTGAATATTCATTGGAAGGACTGATGCTAAAGCTGAAACTCCAATACTCTGGTCACATGATGTGAAGAACTGACTCACTGGAAAAGACCCTGATGCTGGGAAAGACTGAAGGCAGGAGGAGAAGGGGACGACAGGATGAGATGGTTGGATGGCATCAACGACTCAATGGACATGAGTTTGAGTAAACTCTGGGAGTTGGTGATGGACAAGGAGGCCTAGCGTGCTACAGTCCATGGGGTCACAAAGAGACGCGACTGAGCGACTGAACTGAATTGAACTGAAAATAATAGGTTAGCAGTGGTAGGGAGCAGCACTCAAAAGTCCAAGTGTTATGTGATATTTTAATTTTATTCCTTCAGGTGTGAGCAAGATAAACCTAGGATCTATACTACAATACCCATTCACCTAAGCCAAAGAGTTTGGTCATTCTAATGCCATTGATAAGTGTTTAAATTGCTATCTAGCCTACTGAATATCCACGATTATTAAAAACAAATTACTTACAAATTAAGTCCCATGCCAATTGCATCTGTAGCAACCAGGATTTTGCATGGATCATCAGGATCATTAAACTTTTTTGCTTGAGCAAGTTTGGTCCCTAAAATAAGAACAGTAGTTTTTATTAAATTAATGTTCTCTGTCTGTTACTACATCACACTAAGTAGTATCTTGTAGTGTCTTGGAAACCCTCACATCTTACTCTCCATTTTTATGGATAAAACTCTCACTGTTTCAAACTTATTTCTTTTTATTCTCAAATAGTCACTTATCCTTTTATTTCTACTCCTCTAAATAACCTCAAAAAGAGCAATATAATCCCCTACCACACTAGCTATATCATTTCTGAGGATACTTTTAACAGATTTCTGGTAATATGTTAAGAATACTAGCAAGATCATATTTTAATGGCATTTCTGTAATAAAATCATCAGCTCAACATTTAAAATACAGTCTACTAATAGCAACAATTAATAAGAGCTATAGATAATCAAAATACTTCTATCACCATAAAGGTGACTAGAGAAGTATGTACTTTATATGACCTATAACAAATTATACACCAAGCAACTTAATTCAATATCTTACTGTGCTTTCTGTACATATCTCAAAATAAATGGCAAAAACAAGAGACTTCATATTCTACCATGAGGAAAGTCAGTAATTACCAGGAGGGAGACTGCCATATATAACAGCTGATTCCAATCCCCGAATTTCAATCTGTCGACTCACAGAATAAATATCATTCTTGCTAAAACAGACAATGCAGTCCCCGGGCCGAAGGTTGTCTAAAGATTCTAGCGCATGATCCAGCACAGAAATAGGGGTAAGCCTTTTATAGGTTCGAACCTACAATAAAGGACATGATACTGTAAAATAGCATACCTAATGGAACTTCTTATGACTAAGCATTGTGAAAAACTCACAAAGCAGTCAAGTAGCTAAAAACTGCTAAAGTTGGACAAGTTCCAACATTTTCAAAAGAAAATACAGAAAAACATTTATTTTGATTTTATAAGTGTTACCATCAGTTCTCACTGGTATTTCTAAATTAGTAAAATGTTACAAGGATTTCATAAATTTTCAAAGCACTTTCATATATATTTGTTTTGTACAGGAACTTGCTAAGTTCAGAAGGGTTATTAACTGTTACTTCCATTTTATGGAAAAGCAAAATAAACTCTAATAAGTGATCAAGTCAAAAAAGAAAAGATCACATCTGATGAGGATTTTTCCAGTTGTAGCCTTCTATGATTTGCCTAAAAACACAAAGTGAGTTAACAGCAAAACCAAGACTAAAACCCAGAATTTCTTCCACTATACTCCACTATCTCTCCTTGAAAGCTGAGTACAAAACTAAAGTAATAGACCAGTTTTTAAATATTTTATTTTATTATAGAAGTTTGGTAAAGAAAGCAAAAAGTAGGAGTAAGCAGAAATGAGTTGCTTTCTATTCTAAGAATATGAAAAAAGGGTACAAACTATCTCTAGCAATTAGATATGTATCCGAGTCCCCAGTATCTGACATTTGAGATTTTGAAAATTACAAACTTTTCCTGAGCCTCAAATTTCTGACATTCCAGATTTATTTAATTCCAAAGAGATGTGTTCAAATTCCAAAAGGTTCTGTCAAGAAAAGGTAAGGAACCTGCTTGGACTTTTGAAGACTTAGGGTATGAGAGCCACTCAGTCAGAACTTTAGATCATGAGGTTCAACCAACTATGCATGATCTAGTCAACTACAGGGAAATGAAACTAATATTTCAAGTTCTGACTTTGCCATCATCTGGGGCCTATGAAGCCACTGCCTGGGTACTCTGGATATTTGCTATGCCACCTTGAGAACAAGGCATATAACTGAGTACCTCCACATTCTCCCCAGTTGTGTACATAAGCTCGGTAACCAGGTCAATTGCAGCAGATTCACCACACAAATGGATTTCTTCAGCACAGAGTCCTGTTAAATGCAAAATTGGGATTTTTTTGTTTTAATTTTAAAGATACAAAAGTAAATATCTAATACTTCACATACCCAAAATGTTTTGCTTACCGACTGCTTTACAACTTTAAGAAGTGTTTTCATAAATTCGATCTCTGTGATTCAACCCTGAAAACAAAAATCTTCTAGTGGGCAAAAAGTATCACCATTTTTAGAAATCTTGGGGTTTGTAAACTACTGCGTCCAAGAGAGTCTACTAGATGGTGAAGCCAGTCTGAACTAGAATCTGGCATTTTGATGGTTAGTACTATACTTTTCAAATCAAATCAGGCTCCATGGAATCACTGAGGTGACTCGGGGGTGTGGGGTGGGGGCTGGTGGGTAGAAGAAACTCCAAGATTCTTACCACTTAGTATATACACTTCCATCTATTTTATATTACAAGCTTTAATGTACACTCTTGGTTTAAAGAAAGAGTTCACCTATTTGTTTTTACATTTGAAAGCACTTGCCCTACAACATGCTGATCAAAAATTCACTCCAAAGATCAAGCAGGAGAAATGTTCATTCATGTCCATGGACTTTAAGAAGTCCACTTCCAGGTGCCTATCTTAAAGAAATAATAAATAAAAAGTTATGGCTACAAAGATTTTTTATTGCATCACTAACAATAGGGAAAAATGTTCAACTCTTTGGGACAAATCACAACTGGTCTCCCACATCCACAGGTTGCACATTTGCAGATTCAACCTGTGAATTCATGGATGCAGACCCCATCCACCTGGAAGGGATTTGAGCATCTGTAGAGGTCCAGGAACCAATATTCCACAGATACTGAGGGAAGACTATAGCACAGCTCTTCAATGGATAATATACAATATTAATATGTGGTATGAAAAAATAGCCTATGAAAAAGCACTGGGAAAAAAAAGCAAGATACAAAATTTATATATTCACAAAACATTATATAAATGAGAAAAAAGATTGTCATGAAACACCAAAATGTTAATAGTGGCTGTATAAATATGGTAAGATTTGAACACTTTTATTAAATGATTATGCTTTTATAATAGAAAAAAATGGATCTATAATTAAATATTTAGAAAATTAAAACTCACACCTGGCTGACTTTTTCATTTCATTTGTGTCAAGACAGGATCTAGCTGGCTCTATTTGGCTCTAGGTAAATGCATCCCAGTGCAGATGCCACAAAGCACAGATTTTACAGTATTAACCACCAACCTAGTAGTGCCCTGGTCCAGGCCCATCCTCTGGCTGGATCTTTAATCATTTGAATTTCATCAATCACGGCCACTTCATCTTAAAATAGAAAGTTATTGTGAGCAAGACAACCTACTTCAATAGCACTATAAACAAATCACAATATCAAAATTCAAGCTTTCCACACTACCATAATCATCATCATTACTATGTGCTTCTTTGCTGGAAGGCTTCTTCTAAGTGCTTTACAACTACAACTCATTTAATCCTCACAATACACCCACTAAGTTAGTGTCATCATTACTTACATTTCCTTTTTTTTAAAACCTCATACTTGTATCTTTAATTAAAAAAAAAAAAAAACTGGGGGGTGGGCAACTTCCTTGGTGGTCCAGTGGCTAAAACTCTGTGCTCCCAAAGCAAGGGGCTCGAGTTCAGTCCTCAGTCAGGAAACTAGATCCCACGTGCTGCACCCAACAGCTCACATGCCACACTAAAGCTCGAAGACCCTGTGTGCCACAGTTAAGATCCAATGCAGCCAAATAAATGATTAAGTGATTTAAAAAAATTTTGGCAGCACCATCCAGCTTGCAGAATCTTAGTTCCTTGAACAAGGGTTGAACCCATACCCTCGGCAGTGAAAGTGTGGTGTCCTAAACCACTGGACTGCCAGGGACTTCCCCTACATTTACATTTTAAAGAATAAACTGAGTGACCAAAGTGAAACATTTTAAAACATAAAATTCAAACCCAGACCATCTCTACTCCACTGAGAGAGTCGTCACTGCCTCCCAAACTGAGCACGTTCAATTGTCCTATATTTTGCAATCTCAGAAGAAACCTGGAGAATCTGCCTAATAAGCATACATCCACACAGCAGTGACAGCAGCTCCCAGGACCAAGGAATAGATAATCCTGCTGTAAACAAAGCACTTTAGGAACCCAGATGAGTGTTAAAAGTGAAGTGGAAAGTGGAATTCCCTGAGCTACAGCTCTGCTCATTCTTCAGGGTTTTAAAGTTCATTACTATGGTTAAAAAAAAAAAAAGCCTCATTTTATTTTCTAATGCCAGAATGCTTCCAACCATATTATTTTATTCATTCTAAGTCACATAAATTATATTTTAGTTCTCTTCCCAAAACACCAAAGATTTGAGAGGAACATGTTTTGAAGAAAAACTTAATATGCCCACAATGACACTGAGGAAACAAAAGAAAGCTAATTTTATAATGAAAAACCATCAGATTAAAAATATACTTAGCATATCTGAGTGTATACAAATAAGATTAGAAAAGAGGGGGCAGAAGAGGGAATTATAATTTATAAGTGCTATTATTTATAATGTATTTACTTTTAGAATAAATTGATTTTTAAAAACTATCCATTTACTCAGAAAGATTATTAAAATGAAAAAAGCAAGCTACTAAACAGTACATAATGTGTAATACCTATTTTAATATACACACCCACAATGCATATGTAAATATATGCATATGAACACAACCCAGAAAATATATACCACAGGGTTAATACTTATTGATTCTGGATGGATGGAATTGGGAGATTAATATTTTTTTCTTCTCCTTGCATTTATTTTTACATTTTCTATAATGAAGGAATGATTGTCTATATAGTTAGGAAAAAGTTAATTTTCATTTTAAATGTTTTCAAAACTACCGTACTTATACAGAAGTTCATTGTGGTACTATATACAATAATGAAAAACTTTAAAACACCCTAAATACTATTTAATAGAAGAATAAGGAATAAATAAATTTAGTCATAATATGGAATACTATGTAATAGTTTAAATGAACATTTACATATATATATATTTATGATACATATACATGTAAACAAGACTAGATCTAAATACGTGTGTAGAAAAAAAGCAAGTTGTGGAGCAATAATACAATATGATTGTCATGTAAACATTTTAAAACACACAAACTATAGTACTGATAAGTAATATATAATAGTGATGCCAAAAAAGACAGGAAAGGTATACACCAAATATTTGACAGCTACTGGATCACAGAGGGGAGAGGAACTGAACTGTGGAGTTATACAAAGGAAAATTCATATGTGCTAATATTTCAGTTATTTTAAGAGAAAAAGGGAAAGAAAATTCAAAAGCAAATATTATAGAAGTTGGGCATTTTTAAGCAGCAGTTAAATACTGGTTATTTGCTGTTACTAGTCTTTTCTTTGCCTCAATTGCAAATTTTTTTCACAATAAAAAATACATTCTACATGTTCATCTGTATTTTAAAATAAAAAGATACTGAACCATAAAGTTTTAAAATAGTATATACATACAAGGAGTTGTAACACTGCACATCTCAACAGTACAAGCAACATGGGCAGCCTGTTTACCATCTGGGTCTACTGTAACACGCTCTTCACCTGTTACCAAGTCACATGGCACCCCCTAGGATGACAAAAAGAAAACTGGAATTATCTTCACCTTGAAAACAACAGCAGAAAGAAGATTTGTATGTTTAATAGAGTATCCCTTCTATTAAATATAGAGTATTTAATAGAGTAGGTCGGAAAGATCCTCTAGAGAAGGCAATGGCTACCCACTCCAGTATTCTTGCCTGGAGAATTCCAAGGACAGAGGAGCCTGGCAGGCTACAGTCCATGGGATCGCAAAGAGTTGGACACGACTGAGTGATTAACGCTTGCACTTGTTTTTCTTTTCACTTCCTTCCATTACATCAAATTTATTTGTCTAATACTTGAAATAAATATTCCCAATCCTCTAAAAAAAATTTTTAATAAAAAATAAAAGCCACTTTCATATAACCTATGTAAACTTAGAACATCTCAAATCAGCTAAACTCTCAGGTAACAAAAGCATGAGAAACTGAAGCACTTTTATGTTTTAAACTTTGTACTGAACTTTCTTGGTGGCACACTGGATGGAAGTCTGCCTGCCCATGCAGGGGACAAAGGTTTGATCCCTGGTCCAAGAAGATTCTACACGCCATGGAGCAACTGAGCCACGATCTAAGGCCCTCACGCTCCGCAACAAGAGCCTTCCGAACTAAGGCAATGGCAGAACTAAGTAAATTAATAACCTTTGTATCATGTTGATGGTTCCTGTACTATTTCAGTTTATTAAAATGAAATTGTTTCTATGTTCAAGAAAAACATTGTGAATAAAATTTAAGAATATAAAGACCTCCCAATATATCTCTTTGAGAAGGACTAATATCAGTGCTATGGTATATACGTGAGTAGCCAACTGCCCCAATCCACTCAGAACCAAGGGATAACTCAGGACACAGACCATTTGGCAATAAATCTGGGAAAGTCCAGGCAAACTGGAACAGCTGGTCTCCCTAACAGCCTGAAACTAATGAGGAAACATCAGACATATCCAAACTGAGTGACAGCTTACAACACAACTGACCTGTAATCTTTCAAACCGTACAAGTTATGAAAGACAAAGACTGAGGAACTGCCCCAGATGAATGGAGAAACTGGAGACATGACAATAAAATACAGCCGGAAGCCCTGAACAGAATGCTGGAGGTGGCGGGGGCACAGGGGGCGGGGAAGTGGAGTAGCGGTGGTGTTACTGAACAACTGGCAAAATTTGAGTATGGACAGTGGATTAAATAATGGCATTCTATCAATATTAAATGTCCTGCTTTACATGAATATCCTCAAGTTTTGTAAAAGAAAGTCTCTGTTTTTCAGAAATACTTCTAAGTATTTATAAATAAGAAGGTATTATGTATGCAAATTATACAAATTATCCAGAATATGATGCAAACTACCTACAAAACTGGTTAATCTCACATTATGAAGTCATAATAAAACAATGAACCAAAATGTGGCCCCTTTTCTGAAATGATACCTCAGACCACAGAGCATTCAGTCCTTTTCAGCTTGGAAAGCTGGCTTCAGTCTTTATCATTAGTTCTAGCAATCACATTAAAGGTTTAATCGTGAAAAAAAAAAAGGTAAATTGAATACAACAGAGTAGTGGGTAACTCTGAGGGGGTAAAAAAAGGGTTCAGAGGGAGTTTCATCTATATCAATAATATTTTATTTCCTGCTTTTTTTTTTTTCTGGTCATGCCACACAGCTCATGGGATCTTAGTTCTAACAAGGGATTGAACCCAAGCCCACGGCAGTGAAAGCATGGAGTCCTAACCACAGGACCACCAGAAAATTCCTCAATATTTTATTTCTTAAAAAAGTTAAAAAAATAAGTAAGTATAGCAAAATGTTAGAATCTGATGGGAGCTGGGTAGTGGACTCAAGTTATTTGAATGTTACTCCTTCATTTCTCTGTATATGTGAAATATTCTACAATATTGTATTTTACTCATTCTAATAACATATTTTTTCACATTTTAGTATCTCTGAAACCAGGATATCTCTTAACAATGGGTGGCATGTCAGAATTCAGTTGGCAGCATTAGCTTCTTTCTCAGTTTTGCATAAAATAATAGTACATCTTACAATTGATGGCCTTAAGTTAAATGCGATGAAATATGGCACTTATTGTTAAAAGTAAATTACTACTACACACAACCTCTCCCTCCACCCGCTTCACTCTACTTTCCCCCAAATTAGCAAGAAAAAGAGAATATTCTGTAATTACTAACAGCAGCATTACTCTTTTCGAAGATCTCATGTGCCAGTAATTTTAAAGGGCCACAATACACTCCAGATTTTGCTGACAAGTATTTCTGGATTGCATGATAAGTCTTTCCACTGTTTGTGGGACCTGAATGGAATATTATCTTCCGGTGTATGGCTCTGGCTTCTGGGTACCTAAAACATGAGTAGATAAACAGCTTAATTCCATTAACCTCCAAATCCTGGCAAGGTATTAACTGAAAAAACTTCCAATGAAACATCCTCTCAACATTCACAAAATAGTAGCATCTTTGAAAAACTGAATTAAATGATGAGTTTCATGTCCACACCAAAATGACTGCTTTCCAAGAATGGCATTTACTAACTAGAGGACGGAAAAACCCAAATGCAAATTAATTTCTTGGATATTCTTGCCATTGTACAAATTCCTTTTCCCCAAGAGTAACTTAAAATAAATTTAAACTGCTATCAGCTCCAGAGACATGTTCACATTCTTTTCACATTCTCTACATATGCCCTAGAAGTAAATATTCCCAGGCTTCTGAATTTTAGCATACACAATAAAATGACTGAATCTTCTGCTTCTGGCCATGATGAATGGTACCGGACTTGACCTATTACGGTAAACAACTACAAAACAGGACAAAATATATATAGCAGCTCCCTGGGGACATGGACAAGAGGCAGAGCAGGACTATAAGCTCCAAAAGAAAGAAACACTTGAGATGAGCCCTACTGGACCCCGGGGGGCACGGGGAGGTGGAATCCAAGCAAGTTAAAATAGTCCCACTGAGCTGAGCAGTAGAGATCAAGACTAAGGCTGCTGAAGCAGCTGGAATCTGAAGGCCTGGGTGTGGAAGAGAAGAAAGGTACAACAGAGAGAGCCTTGAAGTCTGTGTTGGGGTTCCCTGCATCCCTGGCCAACGGCTGAGCTAAACACATGCAGGGCCCGCAGAGGACAGCTTGCTAAGAGTTCAAGTGGAAAGTCTCAAAGAAATGGCAAAGTGCTAGGAGATGTTAGAGTTCCAGGCACAGTCGTGGTGGAGAGAATTTATTAAGAGCGTATTCAGTTGAGACATCAGAAAGATCACACTTGAATTGAAAGGACAACCTAAAGACCTACTCTAGATGTGCCCTAATAAAACCTTAAACCAAGCTTGATTAGGCTTTAGTAGGAGATATCAGCTAACTGCCTGCCAAAATTAACTGTGTATTTTTCTAGAGAAAACAAAACAATCTAGACTACTTGATCTATCATCTAGTATACAATAAAAAAGATATATAGTGATCACTAATCTCCCAAGGTCAGAAACTGAAAATTTCAAATCCACAATAAAGAAACTAACCAGTTAGGTGGTATTCTTAGGTCACTGATTTTACGTAGATCATCCTTACATTCCAACACAGGAAATATTTGTTTTGCATGTCTCAAGAAAAATGGAAATAAGTCATCCACGTGAGCTGGAAAATAAAACATTGCATTAACATGTGCAATCTAAATGTTATTCACAACTGAACTTAATGAAAGCTTTATTCTTAGTGAACTAAGTTAAGGGGACATTGTCAGAATAAAAAGGTAAACCCTAGAACAAGGCATGCTATCCTTTCCTGAGATCCTGCTTTGCCTTATTTTTCCTTCCTTATTTCACTTGTATTTTCTAGGAAAGCAGAAAACTGGCTGTCAACAACCATGTTCCACTTCTTCAATGCAACAGGTAAAGATCAGCTCTGATGAAAGTTAAATTAAAAACAAAGAACGATGCCAGTTCAGTGCTCACACTGCCAGTGCCCTGGAATCTATTCCTGGTTGGGAAACTAGGATCATGGATGGCAAAAAACAGAACAAAACAAAAAACCTGGGAATATACATTAGCAAGAAGGCTCCATGGTTACTGAAGCAAAATACAGGACCCAGATGCAAGTATTTTTTAAACTACGGATACCACTGAGAAACAAAACGTGGAAGTGAATCGCCGTCTCGGCAGGAAGTCCCCGCACCTGATGGCTGTGATGAGCGCGGGCTGAGCTCCACCCTGCTTCATGCCCTGGTTCTACCTCAGTGCCTGGCCCGGGGCAATGGTCTAACAGTCAAACACACAAAAACATAACCAAAGTCCAACTGCCCATGGGAATAAAATAATGGTATTTCTACACTGTTTTTCTTTTACAGCAAGAAGCCTGTCAAAGTATGAGGGAGAAAAAAGTCAGTGGCAAAAACAGATGGAATCTGTTATGTATGAATTCTACCTTGTGTGAGGGTTCATTTCACTGAGGCCTATACTGGTGAAGAGTGGATGTCGACGATTGAGGTCCCAGTCTTCCTCCAGTCACATGAGTGACTTAATAACCAACCCAGGCCTACTCTAAAGCAAAAAGACCTAGAAGGCCTCCTATTTTGAAAGCACTGAATTATTTACAGAGGATGTTAACAGGGCTTATTCTAAAGCAAATAAGCTATTTAACAAAAGAAATCGCAAGTATGTTCAAAGGATTTTAAAAAGTCTTTAAACACTTGCCTGCACTGAAGCAAATATCATTCAAAATAATGTGAATGTCTACATCCAGAGAATGAGACTGCATGATATAATTTCGAAAGCTTATGAAAGCTTGGTGGAAGAGACGAGCTGTGGGAAACACAAAATCAAAACAGGTAGGACTTAGTTTTCATTTTATTTTCATTTTCTCATTTTAAAAAGTACATACACACATCACACCTAACTCATCAAAGTGTCTTTTTCCTTTCTTGTAGTACAGCTGGTCTGTTATGATCTGGCCTAAAACTGAAATTCTAGGACATAAAGGAAAGCTGTACACACAGCTCCTTTGCCATGTGTATGGCTCACCAATTGCATCATGGCAATCTCCTGCCCAGACAGAGACAAAAGTCAGGGACATTCTCCATATTACAACTATGAACTTATGTCCAGGCCACACAAGGTCCCACACAATAATGAAAAAGCTATAGTCTAAGCAGCAATAAGGTATCTCTAATGGAAATGCTATTAGCCTTACCATCGAGTCCATAATCAGCACTCAGTTTCTGAATTTCTTTCCTCTTATAAAACTTGTCTAAGATCTTCTTTACTTCATCTGGAAGAAAGATAACAAAATTGAACATACGTCTAACATTTACCTTCTAAATAGGGAAATACCCCCAAAGCAAAAGAAATCTGAAGTCCTAACACTCAAGGCAGTGGTCTACTGAGTATCGCAAGAACTTGAAGGTGGGTTAGTTGATCACAAACTGTTTACGGTTTAACAGTGTCAAGAAAAAGTATAAAGTCAAATGATGCAATCAATACTCCCATTGTACTGCAGAAGACTAAGCAAGGGGCCATAGGACTGGCATCACCCTATCCTCCACCAGGCCACTGTTAGATACCCATGTTCTGTTTGGTTTACTCACAACCATTCTGCAAATCTAATAGTGAGCAGCTAAAAGGTATCTTTTAGCTGAAAGATAACCAATACTGCAAGGGCCAGATCATCATGCTTTTAAGTGAATGACTAAAGGGGCCACGGATGACCTTTAGTTTGAAGATGATTTTAGGGAGAACAAATTACATGTATTTCGCTCTAGGTGGCATAACTAAAGTCGGTGGGAAGTGAGGAAAGCAGATTTCAGTGGAATTTATATAAGAACTTCCTAATAATTAGAATAAGAAAAGGGTTGCCTGACAAAAGTACCAGCTCCGTGTCACTGAAAGTACTCAAGTAAGGCTTAGATGACTGTATTTCAAGGGTGACAGCAGAGAAATTACTATGCTGCAAAGGAGAATAAATTAGATGCCTGCTGGAATGCCACTATCAATCACTAATTTTACAGGTGAAAATATTTTAAACTAATCAAGCTGAGATTGCATTAACAACCTAAAAAAAAAAGAGAGGCTTAGGACATTTATTTACACAGTACCCTAAAAATACTTATTTTGTTAAATCCTCACATCAACCTATGTTATATAGTTGGGGTAGACTATCTGGCCTCCTAGGGAAACAGTTTTCCCAGGTTCCACACATCAGATTCTACTGCAGGGTAATTGCATTTTTTAAATAGCAAATGTTTAGTACAGCGACACTAGTTTACACTTATTCATCCCTTCACACTTTTCAAAGTGCTTTACCAAACATGTTATCATGATTTTCACAATCCAGAGATATAGGCAGAAAAAATATTATTTATATTTTAGCATTTGAGAAATGGACAAAAGGTAAGTAAACTGTAAATTGTGCCAGTCAGTTAAGTGATGTATGACTATCACAAATGTGCAACACTTTCTACCTGTAGTCAGTCTACCCTTACTTGGCTAATTGTATTATGATCAACCATAAAAAAATGATATATACATTTACCTATATATGTGTGTATATGATATATACATATACTTATATATATGTGTGTTACAACCAACCAGAAAAATGTGTATATTTTATACATATGTATATATTATGATATACAACAACTTTCATATATATGTATACATAGGCACCTATTATGTGACTAGAAGAGTGCTTGGAAAGTAGCACATAGTAGGCATTCAATAAGATTTGTCAAGGACAAAAACTGTACTTCATAAGGGTTTTTAGGAAGATTAAATGGATCACATGTTTAAAATAGTACCTGTCTCTAACACTCAGTGTTAGCCAATGTAATTTTTTTAGAAAAAGAAGGAACCACAGAGATATTCTAGGCAGCGGGAGTAGCATATGTAAAAAGCCCTGGAGCACAAGTGGCCACTTCGTCAATCTAGCTGAAAGGAGGGTGGCGTGCAACAAAGCTCCAAGAGTTACCCAGGCCACATCATGCAGGGAGTGAGGACCCTTTCAAACTGGGGACAATGGAAAAATATTAAGTAATTTTTTGCAGGGGAGCCACAGGATTAGATCTTGCCATTTGCTGATGCTAAGCTAGTGCTTTCTCTCTGGAGCCCTGGATGATCAGGGTACCTTTCACTTTTGGTAAGCTCACCCTTTTCGTGTTCTACCCTGTGGTATAGTTGGTCATCCATCGGTCCTTCCTCCCACAAGGTTGTAAGTTTCTGGAGTGGAAGAGATTTGGATCTGAGTCTGGTTCCTCTTGGCAACCACCATACATCCTAACAGTGTCTGGTTTGCATAGGTACCCAGTCAATGACAAAAAGTCCTGAAAGAAGTCTTCCTCTGGCTTTTCACCACCCCACTCCCTTGTCCCTTCTGGGAGCAATAGTTATAAGCAGGGGGGGAAAGAAAGGGTATACTAGAAAGTCAGTCGTGCACCCAATGCCTTAAGAAAGATGAATCCGCCAGTCACAAGAGGCTTAGACCATTCCCAGGGGAAGAGTGAAAGGGAGAAGGCCAGCTCAAGGGCAATACATCAAAGGATCAATCAGACACAATCCCAAGCCTTGAGGGGCTCAAAACAAGCAAGGGAGGCAGGAACTGACAGGCAGAATGACAAAGTTAGAAACGACCTGGGTCTCTAGGGGATGGAAAAGCAGCTTCCTCGGAGAAACGTCTCAGCCCGGCACCACCACCCTCGCCGCCCTCTCCAGCTCCTGCACTCACTCTTGTCCAGAGGACGGGTTAGCTCAGCCCCGACGTCGCCATCTGCGCTGGGACCCTGAGGTTTCACAGTCAGCGGCACGAACAAGGACGTGTTCGGAGCTTTGGAGTCTCCGGAGGCAGAGGAAGAGGCGCAGGCAATAGCAGGAACGCGCCCCAGAGCCCCAGGAAAGGGCCCGGTGTGGGCGCGAAGGGCAGAGCAGACGGCTGCCCGGTGGCCAGCCTGGCGCCCCGCGGGGAGCCGAGCCCACAGCAGGGCACAACGGGGTAAGGACATCGAGACTGCAGGCTCCAAAGGAGGCGGGCTGGAGCAGCCTGGGGACGCGGCGGCGGACAGTGACGCGCGGCCACCGACAGTGACGCAAACCGCCAGCGCCTGAAGCCCTCAAAGACCCAGATCAGGGGAGCTGCCCAAGAAGAAGCCCGATCAATAGGGAAAAGGCAGAGCCGGAAAACTGCTCATAAAGGGGAGTAAAAACTTGGAAGTGAAAATCAGAAAAGATACGTTCCTGTAAGTCCTTGTTCTCTTTTATTGGAGATTGAAGACAGCTTTCTTTGAAGAAAATAATCAGGCACCTTTGGGGATGTCACGGATGAGGGGCGGGGGGCCTGTGAAGTGTGTCACGTGATGTTAACAAGGTGGCCAAGAACGGGTAAGCGTTTCAAGCACGTGGGCAGAGCTGTGAGCTGTGTGGGTGCCACTGGTGGAGCTACCTGGGATGTGGCGCCAGGGTTCCTTGCGGACCGGAAACTCTACAGAGCATTTCCCTTAAGTTCCTTGGATAATTAACTTTAGTTTCTGGATAGAGAAGCGTTAGAGAACATATCTTGACTCTACCCTCGGGACCGTTGCTAAGGAATTGTATGAGTTCTTAGGTAAACCCTTTGTATGACATGCGTGTAAATTCTTATACTTTAATTGGAGCAGTGTGTGTACATCATATGCTGCTATGTTACAGCCCCATAACAAAAATATGTCCCCGTACCCAGGCCAAAGTTCAGTTTCTTTTGCATTAGTTGGATACTGTTTCATATGAAGTAGAAACATATTAAATACAAGGTAGGCCGTTGGATTTTCCGTATCTCTTTATTATACTTAAAACATTAAGGTCTTGCAACTTTGAAGGAATATGTCATGTGAGCTGTAATAGTGTGTATCAAGTAGGATTTGAGTAACGATGTTATGTGTCTTTGATTCGCTGGATACAGGGATTCAAGTAGACAGCCTCTTTCCCTCAAAGAGTTTATGACCTGGTTTTGGTCATATGAAGGGTTAACGTTAAGTAATGCAAATATTTATTATATAATATATAAGCTAGTTATTATATAAGCTAATAAGAGGTCAAAGAACGATTCAGGTCAAAACTACAGGCCGGTTGTTAGTTACGTCATCATTTCTCAAGTCCATACCTCATAGGGTGCCAGGGGCAGCTGCTGTCACAGCACTAAAATTGTATTGTGTCTCTTGAGTAGTAGTTTTCAAGTTTTAGGATGCATAAGAGTCATCGGGAAATTTTGTTAAAATCGTTAGGGCCCTACTTTCTGGAGTTTCTGATTCAGGATGTTTGGGGTAGTGCCCAAGATTGAAATTTGTATTTTCAGGTGATACTGATCCTGCTGGTTTGGGGAGCACACTTTGAGAACCAGTGCTCTGGGTTATAGTTCCTTCAGGGTAGGGCCAATACAATAGCACTGAAAAAACACTCAGGAAAACACTGAATGTGTGTGTGAAAACAAATGTGGAACAGGGAAAGGAAATGAGAGAAATAAAGATATCTCTTGTGGTAGGGAATAAAATAAGCAAGTTCTTTCTTCTTTGCCTTTGCTCTTAACAAAACCTGGTTTATGAGGTGTCACAAAAATTCATTCTACATTTCTCCCTCTCACATCTCCCTACAAATTCTGTACTTTGACATTTCTGGCACTTTTCTAATGTAAGGTTATCATGATCTAGATACCACACTGTTTATCCCTTAGAATCATGGAAGGGGTCTCAGAGCTTATCTGGTCCAGTTTCCCCATCTTAGGAAGGTAGCCAACAAACAAATGCATTTGTAGAACTTGTAGTGTCCACATGGTCCTGCTCTGCTGTCTTGCTTTCTCTCCAGGACCTGATAAAGACTCCTGGAATCTAGTCTCTTTCCTTTATTCTAACAATTCTAAGTTGCATCAACAGTTCTTACCATAATGTTACTACATGTAGACAATATTTTTTTCTAAAGAAGGCGACTTTAATTTTATAATCACTCTCTGGGAAAATAAGAAATAAGCATCATCCATTTTCTCAGATATTTTAATGTGTATTATGAGATAGGCACAAAGTATAGCAAAACAAAACAGGCTGAACCCCCAAGAGCCATACTAAGTCCATACAATTCAAGTCTTCTAAAAGTGGGGTAAACAGTCTTGGAGATGTGCCTGGCATGACTTGTCAGCACAACGAAGGGACATGTTAACACTTTGACTTAAGAGATGGAGATGGTGTCAGACAAAAATGGCCTGAAGAGTCTTAACTGAAGGGCCAGCATAAGGGAATGTACTCGCCAAGGACTCTGGCATAACTGGAGCTGAAGGTGTTTTGTAATAGCGAATTAGAATTTTTCCTGCAGTTGAGTCACTAAGATTTTGAACAGGGGAATGACAAAAGAATTACACTCACAGAAGACCTCAAGCCTAGAAACCAATGTTTAAGGATGCACATTTTCCTTACTCTGCCTTTATCTGATTTGAAACTGTAAAATGTGTTACATTTCAATCCAGGTGCTGGAGAGGGCCTTTATGTATGTTCAGATTCAGCTGAATATAAAAGGAATTAAAGACTTTGCTGACTCACAGGGTAATTAGAATATTCCAACGACTTGATCCACATTGAAGGGATCCAGAATACACCACTGTGGCAAAGAATTTTTAATAGACTGCATTTGAGTTCCTGAAATCATGTCTACCTAAATGCAGAGCCTCCCAGAACTCCACTGCCATAAATCCCCTCACAGGGAGCAGACTGGAAGGATTAACTCATCACTATGAGAAACTGGCGTTAACACCTAAACAGACTTTGGTTACAGAATGCTATCTACCACCTGTTCTCCTAAGGACCCTTTATCTTTCCTGAAAGTCATCCGCTTTCCCATTAGTGCTCTTTTCTCCCCCGTTTCCCCTACTAAGTAAGTTGTAAGTGCCCTTCACCCCTATCCCCCTAGCAAGATGGTAAACATCCCCCAAATTCTAACCACCCCTGTAAGTCACATTTTTGTGAACGTCCTCTAACTCAATTAGAATCCTTTTCTTTTGCTAATCTGTCAGTTCAGTAGTAGGCTCTCAAACACAAGAGAGAGCAGAGAGAGGTTTTTCCTCCCTATCAATTCAAGACAATGAAAACTTCACCAGTGAGAGAAACAACTAATTAAATGGTTTAAACAGTGGTTCTCAATTCTGGGTAGCTTTTAAACGCTGATGTCTGCGCCCCTGAAATTCTGATTTTATTGGCCTGGATAGGATCTGGCATGATTATTTTTAAAAACTCCTAAGTGATTTGAACATACATCCAGAGTTGAGAACCACTGCATTAGATATTATACTCTAATAGACAGGTTTTTTTTTTTCAGTTCATTTCTAATTAACTGGTTAACTTTTTTACAGTTCACCAAATACTGTTCACATTTTTATTTTTCAAATTGGTTATGCACAAATTCTCAAGCAAGCTGAATAAGCATGCTATTTATGACTGTTTTAAGCCACCTAGTTAAAAGTAATTATATATTTAAAATTGAAATTGATATTTGTAAAAACTTCTAATCACAAAGCTTAAACTAGTGAGCAATTTTGTCTTCAAAGATAAATATGACAATGAGAAGAGATTTCAGAATATAAATATTTTAATCATTCAAATAGCAAGCTTAATATCTGTTTCAAATTCTTTATTATACATCAGGGTTGCACAATTTGAGGCTGGTTAAATACAATTGGTTTTCAATTTTTCTTTTCCAGATTACTACATGCAAGTGACCATGAAAATATTTGGCATTTTAAAATTTTGAAACTCTGAACAGGCACTTACATGAAGGAAAATATTATCATTCACAGATATCCACATTTATAACCGGTGCTCCAGCGCATGGAACTTTTTGCCAGTTAAGAAGTTGGTTACTGACCAGTTTTCAAAGAGCCACAATAGTAAAATAGGCTTAAAGAAATGTAATTTGGGTTACTTAGTTTACTCATAAAGTAAGGTTAACTAACAAGACTTGCACTGAAGTGTATAAAAAAAATTGGTACAAAAACCAACGAACCATTAAGTGAAAGTAGTTTCATACATCAGGTTTTAGTTCCTACGCCCCGTATTTAGTGTATCTGAGATCAGACCCCATGCATAGCATAAAAACAGATGACTGCAACCTTCTTTTTTAGAGGCTTTGAACAATGCTTGAATGTTAAAAAAAATTTAAACATAGTGGACAAAGAAGTTTAAGTTTGAACTAGTCAAGTTCTGATTTAACAAATGTGAAAATTGTCCAGATCTGGATAACTACATGCTTCTCCAGTTCTCCTGACTGCCCTTATCCTCAAATTTTCTCCTGAAAAGAGAATATTTGCAAGAAAGTTTATATCTGCATACATGTGCTAAAAAGATTTCTTAAATCAAAAAAAACTTTTTCAAAGTATTATGGAACCATCATATAGTTTTAACAAATTCTAAACTGCCAACATAGAATCCACTCCACACGGCAGAAAACATACAGTGGTACCTGTTGGATAGGAGTAGCAAAATGGTTTCTTAATATGGTCCCCCCGGAAAAAAAAAGCTGCATGACATGCTACATAATCCCTTAGGGGAAAGATTTAATATACCACAGAAGATTTCAAAGAGAACAAAATTCAGGAAGCCATGGAATGGTAGACTCAGAGGCACCTTTAGTGAAACACTCGTATGCATTTCTCAAACACATACAGAAAAACATAATTGTAGTTTTCAAAAATATTGAGATGCCATGTTTTAAATCTTTGCAGGCTGTAAGGGCCACTCAGGTTTTCTAATTTTATTTGAAAACAGATTTTTTTGCATGTAGAGAGAGTAAGAGGTAATCATTAGCATGAGAAAGAAGAAAAGAATAATCAACATTATGCAGAAAAAAAGCACAAGTACAAATACCAACCTACTCACATGAAAATCCTTATAATGTTTATGCTGATGTATATCTGAGTGCTTATTATCAAATCAAAGTGTGCAGTTAAAAAAACAAACAAAAAACAAAAAACGGCAGTTTAAGAAAGTTCCAGTGTTTCAAAGAAAGCACTTTTTTAACTGTATATACATGAAGAACAGTTATGTCGTAAAATAAATTCCGCACTGTAAGATAAAGGAAGACTATCATAAATGGAGTTTTGGCCTTTTCCCTGCCCTACACGCTGCAACCATCTTTAACCTGTCAAACCTAAATCTCAACGGATATAGGAGGGCTATTTTCTTTTTTTTCTCCCATTCAGTTCACATTTCAGGCTGCTCAGCAGATGCCTGTGATTCTGGTGATTCAAATCGCTGGTGAAAGTTTGTTCTCTGTTTCCTCAGTTTTTCAGGAGCTTTTCTCCACAAAATGATCTCCTAGAAAACAAATGCATGATAACAAATTAACATCCTCAAATTAGTATTCTTGTATTATGCCTTAAATTTTCACCACAGAAATAATGCACTTCAATTTTAACCATAACAAAACTAACTTCTTCCCTACAAAAGCTCTCTTTTCCTGATGGACCTACTTTCTTCCAATTCTAATAATGGGTCTCCCCTTCTGCCAACTTTGCTCCCCCAACCAACACCTATGTACACCACCACTATGAATCCAAACTGACACAAAGTTCTAGCTTTAAAGTTCACTGCTTTAAAGAATTCCTAAAATCTGTCATTTAGTTTGTTTCCCCTGTCCTTATCCAAATTCAAGCCCTTGTCACTAAATGTTTTAGCTTCCTGATAGATGCGCTCCCTCCCTTGCCTGAAACCCTTTTTAAACCTGCCCTACCTATCATTGCCAGACTAGTCTAAAACATCGCTTGGATGACTCTTCAGTAGCTCTCAGTTCCTGAGGATAAATCTCCAACCCAGTGTTCATGGTCCTCCACAACCTTTATCCAATTTACTAACATCACTCTTCCCTACCAAGGTCCCAGTACCCGGCCAGCCGAACTGGGTTACTCTCTGCCTCTAACACACTTCAAATTAAACCTTCCCTCCATCCTCCCCTTTATATTCTTCAAATTTCTAATCCATCCTGAGATCTCTTCTAAACTCTTTTTTAAAAATAATAATTTTCACTTATTTTTGGCTGTGCTCGGTCTTTGTTGTTGCACAGGCTTTTTCTCAAGTTTCACTGAGCAGGTGGTGGTGGTGGTGTAGTCGCCAAGTTGTGTCCGACTCTTGTGACCCCAAGGACTGTAGCCTGCCAGGCTCTTCTGTCCATGGGATTTTCTCCAGGTAAGAATACTGGAGTGGGTTGCCATCTCCTTCTCCAGGGGATCTTCCCGACCCAGGGATCGAACTCTGGTCTCCTGCATTGCAGGCAGATTCTTTACCAACTAAGCTAGGAGGGAAGCCCTTTCTTGTTGCTGTATACAGGTTTTTCATTGTGGTGACTTCTATTGTTGCGAAGCGCAGACTATAGGGCATGCAGGCTCCAGAGCACAGGCTCAACAGTTGGGGCACACAGTTGCTCCTCAGCATGTGGGGTCTTCCCAGACCAGGGACCAAACACTGCATCAGCAGGCAGATTCTTTATCACTGAGCCACCAAGGAGGTCCACCTTCTAAATTCTTACGATTACTTGCTTCATAAGTCATGGCAGGCTGTTTGTTATTTAACCAACACAGCAGAATTTAAACATCTAAATGAATGACCATGGGAGGCATATACCACTCAGTAGGGTCATAATATGAAATTGATTTGAAAATTGTAAATTTCACATAATCTAATTTGAAGTAATAAATCATCTATGTTTAATTATATATATAGCATTATGGCAACATTAGCAGAATAAGTTTTCTCTCTTCCAAACTGCTATCAAACCATTATTTAAGTTTTCTGTTAATTATATAATTTTTTTTCCACATATATGCAATATGAGAACTGTGAGGAAAAACCATGTTTAAAAAGGTAGCTTTTATATTCTTCACAGTCCTCAGCACAGAATGCTGTTTTTCCCCCCCAGAGTAATTTCCAATTTAGCTTTGAGCACTCAACTGACATTCAAATATTTATTACTCTGATAGAGAACAAAGAAGAGCATTCTAATCACAGGCTTTACTCAAAATTCACCAAAAGCTTTTAATTGATTTTCAAATGAGAACAAGTTTTATGATAAACATATTTAAAAAGTAATAGATTTGGGTCACCTCAAAGACATAAGAGGACTGTTTAATTAGGGAAAAATGGAAACCTGAAATCCATCAAGTGGATGCAGTCGTGAAAAATGAAAGGGAATCTTTATCTGTTGATAAAGAAAATCTATTCAAGACACTATTAAACGAAAAAGGAAATTAAATATCAATATGCATAATATGATCTAAAACAAATACACAAATTTGTCTGGAAAACTATCACAATGGTGGTGGAATTTCTGTTGACCTTTATTTCATTGTTTTTTGCCTGTTTTTTTAAAAAAACAAATAGCAGATATTGTTTTATAAAAAACAAAAGTTTAAAGAGAAAAAAAATAAAAGCCTTGCCAAATTACAGCCCATCCTGGAGTCCTGCAGAATGACTGTGAGGAGACCGATCACAACAGAGATCCATTCATGCCTTACTTCTGCATCACACTTTCAGTGTTTTCACTTACTTAGAAACCCCACCTGCTCAGTACAATAAAGCTTACAAAAGTGAGTGCTTTCCAGGTGTTTTTAGCACTACCACAGAACAAAATACCACGTATGGGGCACCATACCTGCTGCTTGAAGTACCTTCTGTCTTCTTCATCAACAAGGACTAGATTCAAAAAGTACCTTACTGAAAATTTTTTGTTCACATCTCTCATTGTTGGAGTTGGGTCATATCCTGCTAAAAACAGTCTTATTGGAATTGATTCACCTGAAAGAAAATCAATTTCTATTTAGTTCTAGAGGATGACCAAATACAGTTACATAACACCTAAAACTAAGCATTATAAAGACACTAAAGCTTCAGTTCCTCCTGAGACCAGAGCATAACAAAAACTTTAGACCAGAGTTTCTTAGTCTTGACACTACTGACATTTTAGGCCCAATAATTCTATGTTGTGGGTAAGGTCATATACACTGTAGGAAGTTCAACGCATTCCTGGTCTCTACCTACAAGATGCCAGTTAACAGTCCCCAAATATGACAACCAAATATGTCTCCAGACATTGCCAAATTTCCCGTGGGGAGGAGGGAGTAAAAGTGCACCTAGTTGAGAACCACCAGCTCTTAAGTCAAATGCCTGGATTTGAATTCTAACTCTAGTCAAGTAGATCCATCTTATAAAGAGTTTGTAAGGGCGATATGGACTAATATATGTAAAAGCTTAAAACAGTGCCAGCAGTTAAGTTCTACCCTAGCACTTTTGTTACTTTCTGCTTTCATGAATTTTGCCATTTCTCATCATGTGTATAAATTCTTGAATACTTACTACTAATTGGATTGCTATTTTTGGTGACTTGATGGCTTCTCTTTTCCTAAGAGTAATTATTGGCATATTCTATTTTGAATTCTTTTTATGTATTACTTTTCTTATGTGTATCTATTTCCTTAAAGATATACAACCGAGGGCACGGAAAGGAAACAAAGGAGAAACCTCAGGTGAAAGAAACATGCCCTGTTCCTGATCAATGATGGGTGCTAGCCCTAGTTTATATAGGCCAGGCTGGAGGGAGGAGACAAAAAGTACAAAAAGAGGAAGCCAGTGGGTTGAGGCCACTCCTTCAGGGGTCAGCCCACCCTCATACCTTGGGGGTGTACTATCCTTTGTTTACCAAATAAAACTAACTGTAACGGGGGGGAGGGGGAAGGATATACAACCGGTTTCTTTACATAAAAATTTGTGGCTGCTGGAATTTTACTAATATCTCTAGGGCAGAAAGTGAAGAGGAACTAAAAAGCCTCTTGATGAAAGTGAAAGAGGAGAGTGAAAAAGTTGGCTTAAAGCTCAACATTCAGAAAACTAAGATCATGGCATCCGGTCCCATCACTTCATGGCAAATAGATGGGGAAACAGTGACTGACTTTATTTTTGGGGGCTCCAAAAATCACTGCAGATGGTGACTGCAGCCATGAAATTAAAAGATGCTTACTCCTTGGAAGGAAAGTTATGACCAACCTAGACAGCATATTGAAAAGCAGAGACATTACTTTGTCAACAACGGTCCATCTAGTCAAGGCTATGGTTTTTCCAGTAGTCATATATGGATGTGAGAGTTGGACTGTGAAGAAAGCTGAGTGCCAAAGAATTGATGCTTTTGAACTGTGGTGTTGGAGAAGACTCTTCAGAGTCCCTTGGATTGCAAGGAGATCCAACCAGTCCATCCTAAAGGAGATCAGTCCTGAGTGTTCACTGGAAGGACTGATGTTGAAGCTTAAACTCCAATACTTTGGCCACCTCATGCGAAGAGTTGACTCACTGGAAAAGACCCTGATGCTGGGAAGGATTGGGGGCAGGAGGAGAAGGGGACGACAGAGGATGAGATGGCTGGATGGCATCACTGACTCGATGGACGTTGAGTTTGGGTAAACTCCAGAGTTGGTGATGGACAGGGAGGCCTGGCGTGTTGCGATTCACGGGGTCGCAGAGTTGGACATGACTGAGTGACTGAACTGAATGTCGCATAACACACAAGTACACAGGCATGAGTCTTGAAGTCAGAAAGGCCCGAGCTCAAACGCCAGCTCTGCAATGATTAGCTCTTGAAGGAACCAGAAATATGTCACCAAAAAATGTGCCTCTTTGACATTAAAATTATTTCTGAGCTGAAGGCAATGAAGCAGCAGTGAAAGCAAAAAAAAAAAACTCCCCTATTCTGTCTAAAGGCAGGATATAAATTCTCCTTTTATTGGAGACAGCCTCTCTTCAGCCCAGGGATGGCACCAGAGGAATCTGCAAACAAGCCTACTCCGCTAGTTTCCTCCCACATATTTACCTTCCCATAGTCTGTGCCCTTGGAGGCCTAAGCTGCTTTCCTTTGCCTACTTGTTTCTCTCCAAATTTACTGTTCTTTTGAAGATGCTATATAAGCTGAAATGCTAAGTCACTGCTTTGAGTTACTTTTTTGTTGCGTGATGTGCACTGCATGCATTAATAAACTGTTTTTCTCTTATTAACCTTCTCCTAAAGAATTCTAGATGAAAATCTAAGTGGGTAGAGGTAGTTCTGCCTACCCTAACAACTTTTTAACCTCTACATCTCAGTTTCAGGGATAAAATAAAGGCTACCGCTACCTAACTCAAAGTGTGTATGGAAGGGAACTTTAGAGCACCTGAGAATACAATGCCTCATCAATAGTCTGCACTCAGTAAATGGTTAATTACTTTTTGAAGTAATTACTAACAGAGGAAGAAAAAGCCAAAGACATAAATTTAAAATGGTAAATACTGGCTTCATTATCTTAGATACTGAAAATTATTTAGTAAGGGAGTTGCTTATTTTCTTGGGGGCTATACAGAACTCCAAAATCCCACAGAATGAATGAATGCTCAGCTATACTGTACCTTATGTTCAGCATGAGTAAAAAAAAGATTTACAGAGAGAAACTCTTGTAACAGAAGACAAAATGTTATAAATTCAGAACTAGGGAACAGATATACATAAATGTCTTTTCTAAATTCTAAATTCAAGCTGAGTAAAAAATTAAACCTTATTTCAAATCAGAAAGTACTACTACAGTCTCCTCAGTATTTATACAAAGATGATCATAAAAATCATTGTAAAAATCATTTTAAGAATTCACATATTCACACTGAATAAATACTTTCAAGCTAAACTGCCATGAACACTGCTATCTGCACTACCTATAACACAAAAGAGATAAAAGTTTATTACCTTTAACTGGTGCACCATCCATTATTTCATATTTAGCAATTGTTTCTGTTTCTGTTGTGGTACTGGGTCCTAAGGCAATAATGTAAATGATATTAATTTAAATATTGCTAGAATATAATTTCCAGGCTTACACTTTCTTCCTATTTTCTGATTACATTATTTTAGTCCTTAACTGACTTTCCCCCTTTTGTGCAAATGTTGATCATTCTTTTCCATTTCTTGATCTACACTTATTTACCACCCAACTGAGGTCTCACTCCCTTTTTCTCAAAGGTTAATTCAGTAGACGCCTGAAAAACTGCAGGGGCTGAAGCGCTTCACTGTACACACATGAAATCTGCATGTAATTTACAGTCCCTACTCTATCCTCCACTCCTCCTTATCCACAGTTCCTTCCTATGCAGATTCAACCAACTGCAGATCATACAGTAGCGTAAAATCTACCACTAAACAAAATCCACTGTAAGTGGACCACGCATTTCAAACCTCATGTTACTCATGGGTCAACTTTATACAGCTCAGAAATAATCTTCACAGCCTCCCTTCCATCATTTCTAATATCTGCTAAAATAGCAACTAGAAAAGCACAGCAGTGCACTGACACGCTAGTTTTCTCTGTAACACCCCAAATGTCTTCTCTTGTTAACTTTAGCAGAGATAAAATATCAAAGTGAATACTTAATTGACATATAGTTCTTTTGAAGAGTTAATGATACAAGTTTAAAAAGTACACCAAAACATATAGTAATGATCCCAATGTTGTAAAATATATAACATGCTAAAACTAACCTCTGTTCTGGATTATGAGTACAAATTATTTCTTATTTAAAATTTTCTAGAACACTCAAACATAATTTTTATAACTAGAAAAAAATGTTTACATAATTTTTTTAAACAACAAATGGGAAACTGAAGTTTGGTTTTAATATCTTCACTTTAGCAGGTAAAAAATGGAGATTAAGAAATTACAGATGTTTATGACTATCAATTATAAATTCTTAAAAAGGGGTGCCTAAAATTCTTTTTAACAGAAAATGAGGAAAGTTAAAAGGAAAAAATTAAGTCTATACACTAATTAAACTAAGTAAAAATGTATTACTTTAGTAGAATCAAGCACAGAAAATTATTTTTAGAACCACAATGTAAAAAAGGCCTTTCTCATTGTGGTACAAAACCCAGAATCTGTAAAAGGAAAAACTGACAAATGTGACTTAAACTGACAAATGTGACTTACACAAACGTCAAGAACTTCTACATGGTAAAAACTACCATAAGCAAGACAAACGGGGGAAATTTTGCTGCTGTTAATACAGAAAATGGGATTGATTTCTCTAATATATAAAGTGTTTCTACACATCAAAAGGAAAAGACTAATAATTCAATAAAGATGGGGCAAAGGATATGGATAGGCAGTTTATAGGAAAGAAATATAAATGGCTTTTATATACATGAAAAGATGCTCACCCTCACTCAGAATGAGAAAAATGAATCAAAACTACAATGGGGAACCTTTTCCCCACTCCCATGAGATCAGCTAAAAGTTCTATAACATTGTGCTTATGAGAACACATGGAGAAAAAGGCACCTTCCTACATTCATTGCTGATAGTAATGCAAATTGGTACGGTCCGTAAAGAGGACAAACTGGTAATATTAATCAAAATTACAAAGGAATACACCCTTGGAAACAGCAATTCCACTTTTAAGATTTTATTCTGCATATAAACCAACATATGTGAAATGATACTATTACCTTAAGTGTCCCTAAAGTATGCACTGTACATAACCACCTGACTAAAGGAAGGGTGTAATGAAGAGGCACTTGCATGTGTATGAATAAATGTTTAAACGACTTTAAAACTTGTGTCACCTATGAGTAGCTAGAATACATAAACAGGACACTTTTTACTGTACAATCATTCACATATTATTTCTGAACCATGTGAGTTATCTACTCAAAAACAAATTTTTAAAAACATAAATGAGTAACTCACTGCCAGCAATATTAAGTATCAAAGTTAGTATCCAAGGTGGATATTTAAGTTTAAACAGTATTTTAAGATTTTAAAATTTCAACTAAAATGAACTTCAAGTACCCTTTAACTTACCAATTCCTGTGATCTCTTTTTTAATCAGTTGTAACTCCATATGTTGGATTTTTATTCTTACTAATAAGAAGTAAATTTTCCCAACAATCACATCCTTTAAATGATACCTTTAGGGAAAGAATATTTGTCACTTACTAAATATCAGTTTACAAAACAAAGAGTGAAATCATTCACAAAGAGTGAATTATTATTGAAGAATACCATTCTGACTATTCATGTATTTGATGTGCCTTTTTTCTCAAAAGAGTATTCATCATTTTATTATAAAATTAGGAAGAAAAACTTTTACTGTATCATCAATAAACTTCAGAGGGGAAAATTAGCCAGAGTAATTGTTAGTCAGCTACTTAGGGGTCAACTTCATTTCTAAAGAACTTAAGCAAGGAAAATTAAGATTTTTACGTCTGAAAATGTTTGGCATATGAAGAGGTTCCAAACATTAAAAAGTGTATACATGTGTTTAGTGTATTACTCCAAGTGCTAGAATAGTGCAGTTAAAAAACCACCTGGTCACAGAGACTCCATAGATTGTTTGTTGCTGTAATACCTAATAATCAAAGACTTTTCCCAAGAATCTTGAAATAAATAATGTGGTAATAAACCTGGGAGCTTCTGTAATTCCCACAGGGCTTTTTTTTTTTTTTTAACCTTTTCTCGGGTTTGAATCTCAAAATAATATCCTAAGAGTTGACTAATGCAATTATGTCTCTCTGAAGGGAGACTTCCAGTGACAAATTTTAGGTCCTAAACTAATAATTTTATCAACAATATATTTTAAGACTCTGAACACATGTGTATCACAATTTCAGTGATATAAACTGGGATGTGACAAGCAATAAAAATCATATAGGGCTTCCCTGGTGGTCCAGTGGTTAAGAATCTGCCTTGCAATCCATAGGACAAAGGTTTCATCCCTGGTCTGGGAACATCTCACATGCTATGGGGCAACTAAGCCTGTGAGTCCCAACTACTGAAGCGTGCTCACCATACAGCCTGTGTTCCAAAAGAGAATCCACTGCAATGAGAAGCTCACACACCTCGACTAGAATGGAGACCCCGCCCGCAGCAACAAAGAGCCAGCACAGTCCACGATACATAGATATATTTTTTAAAAATTCATATACCAGAAAGAGTGGACAGGCAGAGGATAAAAGAATGAACATTCATTTCTTCAACAAACTTTAATGAAAAAATAAAAGGAAAAACATAAAACAGATTTAAGTATCAAAAAACCAAATGGTTTTTGATTAGTGTGTTTGTTAAGTAAGTTTGGATCCACTGGATTTGAACAAATCTTGTTTGGATACTGACCTGAAAAAACTTTTAGAAGTCATTTAAGGAAATGAATACTGACTAGATATGTGAACATGTTAAGAAATTATTAATAGTTTTAGATATATACTTTGGTGAAAGTTTAAAAAGACATTAATAAATACAGTAAGAGCCCATTTCTGAAAAAACACAACATATATGTATTTACATTGGAAAGCTATACAAGAGGATATTAATAGTGCTTAAGTGGTAAAGGTGAAAATATGTGATTTTTATTTCCCTTGACTTTTGTACATTGTCAATTTTTTTAATAATAAAAAGGTACTGTTCATGTAGTCAGAAAAAAGAGCATTTTTGCTTATTTTTAAAGAGATAACCAGCTTAAACGATGCCAAGACAGTAAGATAAACTTTCACAGATTTACAGGATTAGATGTCTTCTGAGATGATGAGATCCTCTATTAAAAAATGGCCAAGCGGAGTCTTACCAGGAATAGAATATGAAAGACATCTGCACCAAGTCAAATTCCTACTAAAACAAAACCAAATTCCTACTAAAGTTTCTTTCAGTTCGGAGATTCTGATGGTCTGTTAACATCAGATTAATGTTAATTCTATCCTTTCTTTGACCAGTTTACAGACATAAAGGTTTATTTCTTAATTTTCCCTGACCATTTTTATCTGTTTGTAAAAGGTACTTACTTTGATTTATTATATTCAAATTCAATGTGTAGACAGTCTTCAATGCCCACTTCCATCTTAATAGAGTTGTTGACATCAGGATAGGTAGCAAGCTGGTGAACAATAAGATCATATTCTTTTACCAAGTCTGTCAGTCTTCTTACTATTGTCACTTTAAGAAAATACCTACAAAAGTTAATGGAGAGGACAAGTTAAATCTCCTGTGAGACATCTCAGTGTTTTAAATAAGCAAACTTTAGCTTTCTCCTTCCTGAAATTCCTTAGGGATCAATTTACTCCATTTACTTCATGAAGAAGTTTTCATTTTTAAATAAATGCCTTCACCATGGAAAAAATACAAAGTTCAATTTTAAGAATAGTAGACATACTTTTTAGATCAATTTGGAGTACTACCATCAAGCTTATTTGAGGACATCTCTCTAGATTGATTCTTTTTTTTCTATATCACTCTTCATATAGACTAAATGAGATTCATTGAGAAACTAATGGATTTAGAGGGTAATTCCATTTACAAGACAAATGAAGTATCTAAGAAACCGAGGTACACACAAGGGAAGTATATGACTAAAACATCTCATAATGGGATTCTCTGAACCCTATAAAGGGATTCCCAGGTGGCACAGTGGTAAAGAATCCGCCTGCCAATGCAGAAGACCCAAGAGATGCAGGTTCAATCCCTGGGTCAGGAAGATACCCTAGAGTAGGAAATGGCAACCCACTCTGGTATTCTTGCCTAGAAAATTCCATGGACAGAGGAGCCAGCAGGCTACAGTCCATGGGGTCGCAAAGAGTTGCACATGACTGAGCACACACAAACACACACACAAATCTGATAGAAGGATCTTATTACATCAGATCTGCATTAGCCAGAAAAAATATATATATATATATATACACACATATATTTGACAGAATTTTCAAAATCTTAAGTCTTCCAGTCCAAAATTATAATTAGAAGTTCAAGACATTCAATAGTAGTCATTACCTTCTGGTTTGTGTATCATAAACTGTAGACAAAATCAATTCATACCTTAAGCGGACATTGGCACCGATGTAAGATTCATATGGCTTTTCAACTTGCATAAATTCAAAATCATAACTTCTGCTCTGAGTCAGTTCTCCAGGTAAGGCTAGTTCTTTCACTAGGTTTACAAACTCGTGAGTATTACTCTTGTCATTGAAAAGCTCTAAGAAATTTTAAAAAGTGAAAGACCAATTATGTTTGATATCCATCTCATCAAAACCCAAACTTCTACTTTCAAAGCAAGTAATTTTTATCAAAAGAATTACTTGGATTTGCCTTCACTTTAAATACCAGAGCTATGATCTGAATTCCATTATCCTATTTTGCTCCACATAGGCATAAAAAAATTCAAGTGGGATAGCAAAATGAAAATTTCTGTTATGAAAGAATTCATTCCTTTAGTGTAGTTAGGGTTTGCCCAATAAGAAGCTGTTTAAATTGATACATTTCCAGCAATTATTTGAACTTCCTCCCTTCAAGACAAAAAATGTTTTGTTGTTTTGCTTTAGTTAGGCAAATATATTACCCTGATAAAACTATATACTATGTAAAAGACTAAAATCAACTATCAGTTAATTGCCATAATTTGTCCCTTAAGTATAGTCACATCCAAAATAGATACGTAAACAAACATCTACCCATTCCAATTTTGATACTTTCAAAATAGCCAGTAAAACTTAGAAGGCTAGGATCTATTTCCTTTTCTCTTTCTGCATCTGTAGTACCCAAAGATTTATATAGTTTAATTCCTTCTAAAGCAAGAAATATATATATATGGAAACATACACAAGTTGATCTAAGTCAAGAAGAAATTACAACTTTCCTTTTCACATGGGATTTTCTGTTGACAGGTGAGTCTGGCTACAGGTATAAACTAAGTTAGGAAGACAAATGGCATGAGTAATTAGCAAGTGAAGGATGAAAGTGACACTGCTAATTGTGAATAAAGCTGGTGAAAAACCTAGGCAGATGGAAATTTCAGGGAGTCAACTAATTTACTTTAATTATTTTTCAAGGCTGGTAGCTTATGTAACTCCTTTCACTTTTAATAATCACATTTCATCACAAAGGCAGCATGAGTCAAATATTTAATAGAATTAAAAGAAACATGATTATTTAATGTTTATAAAATAAATCCTTTTATTATGCAAAATCAATTCCTTCTTTCCATAAAGCTAAACTCTAATTCAATTATTTAACTGCCAAATCAAACTCTCTTCAAACTCAGTTAACAAAAAAAAGTAATACTATTTTAAAACTCACCAATTTGACCTACAAATTCAATTCTAATTCCTTGGTGCTCTAGCCTCTTTCCAGGTTGCTTAAAGGCTAGGTTTACCTGCCAAAACATGAAATTGTAAAGAGATGTTAACAATCCTTTGTGGGCCTACTAGCAGATTCCTTCCAGATGAATATAATATACAAATACTTCAGGTGTTCATTTCTGAAGTCTGAGAAACCACCACATATCTAGATTATGATGACCTCATAGCTCCAGAGAAGGTAAAACTTACTCCTATACAATCACTAATGAACTTATTACTTACACATACATTTAAAGCAAACTTCCCTGGTGGCTCAGACGGTAAAGCCTCTGCCTACAATGTGGGAGACCCAGGTTTGATCCCTGGGTTGGGAAGATCCTCTGGAGAAGGAAATGGCAACCCACTGCAGTAGTCCTGCCCAGAAAATCCCATGAACGGAGGAGCCTGGTAGGCTATACAGCCCATGCGGTCACAAGGAGTCGAACACGACTGAGCGACTAAACTTTAAACTTTATTCACATTTAAAGCATCTGCTTTGTTAGGAAGGAATCTTTCTTTAGAGCTGAGAACTACAAAGAATCAATAAAAGGGAAAAGTCTCAACTATTCAAACATGCTTTCTGGTCAAATAGTTAAACAATTCTATAATAGCATTTTAATATAAAGGTTATTAATAATTCCAAGAAGTGACCTAAAATATCACTTTCAGCTTTTTATAACCAACCATATATTGTTATAATTTTTGATATTGAAAGCAACAGTTATTGCCCTGAGTCTGCTACTCACCCTAAAAACAGAATGTCTAAAGATTTAAATTTTGAGTATGATTTATCTTACATACTTCTGAAATTAAGTATATAAACTAAAATCCCTAAATTTATACCTGCTAAATGGAAACCTTAATATTACACATTTTAATTTGACAAAATATAAAGTACACAGACATTAAAAACAAATTTCAACCATTTAAGGATTAGCTAAAATACAAGAAAAAAAAGACATACTCCCAGGTTTGTTCTTTACTGTAAAAAATATTGGTAATGTGACTCTTAAAAGCTGTTCTTTTAAACAGTCCTTCTCAATAGAAATCAAGAACCAATAAAAAGAGGTTAAATACTTCTGTCTATAACCTATGTAATTAAAATATTCATGCTTCTATATCTTCTACATCTATAACCAGGATGAGTTAAGTTATTCACCTTACAAATTAATATGTCAGAAAAAGAAATAATTAAATCAGAGTACATCACATGATGCAGTATAATTAAAGTATAAAAATAATAAGGTCAAAGAATTTTTAATGATGTGGGAAGATGTGCATGATATGTTACATGTAGGAAGCATGGTCAAACTGTATACAAGTATAATGCCAATTATATTTTTTAAACTACAGAAAAGAAAAATTCTATCGGTAATTTTGTTTCCTTCTTTGCAGCTTTTTTTTTTTTGACAAACAGCAATTAAGTTTAACTTTAAAAAGTATATGCTACAGGAGTCCCAAGACAATTCAATGGGGAAAGAATATTCTTTTCAACGGTAGTAGCAAAACTCAATCTCAACATACAAAACAAAGAAATTGAATCCCTACCTCACATCATACACAAATATTAATTCAAAATGTAGCAAAGACCTAAATATAAGAGCTACAGTTATGAAATTCTTAGAAGAAAACACAGGTGTACATCTTCATTATCTTGGATGGGAAACTGTTTCTCAAATGACACCAAAAGCATGAGAAGTGAAATTTTAAAAAAAGATAAAATTCAGTTCAGTCCAGTCGCTCAGTCATGTCTGACTCTTTGCGACCCCATGAACCACAGCAGGCCAGGCCTCCCTGTCTATCACCAACTCACAGAGTCCACCCAAACCCATGTCCATTGTGTCGGTGATGCCATCCAACCATCTCATCCTCTGTCATCCCTTCTCCTCCTGGCCTCAATCTTTCCCAGCATCAGGGTCTTTTCCAATGAGTCAGCTCTTCACATCAGGTGGCCTAAGTACTGGAGTTTCAGCTTCAACATCAGTCCTTCCAATGAACACCCAGGACTGATCTCCTTGCAATCCAAGGGACTCTCAAGAGTCTTCTCCAACACCACAGTTCAAAAGCATCAATTCTTTGGCACTCAGCTTTCTTTATAGTCCAACTCTCACATCCATACATGACTACTGGAAAAACCATAGCCTTGACTAGACAGACCTTTGTTGACAACGTCTCTGCTTTTTAATATGCTGTCTAGGTTGGTTGTAACTTTCCTTCCAAGGAGTTAGCGTCTTTTAATTTCATGGCTGCAGTCACCATCTGCAGCGATTTTGGAGCCCAGAAAAATAAAGTCTGCCACTGTTTCCTCATCTATTTGCTGTGAAGTGATGGGACCGGATGCCATGATCTTAGTTTTCTGAATGCTGAGCTTTAAGCCAACTTTTTCACTCTCCTCTTTCACTTTCATCAAGAGGCCCTTTAGTTCTTCTTCACTTTCTACCATAAGGGTGGTGTCATCTGCACATCTGAGGTTATTGATATTTCTCCCAGCAATATTGATTCCAGCTTGTGCTTCCTCCAGCCCAGGATTTCTCATGATGTACTCTGCATATCAGTTAAATAAGCAGGGTGACAATGTACAGCCTTGACGTACTCTTTTTCCTATTTGGAAGCAATCTGTTTTTCCATGTCCAGTTCGAACTGTTACTTCCTGACCTGCATACAGGTTTCTCAAGAGGCAGGTCAGGTGGTCTGGTATGCCCATCTCTTTAAGAATTTTCCACAGTTTATTGTGATCCACACAGTCAAAGGCTTTGGCATAGTCAATAAAGCAGAAATAGATATTTTTCTGGAACTCTCTCGCTTTTTCGATGATCCAGCAGATGTTGGCAATTTGATCTCTGGATCCTCTGCCTTTTCAAAAACCAGCTTAAACATTTGGAAGTTCACGGTTCACATACTGCTGAAGCCTGGCTTGGAAAATTTTGAGCATCACTTTACTAGCGTGTGAGAAGAGTACATCATCAAACAAAAAATTAGTGCTTCAAGATATCATTAAGAAAGTAAAAAGACAACTCATAGAAGGAGAGGAAATGTCTGCAAAATATTACTGATAAAGGACTTGTATTTAAAATACATATAGAACTCTTAAAACTCAATGATCAAAAGACAAATAACCCAATTAAAAATGGTCAAATGATATGAACAGACTTTTCTTCAGAGATGATATAGAAACAGCAATAAGCACATGAAATGATGCTCAATATTATTCATCATTATAGGAAATGCAAATTAAAACCATATGACCACTTTTCACCCACAAAAAAATAATACAGACAATAATAAGTATTGACAAGAATGTGAAGAAACTGGAACTCTCATACATTGCTGGAGAGAATATAAAATGGCACAGCTGCTCTAGAAAAGTCTGAAGTTCCCATAAAAGTTAACACATGACCCAGCAATTCCATTCCTAAGTCTACACTCCAGAGAAATGAAAACACAGTCACACAAAAACGTATACACAAATGTACAGAAATATTCTTAGTAGTCAATAAATAGAAACCCAAGTATACTCAACTGAAATGTCCGTCCACATACTACACAGATATATACTAAAACATTCAGCCATAAAAAAGAATCATGCCTTGATAAATGCTACAACATGAAAGAACTTTGAAAATATCAGGCTACTTGAAATGAGGCAGACACAAAAAGACAGATTTTGTATAACCACTTATATGAAACAGAAGAAGCCCAGAACAGGCAAATTTACAGGGAAAAATAGTAGACTAGAGGTATCCAAGGACTGGGAGAAAATGGAAAAGGACAGGTATTGCTTAATGAGTACAAAGTTTCTGTCTGGGATGATGAAAAAATTTCAAAATAGTGGTGATGATTGTACAACATTGTGAATGTGATAAATGCTACTGAATTATATACATTAAAAATGGTTAAAATAGCAAACTTTATTATATTTTTGACCAAAATTTTTCTTGAAAGTAATAAACCTTGAAGACATCATAGTAAGTGAGAGGCACCAAACACAAAGGCCACGTGTTGTATGATTCTATGTATATGAAATGTCCAGAATAGGCCAAATCCATAGAGGAAGGAAGTACATCTGTAGATAAGTGGACGCTAGGTGTCTTAGTTCACTCAGGCTGCTGTAACAAAAAACCACAGCCGAGGCAGCTTAAAGACAACATAAATTTACTGCTAACAGTTCTGGAAGCTGTGAAGTTCAAGATCAAAGCACCAGCAGATTTGCTCTCTGGTTCACAGATGGCTGCCTTTTCACATGTCCTCACATGTCAGAAGGGGCACACAGATATTTCTCTGAGGACACTAATCCCATTCATGAGGGCACAGCCCTCAAGACCTAATCATTTCCTAAATCATCCCCCACTCCCCCTCCACTCGGCCCCACCCCACCTACAAGTACATCATACTAGGGATTAGGTTTTAGCACACGAATCTTATGAGGACACAAACATTTAGTATATGGTGCCAAGTGAATGACTGCTAATGTTATGGTGTTTCTTCTGGGTGTTGAAAACATTATGGAATTAGCTAGTGATGACAGCTGCACAACTCTGCAGAAGTACTGAAAATCTCTTAACTGTATATACTCAGTAGGGTAAATTTATGATATGCGAATTATAACTCAATAAAGCTATTTAAAAATAAAATGAAAGTATATATCACAAATAAAACAATGGAACAGAACAGAGAGGCTGAAACAGACTCATACAACCCCTGGTTAATGACAATGGTGATGCTTCAGTGCAGTGGGGGGAAGGATGGCTTTTTCAATAAATGTCCTGGGTCAATTAGATATCCATATGGGGAAAAAAAAATAAGTAGCCTTGACATTTATGTCATAAAGACAAAATCAATTTCAAAAAACAGAATCTAAATGTGAAATATAAAACTACTTAAAATTATAGGAAGAACAGGAGAATATCTTCATGCCCATAAGGTAGGCAAAGATGTCTTAAATAGGATACAAAAAGGAAACACAACATCTGTAGAGTATATTGTTATTACATATTATACATTTGTCCAAACCCATAGAATATACATCACCACAAGTGAACCCTTAGGTAAACTACAAACTTAGGGTGACTATAATGTGTCAATGTAAGTTCATCCTTGATCAAAAATGTACCATTCTAGGGGTTGATGTCAATAATGGGAAATCTCTATACCTCCCTCTCAATTTTACATAAATCTAAAACTACTCTTAGAAAAAACCTGGGAAAAAAGGTATACAATAGACAGCTCACATGTCAGGAATATTCTTGCTTTGGGTGGGATGTCAGGTCTTCCAGTCTCTAAGCTTTTTTTTTCTAATACATGAAGTATTCTTCCTACAATGCATAACAAAATTTGGAAACCAATGAGTTAGTCCAACCTCAACTTACAGGTGAGATCCAGAAAGTTAAATGACTGCCCAGAGCTACCTATCAAGACAGTGGTAAAGTCGAAGGCTAGATCTTCCAACCCTAGCCCAATGATCTTTTAATTATATTCAGACATTTTACAAAGCCTAGACTAGTGTGGTAAGACTTGTTTTTGGTGGTGTTATGTCTATAAATTTTGAAAATCTGAGGTGTTAAGCAGGTTCAGTTTCTCCCTAGAAAAACTAGATTGGTATCTCTACCCCTTCTAATCCCACCATATTAACAACTCATCTTTTCCATAGATCAAGCACTATTTCCTTTACTTGTTTGATGTGTTCCATCCTTTAAATGATTTTGTCACTCTCTTTCAGATTTCTTCTCTTTCTCCCCATCATTTTAAAGGAAGAGTAAAGTAGAAAAGCAAAACATTTATTTCAGATATAACACTAAGACACCAATAAGTGGCAAAGGACCAGAATAGACGATGCAGTAAAATGGCTAGTAAACCTAAGTTCAACCTATCTAGTAGCCAAAGAATGCTATCAAAGAATAGTATCATTTCTGCCTACAGAAGTAGCAAAGGTTAAAAAGCGATCATATTCAACTCTACCCTGAGTGAAACAAGGTATTAAGTGAACAAGAGATTTCATGCAAATTTCCAAGTGAACATGTATCGATACCCTTCAAATATTCATGTCCAACCACTCCTAGGAATTCATACTAAGGAAATAATCTTATCCTACAGAAATCTGAAGAAAAACTTATGTATAAAACGTCCATACTACTAAAGATATGGGGACATACTATAAGCAGTTTGAAAAACAGAAACTAGTTAAATATCCAATAGTAGGGAAAAGGTATGCTTTTCCCTACTATAATGTTTCTATACACAAACATTAACTAATGCAGAGAGATTACGAAGAAACACATTCAAATTTTAATAGTGAGTTATTTCCATATGATGGGACTATAATTATTTTATTTCCCAAACCATACCATGAGTATGTGTTATGTTAACAAGCAGAAGAGAAAACCTCTTAATATTTTTTAAATCTTTTTTATTTTGAAAAATTATTTCAAACATTTTATGATTTTATTTTATCTAGGATATTACCATTCTTCAGTATCACAGATTAATGGGTAGTAATCATATTTCATAAGGTATAAGAATAAACCTTGGTAAGGAAAAGGGGGGAAAAGTTAAACCACAGAAGGTACCACAAATCTATCTGACCATGCACAGACACATTCTAAAAGTGCTTACATCCTCTACAGAGTGTAGTACAGACTGATGAGCTACAAAGAAGGAGGAAAAAACTTTTAGAAAGCTGTACTAGAGAATTATCCCCAATCTCCATAACGCAATTAAAGGAGAAACAAACTTTGAGTGGATCACAGTCCCACTGCAGAAACTGTCTGAACTTAAACATTCACATGGTCACAAACACAAAATTCTGCACTCAGTTTAATTCAGACTCTGTCCAGTTAACCATTCCAGTTTAAGAATCTTTCCTCCAAGTAAGTGTTCTGTTGAATCAAAGCTTTTAGTTGACCTTCTGAAAAACATTTTTGATCTCTAATAAAATCATTCAAATTTAGATACAGCACAAGCCACTTTCACAACTAATTCTAATATTCTACAACTAGGTAATTCTCCAAACAAAGTATTTACCTTTCCTGAAACAGATTCTCCATCATAGAAAAGATAGTGCTTTTCTACTTTGCCATCTTCAGTTTTCATTTCTGCCATCTTCCTGGTTTCCCCATCATTAAGGACAACATCAATCTCACAAATGGGACCAAAAAATCCTCCAAGAAAACTCTAAAATAAAAGAAAAATTCTCACAATTATGTTTTATTAGTCACTACGGTTTAAAATTCAAACTTGATTACCTGTAACCTAAAGTTAACCTATGAATTCAGTATGAAGTAAGAATTCATACCAAATACTGATCAAAACTAAATAAACTTCGTACAATATGCATATAGCTAGTGGCTGCACTGTACCCTCAAAAATTTATAGCAGATAAATTTGTTTCCTACCACAATAAAATAAACCCCCCAAACTATAACTTCAATCATTTTGACAAATAACCACTATAAATAATCAAATACTAACATATACAAAAAATATAAAAAATTAATCTTAAAATCTGGATTTGAAAAGTTACCTTTAGTTATACATCTTTGAGGTTCTTTCATTATACTGCTCTAATGAAACTCTTACAATCCCAATCACTCATGAGTTATTACAACGTACTGCTATGGAAAACCTACTGCTATATAAGTCTGAACAAGATAATGTTACACTGTGTAAACCTCTGAAATAAAACTTGCTCTAATGGAGGAGACTAATTAAATTTGTTAATTTTTCTAAAGAAAGGGTATAAGCCTTGTTCTGTAAATCCTGAATGTGACAGAAGTAAAAGACAAAGATCAATTGCTTATGACTGGCAAAACACATTAGCTAGAAATAACACAGAATCCACTGGCTATTCCAATGTCAGATATAGTTGTGGATTATTTTTTGCCAGCTATAAAAGCTAGTTTTCTAGTCTTTTTTAAAATTTACACAGAGTTATCTCTTAAAAACATAAATCTGGGGACTTCCTTGGAGGCCCAGTGGTTAGGACATCACGCTTCCATTGCACCAGCACAGATTTAGTTCCTAGTTGGGGAACTAAGATTTGGAATGCTGTGCAGTGCAACAGAAAAAAATAAGTAAATAAACCCAATCATATCTTTCAATGTGCTGGTGGCAGTGTAAGTTGGAACAACTACTTTAGATAATAGTTGGCATTATCTGATGTTATATATATTATCTAAAGATTTATATATTTACTACCCAGTAATTATATCCCTAGGTATCTATCCTAAACAGAAACTTACACACATAAACCAGGAGACCAATATAAGAACGTTAATAACATCATTGTTCACAACAGGCCCAATTAGGAAATAATCCAAATATTTATCAATGAGAAAATGGATACATACATTTTTGTCTATATTCATCAGTGGGCAATGGAATGAAATACAAATACAGAAAACAAAAATGAATCTCACATACACATTGAGTGAAAGAGACCAGACACAAAAATACACACCATATCATTCCATCTATTAAAAAATCAATATATGTGATGCACGCTGTAGTGGTATTAGAAGTCAGGAAGTGGTAGGAAGGAAGCATTGGGGTACTATTAATGTTCTGTTTGGTTTGATCTGAGTGCTTAATACACAGGTATACTGGCTTTGTGAAAGTTCATCAGGCTGTACACTTATTTGTGCACTTTTCTATAGTTAACACTTACTTTAATGAAATGCTATTTTAAACATACACATATACAATGTTTTCCCTAACATGGCCTATGCATATCTTGCTCTATTCATCCCTCCAGCCACTCCAGCCTTAAATGATCCAAGTTCTCCAATATGCCCAGTCTCCTTCTCGTCTTAGACCAAGTAATCCTAACAAAGTCATCCTTTCACTGTGACTCCCCTCCATAAAGAGGCCTTCCCTAACTTCCTAATCAAAACTGAATTCTCCAAATTTGGGAAGTGCAATACCATGTAGGTTTACTTCATCATTTATTATAAAAATGTTAGTCATTCAGTCATGTCCAACTCTGCAACCCCATGGACTGTAGCCCACCAGGCTTCTCATGAAATTTTCCAGGCAAGTTTACTGGAGTGGGTTGCCATTTCCCTCTCCATGGGATCTTCCCAACCCAGGGATTGAACCCAGGTTTCCTGCATGGCTGGCAAACTCTTTACAATCTGAGCCACCAGGGAAGCCCATTTATTATAATCTGTGTACTTATTGAGTACCTGACTCCCCAACTGAACTATAAACTTCATAAGGACAGAGACCTTATCCTTTGCTCAACACTGAAGACAGAGTGGCCAGGGGCAGCATGTGGCATTTAGTAGAAGGCATTCAAATACTTGTCGACTGTTAATTTTGAGTAAAACACATACTGTCCTGATAATAAAAAATAAATGGATACATAAAAGAAATGAGCTAAAACTTAGCATGTTTGGTAAGACTATCCCTCCCATAGGAAGTTGGCATTGATGGAGTAGTAAAGTCTAGAGCAAGGAGCTTGAGTTAAGGCTCAGTTCTGTACTCAGGAGGAAGGGTAACAGCAAACAAGCTAACAATCCTGCTAAGGCTATGTGGATCACAGGGTGATACTATTAATATGATCAAAGGAGACTGTGTTTTCCTAAATTCTGAGCTTGCTTCTTTGTTTCTTGGATTTTTTTTTTTTTTTGGCTATACCACACTGCTTGTGGGACCTTGGTTATCAAACTTGGGCCCTTGGCAGTGAAAACACAGAGTCCCAACCACTGGACCACAAGGAAATTTCTGCTTCTTCGTTTTTATTAATCCTTTATCAACAAAAGGATTATAATTTCAAGAAAGCAACTCAATGAATTACCAGATTAGTACTTACACTCCAAATACATAAAGAGCAAGTTTTCCTTTTGACAAGATGTTTTGTCCCTTGCTACTTAGCTTTCATACCCCAAGTTTTGAACTCACAACTTGCTCAAATGGTATACATTCTCCTTAGAGCTTCAAATATGAGAATGTATAGCAAGTCAAAATCAGTCAGCTGATATTTACTAATCATCAACTACCTGCAAAGCACTGATCCAGCAAAGGGGGCAGGTAGTGGGGAGCTACCATGAGAGGAGCAATTATGATAGAATAGAAGAGGTCAGTCTCAAAATTTGAATTCTAAAACCGAAGCAGGAAAATAAAATTTATTTTTTTATTCCCCCTTAATACTTCCTAGAGTTAGTTCCAGGAAAAATGAGATTTGAAAACTATAAGAATTGTTTTAAAAATGAAGTACTATGGTCACTTTTTCCCACATACATAATGCTTAACACATACAACTGAACTGGGATTTCAAAGTTGGTAATAATCAAAAATAAAATATCAAAGTTGCCACTAATTAAAATGGTATAAAACAGACTTAAAAGTACATAAACTTCACAATTAACTAACAACAATTAGTAATTGTAAACAATAATTCTTGTTTTGACACCATATGTAAAACTTAAAAATGGTTAGGCATTAAAATAGGTAAAAACTGTATGTTGTCCTCAATCATTTTCTGCATGCATAAAGTATTTCATAAATAGTGGCTAGGACTCAGCGCTTTCACTGCCAAGGGCACAGGTTTGATCCATCCCTGGTCAGGGATCTAAGATCCCACAAGCCACCTTGTGTGGCCAAAAATTAAACAAATAAAGTTTTTATTTCAAGATGTGCGTTTCTTGCACATCCTGTCATTTCAAACAAAAAGTTACAAAATTTAAATCTTTTAAAAATTATTCACAGTCAAATGATAATACTTCTGATTTATATAAAGAGGGAAAAATACAGGATTGTCAGAATGGTGAAGACTACAAGGCAAAGGAATAAAAGCCGTAAAGGTTAGGATACATTAACATACACTTCTGCTGAAATTACAAAAGGCATTTCTGAAATCTTAAGAGAAAGACTGCCAAGATATTTTAGAATTCAAAATATGGAATTTTCAGGAGCAATACTAGAAATTATACAAATTAAAACTCTTAGGTAGCCTTTAAATAACTACAGGGCAATATATACGACTAATTAAATATTAGAACAATTATTTTCACAGTTTTCTAATCGTATGCTAAACTTCATATCACTAACTTTCATTTAAGATTTTTCACGTAATTTGTAACCCAACATTGAGCATTATTATCTAGCAAAATTACAAGTGGATGTTAAAAGACGAATTGTATAGCCCTCTCTGAAGAAATTTCACTACATCCTTTGGATGTAAAGAAATGCAACTCAAGGCGAGGCAGAAGAGAGGCTCTCAAAATTTATTCACTTAGTGCATACAGGAGCAATGAAACAGCAAATTTTCATACATATATTATTAAACTTGTCCCTATTTCAGTTTTTTCAAGCTTTACAATTGTATTTGTTTCACTAACTTGAAAATAAAAATTGTTCTTGAAAATAATGCATTAAAAGTAGTAATTTTAAATGTAAGCAAAAAATAGGAGGGCCTTTTATGTTTTCTTTGCAAATTATATTCAATTAAAGAAGCCATCTCTAACCCCCTGACTAGTCAAGGTCCCCCAATACTTCCTTCTTATCACAGCTGTTATTACTTGTTTACACGTTAAACAAATAATCACACAAATAAATGTTTATCTCCTTCTGGACTACAAGCTACAAGAGAGCAAGGGCTGATTCAGTCTTGCTCAGAGACCCTGGGAGCACCTAAGTATATCTGATGAAAAAAAGAGAAAAGGGCTCGAAGTTTAAGAATGAACATTTCTGTGCTCCCTTTTTTTTTTTTTAATTTAAAACAACTCGACTCCTGACTTTAAAATGTATTTATCAAACGTAACTTTAAAAAAAAATAAACCTAGCTTAGTCTTTAAGCCGAAAGTTTGAAGCAGATTATGGAACTGGGTGAGTTCTGGGAAACCAGGTACTACTATTAAAGGAAAGTACACAGTAGGCGCTCAACATATGCATGCTAAGTGAGCTAAGTAAATGAATACTACCATAAAATGAGTCAAATGAGATCCAATCTAGAGGAAATCGCCAACACACACAAAGCTAACGCCATCGTTCTCACGCTGGTGCTTCCCACTAATTGTGGTGCAAGTACTGATCTCCCTCCCTCCTCTGCTCCCTAGGCCATTTCAACATCCCAAAGAGCTAAGTTTCCAGAACGGCTTGGAGAAGGAAATGAGAGCCAACGTTTAAACCAGCGGGCACGAAACTACTGCCTTTGACTCAAAAACGTCCTCCCCTCCAACGTCCTTTTCTTTCTCATTCTACAAGTGTCGACGTTAAGGCTAACCTAGGGTCAGGAAATCGCAGGGTATCACCATATGCTAGTTTAAGAAGAAAAAGAAAAAAAAAAGACTCAAGGAGTTGATCAAGCTCCTGATCAACACTGGAAGAGAGTGACCAAGTCCACCGAGTCCGGAACTGGGGGACTCTCGGGTCACCCCAACTGAAAGGAAGCGAGGCTGCCCAGGAGGAGCACAAGGTCTGGCTACCTTGGAAGGGGAGGCGGCGGCGGGCCCGCAGAGGCGGGGTCCGACTACCCAGCCACGGCCCCCCGTAGCCGATCGAAGAACGCTGGCAGAGGCTCCGACATAGCCAGAAGAACGCCTCGTCACCCGCAGGTACTCGGGCCTCGCCGAGACCGGGAAGAAGCGGCGCAGCCCGCTCCTCCCTAGCCCCGCGGCGGCCAGACAGGCCTAACCCGGCTCCCGGCCCTGCCCGCCTACCCCCTCCTGCCGCTCCCAGGAGCCGCTCCCGCGACATCGGGCCCGCCGTTGGCCGTCCCGCCGCGCGCTCCGGGACAAAGGCTGCGGGCGAGCGCGCGGGCCGCCGCGCACTCACCATTGTCAGCGCTGCCGCCGCCACCGCCGCCGCCGCCGCCGCCGCCGCCGCGTCCCCGCCACTTCACGCCTCTTCCCTCTGGAGAACTCCTAGCCCCAGCTCCCTCCTCCCAGGCGCCCGTCACGTGACCTCAGGCTGCCGGCCGCACGTGACCCGTCCTCTCCTCTCCTGCCCTCCCCTAGCACAGGCCCCCTCTGGGCCTCTCGCCCCGCCCTACTGGCCCGACTGGCCCTCCGAGGGGATGCCGTTGGAGGAGGGCTCTCGTGCTCCACCCCTCAGCGGAGGGGGCGGGGTCACTGCGGCGGCGTCAAGGGGGCGGGGCCAGGGCGGACCGAGGCTCCCCGGGTCCTCCGCGCCCTCTCGTCACGTGACAGGCGGTTCCCTGACTGACTTTTTTTGCCACACCCAGTTCCTCTTCTTGGTGGAAATTTGAACTGCTGGGAAAGAAGGTAGAGAGAAAAGGTTCTTGCGGAAAGCTCTCCCTGCGGAGGGGTTATGGGGCCGCGGAGTTGAAGGTTAGCTGTTACCCGAAGCCCTGTTTCGATAGACGTCGCAAGAGACCGACTTGCTCTCTCAATTCCGGGAAGAGGCATTCTGCCACCGTTCTCGAGCTTTGCCTAGCTTATATCCTCTCCCTCAGAGAGCTTGAGTTTTGAGAACTTTTTAGCTTTGTTACCTCTGACGAGACAATCCTCACCCCCGAAAAAGAGGATACTACATCCATTGCTTCGAGAGAGAACACAGATGGCTCTTGAAGTATCAATCTCGAGCTGTGGCGGACTCAGACAGTGGTACCGCCCTGCCATTCCGTGACGGGTAGAAAGCGTTCCTAAACAGTCCGATGCTGCTACTCGAAAGTACTGTCTTTCAGTTCAGTAGCTCAGTCGTGTACGACTCTGCGACCCCGCGGACTGCAGCAGGATGACAATATACAGCCTTGAGGTACTCCTTTCTTGAACCGCATCCTAATCATTGTAGTGTTAGTTTAGAGTACATACCCCTGAGTGGAATACTGTTTTAAGGTATCAGAACTTAGTGTTGCGCTACCACAGTGCACTCTATACAAAACCAAAGCGCGGGGGCGGGGGGAATGACACTCTGAGTCCACCGGTTTTCCTATCATAACAAAACCACATCAAGTTTGTGACGCAGGGTCATTAAACAAGTCTCAAATTTAAGGGACTAGAAATTAGAATATGGTCTCTAAACCACGACAGAATTAAGCCAGAAATAACAAAAAGCCAGAAAATCCACAAATATTTGGAAGGTAAGCAATGTAATTCTAAATCTTAAGAACACTTTAATGGGAATTTTTAAATGGTTTGAACTAGAAGATAATGAAAATACGACCTAAGAGAATTTATGGGATGCAATGAGAGTAATGTTTAGAGGAAGATCTGTAGCTTTACATGCATATATTGGAAAAGAAAGTTTTATAATCTAAGTTTACACAAGGAAGCTAAAAGCATATTTAGCATGTGGATTGGGGAGGAGCAAGGAATACATGAGAATTTTGCACTTGCTGTGAATCTAAACCTTCTCTGAAAACTATATTTTTAAAAAGCCCTCAGGTATGTAGTCAAATGATTTTTGACAAAGGTGCGATGATGACTCAGTGGGAAAAGGACAGTCTGTTCAACAAATGGTGTCAGGAAAATTGGGTATCCGCATTCAAAACAATGAACTTGAACCATTATATCATTTATAAAAATTAACTCAAAATGGATTAAAGACCTAAACCTAAGGCCTAAGACTGTATAACTTTTAGGAGAGAACATAGGGGGAAATATTCAGGGCCTTGGACTTGGCAATGAATGATTTCTTATTTATGACACAAAAAGCCCAGGCAACAAAAGCAAATGGGACTATATCGAACTTAAGAACTTTTGTGTGGAACGTCCCTGGAGGTCCAGTGGCTAGGACACTGCTCTTCAACTGCAGGGCACACAGGTTTGATCCCTGGTAGGGGAACTAAGACCCTGCATGCCATACAGCATGGTCAAAAACAAAACAAAACCTTTTGTGTATCAGATGACATAGCAGAGTGAAAAAGCAGCCTATGGATGGAGAAAATATTTGCCAATCATATGTGTGATAAGACATCCAGAATATCTGAAGAACTACAACTCAGTAGCCAAAAAATCAAGTAAACTGATTTAAGAATGGGCAAAAGACTTGACAAAACGTTTCCCCAAAATGGTACACTGATGTTCAACAGGCATATAAAAAGATACTCAACATCAGTAATCATCAAAGAAATGCACATCAGAACCACAAAATACCACCTCACAGCCATTAGGATGGCTACTATTAAAAAAAGAACAAATATAGATGAGGATGTAAAGAAATGAGAATCCTTGTGCACTGTTGGTGAGATCACAAAATGGTTCAGCCCTTATGGAAAACAGTAGGGAGGTTCTTTGAAAAAGTGCGAATGGAACTACCATATGATTTAGCAATACCAGTCCTGGATGTATATCCAAAAGAATTAGAGTAGGGTATTTGCATACAAGTGCACAGCATATATTAACATTCCTGTTCATTCATAATAGCCAAGATATAGAAGCAACCCAAAGGTTCATGGACAGATTAATATTAATCAGTCTTTAAAAGGAAGAAACTTCTGTCATATGCTACAACATAGATAAAACTTGAAGTCATTATGCTAAGTGAAATAAGCCAGTCACAAAAAGACAAATACGGTATGATTCTACTTTTATGAGATACCTAAAGTAGTGAAATTTCATAGAAATAGAAAGTAGGATAGCAGATACCAGAGACTGAAGAGAGGAGAAAGGGAAATTGCCATTAAATAGGTTTTGTTGTGGTTCAGTTGCTCAGTCATGTCTGAATCTTTGTGACCCCATGGACTATAGGCTTCCCTGTCATTCACTATCTCCTGGAATTTGCTCAACATCATGTCCATTGAGTCAGTGATGCCATCTATCCAACCATCTCATCCTCTCTCAACCCCTTCTCCTCCTGCCTTCAATTTTCCCCAGCATCAGGATCTTTTCCAGTGAGTCAGTTCTCCGCCTCCAGTGGCCAAAGAATTTGAGCTTGAGCTTCAGCATCAGTCCTTCCAATGAATACTCAGGATTGATTTCCTTTAGAATTGACTGGTTTGATCTCCTTGCTGTCCAAGGGACTCTCAGGAATCCTCTCTAGTGCCACAGTTTGAAAGCATCAATTCTTCAGTGCTCAGCCTTCTTTATGGTCCAGCTCTCACATCCATACATGACTACTGGAAAAACTAGAGCTTTCACTATATGAACCTCTAATATGCTGTCTAGTTTTGTCATAGCTTTTCTTGCAAGGAGCAAGCATCTTTTAATTTCATGGCTTTAGTCACCACTTTCAATGATTTAGGAACCCAAGAAAATAAAGTCTGTCACTGTTTCCATTTTTCCCCCTTCTATTTGTCATGAAGTGATGGGACCAGATACCATGATCTTAGTTTTTTGAACATTGAAGTTTTAAGCCAGCTCTCTCACTTTCATCAAGAGGCTCTCAGTTCCGCCTCATTTTCTGCCATTAGAACAGTATTATCTGCATAGCTGAGATTGTTGAATTTCTCCCAGCAATCTTGATTCCAGCTTGTGCGTCATCCAGCCTGGCATTTTGCATGATGTACTCTGCATATAAGTTAAATAAGCAGGGTGACAATATACAGCGTTGACATACTCCTTTACCAATTTGGAACCAGTGCATTGTTCTATGTCCAGTTCTAGCTGTTGCTTCTTGACCTGTATACATGTTTCTCAGGAGACAGGTCAGCTGGTCTGGTATTCCGATCTGTTGAAGAATTGTCCACAGTTTGTTGTGCTCTACATAGTCAAAGACTTTAGTCAATGAAGCAGAAGTAGAGTTTTTCTGAAATTCTGTTGCTTTTTCTATGATCCAGAGGATGTTTGCAATTTGTTCTCTGGTTCTTCTGCCTTTTCTAGAAGTTCTTAGTTAACATACTGTTGAAGCCTAGCTAGAGGGATTTTGAGCATTACCTTCCTAGCATGTGAAATGAGTGCAATTGTCTGGTAATGTGAACATTCTTTGGCATTGACTTAAAAAGACATCATTCAGTTCAGTTCAGCCACTCATTCGTGTCCAGCTCTTTGTGACCCCATGAATTGTAGCACACCAGGCCTCCCTGTCCATCACCAACTCCCAGGGTTCACCCAAACCCATGTCCATCGAGTCGGTGATGCCATCCAGCCATGTCATCCTCTGTTGTCCCCTTCTCCTCCTGCCCCCGATCCTTCCCAGCATCAGGGTCTTTTCCAATGAGTCAACTCTTCGCATGAGGTGGCCAAAATATTGGAATTCAGCTTCAACATCAGTCCTTCCAATGAACATCCAGGACTGATCTCCTTTAAAAGACATCAAGTTATAAGTTGTTAAATATTTTGGATGCAAGTCCTGTATTAGATATATCAATTGCAAATATTTTCTCCCAGTCTATAGCTTTACTATTTATTTTCCTAATAGTGTTTTTGGATGACATGAAAATTTTGGCTTTTACATTTAGCTATGTGATCCATTTTTAGTTAAGCTTTGCAGATAATGTGAGGTAAGATTTTAGAGCTTATTTTTGTCCACATGGTTCCAGCACCACCTGTTGAAAATAATTTCCATTCCCATAAACTGCTTTGGTGCCTTTGTTAAAAATCTGTTGACTACAGGGACTTCCTTGGCAATCCATTGGTTAAGACTTGGTGCTTCCAGTGCAAGGGGCACAGGTTCAATCCCTGGTCAGGGAACTAAGATTTCACCACATGCCTCCCAGCACCCCCCCAAAAAAAACTTTTGAGTATGTGATTATGGTTTTATTTCTGGACTTTTACTTCTGTTTTATTGATCTATTTGTCTTTCTGCAATACCACATTGCCATGATTACTATAGATTTATAGTAAGCCTGGAAAGTAAGAAGAGTAGTTACTCCAAATTAGTTCTTTTTCAAGAATGTTTTGGTTGTCCATAGTTCTTTGTGTGTGTTTGTTAGTTGCTCAGTTGTGTCTGACTGTTTGTGATCCCATGGACTGTAACCCACGAGGCTCCTCTGTCCGTGGAATTCTGCAGGCAAGAATGTTGGAATGGTTAGCCATTTGCTTCTCCAGGGAATCTTCCTGACCCAAGGATTGAACCTGGGTGTCCTGCATTGTAGGCAGATTCTTTACTGTCTGAACCCACTTGGGAATCCCATCTATATAACTTTTATAATTGTTAATTCACTTTTATTTTTCTTAAGGCTGCTGTGATTTTTGTTGGAATTGACCAAACTTTTAGCTCTATTTGAGCTTCCCTGGTGGCTCAGATAGTAAAGAATCCACCTGCAATGTGGGAGACCTGGGTTTGATCCCTGGATTGGGAAAATCCCCTAGAGAAGAAAACGGCTACCCACTCCAGTATTATGGCCTGAAGAATTCTATGGACAGAGGAGCCCTAGCTAGGTACAGTTCATGGGGTGGCAAAGAGTTGGACACTACTGAGCAACTTTCACACTTAGCTTTATTTGAGGGAAATTGACTTCTTAACAATAATGAGCTTTGAAATCCTTGAACATGGTGTATTTCTCTATTTTGGAAGGTCTTTAATTTTTCTCAGCAGTGCTTTGTAGTTTTCAGTGTAGAGATCTTACACATGTTTTGTTAAATTTATCCCTAAGCATTAATATTTTTATAATATTATAAATGGAATTTTAAATTTTCATTTTCCAGTTTTTCCATGCTTGTGTGTGTGTGTGTGTGTGTGTGTGTGTATGTAAGAGACAGAAAGATATTCCATGTTGACTTTATAACTTGTAATCTTGTTAAATTTCTTTGTTAGTTTCCTCCCTTCTCTTTTCTCTGCTCTTTTCCTGAATCTTATATTCATCATATTGGGCTTTCTAATTGATTTTGTCATTTTCTTACGTTTTCTTTCCTATTTTCCAAAGCCAGAAAGACGATCTCACCAAGATGGTTAGATAGCATCATGGACTCAATGGAAATGAATTTGAGTAAACTCTAGGAGATAGTGGAGGACAGAAGAGCCTGGTGTGTCACAGTCCATAGGGTTGCAAAGAGTCAGACATGACTTAGTGACTGAACAACAACAACAGTGGCAACTCTCTTTGAAATAATACATGTTTATTGTTGTTTTAAGCCACTGAGTTTTGAGGCAGTTTATCACACAGCAATAGGTAGGTAACTAATAGATGTTATATTTTTTATTTCCAAGAACTCTTTTTATTCTCTGACAATCCCATTTTAATAGCATGTTGTCCTTGTGAAGATAAAGAAAGCATCCAGTAATCAACATATAAACATCTAAAATTACAGATTTTTTCATAAATCACTGGTGTAATTTCCTTTGTATCAGATGATATATCAAATAGCTGAATGATCATGATAGTAAAGTTCCTGATTCCTATGGACCAATGATAAATGATAAATCATACTATTTCATTATAAGGTGAGAAGATAACTAATAAGACTCTAGTCCATAAATAATCATTGATTTAGTGCCATGATTCTCAAGAAAGGAAGAAAGTGAAGTCACTTAGTCGTGTCTGACTCTTTGCGACCCCATGGACTATATATAGCCTGCCAGGATCCTCTGTCCATGGGATTTTCCAGGCAAGAATACTGGAGTGGGTTGCAATTTCCTTCTCCAGGAGATCTTTCACAACCCAGGGATTGAACCCAGGTTCCCACATTGTAGGCAGATGCTTTACCATCTGAGCCACCAGGGATGTCTCAAGAGGAGAGGATAATTCTCCTCAGTGGATATTTGGCAATGTCTGGAGACATTTTCAATTGACAAGTCTGGGAGAGTACTACTAAGACCAGAAATGCTGCTAAACGTCTTAACAATGCTCAGGACAAGCCCCTACAACAAAGAAATATCCTGTCCAAAATGTCAATAATGCCAAGGCTGAGAAACCCTGGGTTAGTATAAACCTAAAAAGACAAACAGAATTATGAAATATCAATTATATAATATATAATTTAACATATTAATTTAAAATTGATGATTAATTAATCATATTAATATTTATATATAATATTTTAAGCAATGACTTGAGTGGTAAAACAGACTACATGCTGAGGGAACAGAGACACAAAGCTTCAGCAAAATCAACCATTCCCTTCTCTTTGCTACCTTAGCGTTTTGTTTATAACTGTTAAAAATTGGAAAAAAAGCATAATGTAATGTATTACAGTTGTTTCCCCCACTACATTGTAAGTAATCTTAACTGTTTATTCCTAGTATCTTGGTCCTTAGTACGTTTTTGTTGATTGCATAACATGAGAAAAAGTGACTATGAATTAGAGAGGTACAGACAGTTCAAACTGGAAAAAGTCCAACCTTTCCCCTTCCCTCATACTCTATAATTATGGCAAATGATTGATTAAAAAAAACTCAAAAGGTAAAAGAGTAAGAATGAGAAAGAACATGGGTTATATACTATTTCCCCTATGTGCCTGAGAATACTTACTTCTATCTATCTACCTTCTTTTGTGCCAGGCAAGACTAACATATATTCAGTCTCACTTGATCCCTGTTAAGATTCTAAGCTCAGGGTCAAAGTCTGCCTTGGAAATTCCCTGGCAGTCCATTGGTGAGGGCTGTGAGCTGTCATTCCTGAGGGCTGGGGTTCAGGAGAACTAAAATCCCACAAGCCTTGAAGGTGCAGCCAAAAAAAAAAAGAACAAAAGCTGTCTGGTATGTCTTTGTTTCCCTTTGTATCTTCAGTGACGAGCACAATACCTGGCTATGCCAGGAATCTTTAAAATAATCTTAAGAAGTAGCTGTAGCATATATTCGAGATTATAATTTTTAGGGGCTTTGAGCTAATCAAATCTCATACATTGCCTCATTTAATCTTCACCACAACCCTATGGGCAAATGTTGTTAGCCTGTAGTACAGATCATGGTAATAGCTTGTACATTTATTGATCACTCAATGACATTGTTCTAAGCATTTTACATACATCATTTAATTTCAACAAACCTATGATATAGTCACTATCATCATCTTCATTTTAAAGAGGAGAAAACTGAGGTACACAGAGGTTGACTTAACTCATCTGCTATAACTTAGTGACAGCTTTGAGCCCAGTTGATCTGATTTCAGAGGCCACACAGTTGCCCTCCCTAGACAAATTAGAAAAATTAACTTATTTGCCTTAAAAGAGTTAAGTAAAGGGTGAAATTAGTACTTAAGCCAGGACTTTGAAATTCTAAAGGTCATACTTTTTTTATTAGTCTAATTACTTGCCTAAACGTAGACGTATTCTACATTTTCTTTGTGGCAAGTTTAAGATCTTTCTCAAAAAAAAAAAGTGTCATTTTTCAATAAAAATCAACCTAGATTATCCCTTTCCAAATGTGTAAAACCTTGGACTTAACAAGGAAATGCAAAAATAGTATGTATATTTTCTAAAACATTCATTATTTTTCCTGCTGTGTTTTTGGGGAGCCCAAAAATAGGTCTCATGACAGTAACATCCTACAGGGTATAAAACTCTCTAAGTCCCTGTTAAATAAATCACAGATTTATTCATGGAAAATTCAAGGTATAACTTAACAACTGTCATCGGAAGTAAAATGCTGTAAAGATAATTCCTATGAGTTGGATCCTAAGAAAAGCAAACCCATAGAAGAAATTTATCAGGGACTGTCCTTAGGATCAATGCCTGTGGATGAACAGAAGGAAGCAGGGTTAGACAGGCGTAAACTGAGCTGCAATGGAATCCCAACTAAGCTTCATATGACACCATAAAAAGTTCTGAAGTAATTGTCCCTTCAGAGTTGCCCCAAGAGGAGCATGAAGTCTGAAAGTTTATATTGCCACATACCTGAGTCTTTGGCTGTGAGCTGTCCTAGGAAGGGAGTATGACTTTGGAAGGGAGTATGACTTTGGATGATGTGGCTTTCTGAATCTAATAGCTTGTATCTATCAGCCAGCTTTCTCTGTAGCTGGGGGAATAAGTCCTCTGATTCTAAACAGGGGGAATCTGGGCAACACAGTATAGCACAGTCCACCCTTGTGCCTCTCAGATCCGTTTGCTTCATATCAATTCTGGAAGCAGCTTCTTGAGGACACTGGAGAATTCTTTTCTTGGGGAAAACTTATGAGGGGAGGTTCAATGGAATGAACTGCAGCTGCTTTTACTGTAGCTGGTAGCAAGATATAATTGATACTCATCAAATTCCTCCTTTGTTATCAGTGTAGGTTTTTCTTATCCTTAGCTACTTAAGTCACTAGTGGTCTAGATGGCTTAGTTGGAGGATTGACGCATACCTTTAATCATGAGGATATAAGCCGCTGGTTACCATACATTTCTCAGGCCTGACTGCTTAATTTGTCCATTTACCATCAAAACTGGGTAAGGAAGTACTAAGAGAATCCTGAGTAGATTTCAGTGGCTTTTAAAGATAGTCCTCCGTGTCCCCTTTGTGTAGCAGCAGCCCTCTCTCCTCTTTGATGATCAGGTCCATTGCCCCACCTAGATGATTACTTCATATTGACTGTTGAACCCTTGGCAAAAAGAGCTTAAACTGCCTGAGTGATGACAGTCATAGCTTAAAGTTCAATAGGATTCTTACTATGTCTGTCAACTGGTAGAAACATTTCCCCAAATGTATTATAACCTCTAACTCTGCAAAACACAGTTGCAGGAATCGGAAGCACAAATTCCCCAAGTAGGCTTGATGTTAAGTTTGTCCTATCCTACTTCCACTCCTTGGGTCTTAGAGCCATATAGTCTCTACACATTAAGGATAACATAAAGGTTATTGATTTAGCAGGTACATTGCATCCTGGCAGTTGGTGTGCAAAATTCAGTATGTCATATCCAAGGTGTTACCTCAGCTGTGCCTTCAGTAGATCCTTTGATCATTCTATCATGTTGGTGGCATCTAGAACCAGTGGATCCTACTTTCATGTACCACTGGTAAATCTCTGCTGTAGAGTAGGTCCTTTGGTCCGACACAATGTTATATATGAAATCTGTTCGTGGATCAAACATTCTGTAAGCCCTTAGATATTGATGCTGCTGAAGGCCCCAAGAGTAGCAAAAACAAATACATACCTAGAATACATATCTGTTCCTATTAAAACAAATCTCTGGCATATCCAGAATGGAAGGGGTCTAAGGAGTCAACCTGCCACCAGAGTCTTCTTGAGGAATAGCTCCATATCGGCAACACAGCAGTGAGCTCTAGGAGGTGGGTCATAGAGGATCTTGCTTTGATTTATGTCATTGAGGGTTCTGCCTTTGTTTTTCTCTGAGAGTTTTATATTTTCTGGTCTTACATTTAGGTATTTAATCCATTTTGAGTTTATCTTTGTGATGGTGTTAGGAAGTGTTCTAATTTCATTCTTTTACATGTAGCTGTCCAGTTATCCCATTATTTATTGAAGAGGCTGTTTTTGCTCCATTGTATATTCTTGCTTCATTTGTCAGAAATAAGGTACCCATAGGTGCATGGTTTTATTTCTGGGCTTTCTATCTTGTTCCATTGGTCTCTATTTTTGAATTTGTGCCAGTATCATACTTTCTTGATGACTGTAGCTTTGTAGTGTAATCTGAAGTCAGGAAAGTTGAGAACTCCAGTTCCATTCTTCTTTCTCAAGACTGCTTTGGCTATTTGGGGTCTTTTGTGTTTCCGTACGAATTGTGAAATTTTTTGTTCTAATTTTGTGAAAAATGCCATTGGTAATTTGATAGGGATCACATTGTAGATTGCGTTTGGTAATATAGTCATTTTCACAATATTGATTCTTCCTACCCAGGAACATGGAATATCTCTCCATCTGTTTATGTCATCTTTCATTTCTTTCATTCAGTTCATTTCAGTTCAGTCACTCAGTCATGTCCAACTCTTTGTGACCCTATGAATCACAGCAGGCCAGGCCTCCCTGTCTATCACCAACTCCCAGAGTCCACCCAAACTCATGTTCATCAAGTCGGTGATGCCATTTAGCCATCTCATTCTCTGTCATCCCCTTCTCCTCCTGCCCCCAATCCCTCCCAGCATTAGGGTCTTTTCCAGTGAGTCAACTCTTCGCATGAGGTGGCCAAAGTATTGGAGTTTCAGCTTCAACATCAGTCCTTCCAATGAACACCCAGGACTGATCTCCTTTAGGATGGACTGGTTGGATCTTCTTGCAGTCCAAGGGACTCTCAAGAGTCTTCTCCAACACCACAGTTCAAAAGCATCAATTCTTCAGCACTCAGCTTTCTTCACAGTCCAGCTCTCACATCCATACATGACTACTGGAAAAACCATAGCCTTGACTAGACAAACCTTTGTTGGCAAAGTAATGTCTCTGCTTTTTAATATGCTGTCTAGGTTGGTCATAGCTTTTCTTCCAAGGAGTAAGCATCTTTTAATTTCATGGCTGCAATCACCATCTGCAGTGATTTTGGAGCCCAGAAAAATAAAGTCTGCCACTGTTTCCTCATCTATTTGCCATGAAGTGATGGGACCGGATGCCATGATCTTAGTTTTCTGAATGTTGAGCTTTAAGCCAATTTTTTTCGCTCTCTTCTTTCACTTTTATCAAGAGGCTTTTTAGTTCCTCTGCACTTTCTGCCACCCTCTTTCATTAGTGTGTTATAATTTTCTGTGTACAGTTCTTTTATCTCCTTAGGTAAGTTTATTCCTAGATATTTAATTCTTTCTGTTGCAATGGTGAATGGGGTTGATTCCTTAATTTCTCTTTCTGATTTTTCACTGTTAGTATATAGAAATACAAGTGATTTCTGTGTATTTATTTTGTATCCTGCAACTTTGCTAAATCCACAGGTTAGCTCTAGTAATTTTTTGATACTACCTTTAGGGTTTTCTACGTACAGTATCATGTCATCTGCAAATAGTGAGAGCTTTACTTCTTCTTTTCCGATCTGGATTCCTTTTATTTCTCATTCTTCTCTGATTGCTATAGCTAGGACTTCCAGAACTATGTTGAATAATCGTGGTGAAAGTGGACACCCTTGTCTTGTTCCTAATCTTAGGGGGAATGCTTTCATTTTTTCACCAATGAGAATAATATTTACTGTAGACTTATCATATATGGCCTTTACTATGTTGGGGTAGGTTCCTTCTATGCCCATTTTTTAAAGAGTTTTAATCATAAATGGATGCTGAATTTTGCCAAAGGCTTTTTCTGCATCTATTTAAATTATCATATGGTTTTTATCTTTCAATTTGTTAATGTAGTATATCACATTGATTTGCATATATTGAACAATCCTTGCATTCCTAGAATAAACCCAGCTTGATTATGGTGTATGAGTTTTTTGATATGTTGCTGAATTCTGTTTGCTGAAATTTTGTTGAGGATTTTTGCATCTATGTTCTTCAGTGATATTGGCCTGTAGTTTTCTTTTTTGTGTTGTCTTTGTCTGGGTTTTGGTATCAGGGTGATGGTGGCCTCATAGAATGAGTTTGGGAGTGTTCCTTCCTTTGCAATTTTTTGAAAGAGTTTTATAAGGATGGGCATTAGCTCTTCTCTAAATGTTTGATAGAATTCTCCTGTGAAACCATCTGGTCCTGGGCTTTTGAATTTTGGGAAATTTTTGATCACAGCTTCAATTTCAGTGCTTGTAATTAGGTTGTTCTTAACTTCCATTTCTTTCTGGTTCAGTCTAGGAAGATTGAACATCTCTAAGAATCTGTCCATTTCTTCCAGGTTATCATTTTATTGCCATATAGTTGTTCATAATAGTCTCATATAACCCTTTGTATTTCTTCATTGTCTGTTGTAATCTCTCCTTTTTCATTTCTAATTTTGTTGATTTGATTCTTCTCTCTTTTTTTCTTGATAAGTCTGGCTAGAGGCTTGTTAGCTTTGTTTATCTTCTCAAAGAACTAGCTTTTAGTTTTATTAATCTTTACTATTGTTTCTTTCATTTCTTTTTTATTTATTTCTGCTCAGATCTTTATGATTTCTTTCCTTCTACTAATTTTGTTTTTTTGTTGTTGTTCTTTTTCCAATTGTTTTAGGTGTAAAGTTAGGTTGTGTATTTGATGTTTTTCTTGTTTCATGAGGTAGGATTATATTGCTATAAACTTCCCTCTTAGAACTGCTTTTGCTGCATCCCATAGGTTTTGAGTTGTCATGTTTTCATTGTCATTTGTTTCTAGAAATTTTTTGATTTCCCTTTTGGTTTCTTCAGTAACCTGTTGGTTATTTAGAAACATGTTGTTTAATCTTCATGTGTTTGTATTTCTTACAGTTTTTTTTCTTGTAATTGATATCTAGTCTCATAGCGTTGTAGTCAGAGAAGATGCTTGATACAATTTCAATTTTCTTAAATTTATGTTCGATTTATGATGCAAGATATGGTCTGTCCTGGAGAATGTTTCATGTGCACTTGGGAAGAAGCTGTATTCTTCTGCACTGGTATGGAATGTCCTGAAGATATCAATGAGATCCATATCATCTAATCTATCATTTAAGACTTGTGTTTCCTTATTAATTTTCTGTTTTGATGATCTGTCCATTGGTGTGCTACTGCTGTGTTGCTGCTTGGGGTGTTAAAGTCTCCTACTATTAGTGTGTTACTGCCAGTTCCTCCTTTTATGTCTGTTAGTGTTTGTCTTATGTATTGAGGTGCTCCTATATTGGGTGCATAGATATCTACAATTGTTATGTCTTCCTCTTGGATTGACCCCTTGATCATAATGTAGTGTCCTTCCTTATCTCTTGTAATCACCTTTATTTTAAGGTCTATTTTGTCTGATATGAGGATTGTTACTCCAGATTTCTTTTGCTTCCCATTTTCATGGAATATATTTTTCCATCCTCTTACTTTCAGTCTATATGTGTCTTTAGGTCTGAAGTGGGTTTCTTGTAGACAGCATATATATGGGTCTTGTTTTTGTATTCATTCAGTCAGTCTGTCTCTTTTGGTTGGAGTATTTAATCCATTTACATTTAAAGTAATTATTGATACATATGTTTCTGTTGCCATTTTCTTAATTGTTTGGAGTTGATTTTGTAGATCTTTTTCCTTCTCTTGTATTTCTTGGCTATATAAGTCCCTTTAACATTTGTTGTAAAGCTGCTTTGGTGGTATTGAGTTCTCTTAACTTTTACTTGTCTGAAAACCTTTTTATTTCTCCATCACTTTTGAATGAGATCCTTGCCAGGTACAGTAACCTTGGTTGTATATTTTTCACTTTCAGTACTTTAAATATATCCTGCCATTCCCTCTGGCCTGCAGAGTTTCTGCTAAAATATCAGCTGTTAAGTGAATGAGGTTTCCCTTGTATATTACTTGTTGCTTCTTCCTTGCTGCTTTTAATATTCTTTTTTTTTTGGTGGGTTTTTTTTTTTAAAATTGGTTTTGCCATACAATGACATGAAACCGCCATGGGTTTACATATGCTCCCCCTCCAGAACCCCCCTCCCTCCTCCCTCCCGATTCCCTCCCCCTGGGACATCTTGGTGCACCAGCCCCGAGCATCAATCCTGGGCTGGCGATTGATTTCACATATGATAATTAACATGTTTCAATGCCATTCTCCCATATCATCCCACCCTTGCCCTCATCCACAGAGTCCACAAGTCTGTTCTATACGTCTGCGTTCCTTTTGCTGTCTCATATGCAGGGTTCTCACTGCCATCTTTCTAAATTCCATATATATGCGTTAGTATACTGTATTGTTGTTTTTCCTTCTGGCTTACTTCACTCTGGATAATAGGCTCCAGTTCCGTCCACCTGAGTAGAACTGATTCAAATGAATTTTTTTTAATGCTGAGTAATATTCCATTGTGTATATGTACCAAGCTTTCTTATCCATTCGTCAGTTGATGGGCATCTAGGTTGCTTCCATGTCCTGGCTATTGTAAACAATGTGGCGATGAACATTGGGGTACGCGTGTCTCTTTCAATCCTGGTTTCCTCCGTGTGTATGCCCAGCAGTGGGATTGCTGGGTCATATGGCAGGTCTATGTGCAGTTTTTTAAGGAATCTTCACACTGTTTTCCATAGTGGCTATACTAGTTTGCATTCCCACCAACAGTGTAAGAGGGTTCCCTTTTCTCAACATCCTTTCCAGCATTTATTGCTTGTAGATTTTTGGATTGCAGCCATTCTGACTGGTGTAAAGTGGTACCTCATTGTGGTTTTGATTTGCATTTCTCTGATAATGAGTGATGTTGAGCATCTTTTCATGTGTTTGTTAGCCATTTTTATGTCTTCTTTGGAGAAATGTCTGTTAAGTTCTTTGGCCCACTTTTTGATTGGGTCATTTATTTTTCTAGAATGGAGCTGCAGGAGTTGCTTGTATATTTTTGAGATTAATTGTTTGTCCGTTGCTTCATTGGCTATTATTTTCTCCCATTCTGAAGGCTGTCTTTTCACTTTGCTTATAGTTTCCTTTGTTGTGCAGAAGCTTTTAATTTTAATTAGGTCCCATTTGTTTATTCGTGCTTTTATTTCCGATATTCTGGGAGTTGGGTCATAGAGGATCCCGCTTTGGTTTATGTCAGAGAGTGTTTTGCCTATGTTATCCTCTAGGAGTTTTATAGTTTCTGGTCTTATGCTTAGATCTTTGATCCATTTTGAGTTTATTTTTGTGTATGGTGTTAGAAAGTGTTCGAGTTTCATTCTTTTACAAGTGGCTGTCCAGTTTTCCCAGCACCACTTGTTAAAGAGATTGTCTTTTCTCCATTGTATATTCTTGCCTCCTTTGTCAAAGATAAGGTGTCCATAGATGCGTCGATTTATCTCTGGGCTTTCTATTTTGTTCCATTGATCTATATTTCTGTCTTTGTAACAAAATTCTAGCAAATAGAATCCAACAACACATTAAAAAGATCATACATCATGATCAAGTAGGCTTTATCCCAGGGATGCAAGGATTCTTCAATATTCGCAAATCAATCAATGTAATACACCACATTAACAAATTGAAAAATAAAAACCACATGATTATCTTAATAGATGCAGAGAAAGCCTTTGACAAAATTCAACATCCGTTTATGATAAAAACCCTCCAAAAAGCAGGAATAGAAGTAACATACCTCAACATAATAAAAGCTATATATGACAAACCCACAGCAAACATTATCCTCAATGGTGAAAAACTGAAAGCATTTCCCCTGAAGTCAGGAGCAAGACAAGGGTGCCCACTCTCACCACTACTATTCAACATAGTATTGGAAGTCTTGGCCACAGCAATCAGAGCAGATGAAGAAATTAAAGGGATCCAGATTGGAAAAGAAGAGGTAAAACTCTCTCTGTTTGCAGATGACATGATCCTCTACACTGAAAACCCTAAAGACTCTACCAGAAAGCTACTAGAGCTAATCAGTGAATATAGTAAAGTTTCAGGATACAAAATCAACACACAGAAATCCCTGGCATTCCTATACACTAACAATGAGAAAACAGAAAGAGAAATTTTAATATTCGTTCTTTGTGTTTAGTCTTTGTTAGTTTGATTAGTATGTGTCTTGGCTTGGGTTTCTCCTTGGGTTTCTCCTGTATGGGACTCTCTGTGCTTCTTGGATTTGATTGACTATTTTCTTTTCCATGTTGGGGAAATTTTCAACTATAATCTCTTCAAAAATTTTCTTATATCCTTTCTATTTCTCTGGGACCCCTATAATTCAATTGTTGGTGCACTTGACATTGTCCCAGAGGTCTCTGAGACTCTCCTCAGTTCTTTTCATTCTTTTTACTTTATTCTGCTCTTCTGAAGTTATTTCCAACTTACTTATTTTATCTTCCAACTCACTGATTCATTCTTCTGCTTCAGACATTTTGCTTTTGATTACTCCTAGAGTATTTTTAATTTCAGTAATTGTGTGTTTGTCTCTGTATATTTATTCTTTAACTCTTCTATGTCTTTGTTAACTGATTCTTGCATTTCCTCCATTTTGTTTTCAAGGTTTTTGATCATCTTTACTATCATTATTCTGAATTCTTTTTCAGGTAGTTTGCCTATTTCCTCTTCATTTATTTGGACTTCTGTGTTTCTAGTTTGTTCCTTCATTTGTGTAGTATTTCTCTGCCTTTTACATTATTATTGTGTTTGAGATCTCCTTTTCCCAGGCTTCAAAGTTGAATTCTTTCTTGTTTTTGGTTTCTGCCCTCCTAAGGTTGGTCCAGTCGTTTGTGTAAGCTTCATAAAGGGTGAGATTTGTGCTGAGGTTTGTTTGCTTGTTTTTCCTCTGATGGGTAAAACTGAATGAGGTAGTAATCCTGTCTGTTGATGATTGGGTTTGTGTTTTTCTTTTGTTTGTTTTTTGCATGAGGCATTCTGCATAGGGTCTACGGTTGGTTCCGTGATGCCAGGTCTTGTATTCAAGTAGTTTCCTTTGTGTGAATTCTCATTATTGGATACTCCCTGGGGTTAGTTCTCTGGTAGTCTAGGGTCTTGGAGTCAGTACTCTCACTCCAGAGTCTCAGGGCTTGATCTCTGGTCAGGAACGAAGATTCTACAAGTGGTTTGTTATGGCATTAAATGAGATTAAAACATATATCCAAAAAGAAGAAGCCAAAGATGAACCCCAGACAAATGGCAGTTACAAAATCAGGCAAATAATAATTAAAATAATGTAATATACACATACACATATACACTCATGAGCAAAGTTGAAACAGTCTAGCAAAAATAAAGTACAGTAGATTGACCCAGCAAACAGAGGAAATCAAAAATTATATTTACCAGTTAAGAACAAAACTAACTAAAGCACAAACTGGAAAGCAAGACTAGAGCAAGGTGCCAAGTGGGGAGTAAAATAATGAAAATAAAACTAACAAATATGTTGAAAAGAAAGAATAGATATGCACGGTTAGATAGAGGTAGATGAAGAAGATTTATATACATTAAAGACTAGCTGCAAAGGAGAAAGAACATAAGGGAAGGCAAACAGGGATAAATGTAGAAAAAATAAAATAGGGTTAAAAAATTATAAGAATGAGAAAAGAAAAAAAATGGAAGAAGAAAGGAAAAAGGAAAACTCCACAGAACTGCAAAAATCCAACATAGAGGCAGAGATTTATAACAACAATAAAAAGTATGACTGAATATACACATATACATATACACCCATAAACAAAATCAAAACAGTCCAACAAAAATAAAGTACAGTAGACTGACCCAGTGAACAAAGGAAATCAAAAATTATATCTACCAAAACAAAACTAAAGTACAAACTGGAAAACAAAACTAAAAGCAAGGTGCTAATTGAGGAATAAAGCAATGAAAATAAAACTAACAAAATGTTGAGAAGAAAGGAAAGAAAGAAAAGAAAGAAAGAATAGATATGCAAAGTTAAATAGAGGTAGATAAAAAAGATTTATATACATTAAAGATTAACTGCAAGGGGAAAAGAACAGGAAAGGTAAAGGAATGCCATTCTATTTTGACATGAACCTATATAACAGCCCAATCCACCTGGGAACTCAGCTTGATCTTATTCCTACTTTGTCAGTTAGTCATAAAGAACACTCCCTGCCCCCATCGTATCGTCATATATATGAACTGAAGGAGAGATGTCAGTGCATCAGTGGCACCATGATATGAGGATGTGGATGCAAGCTCTTGAACCATTAATGCATTGAACCACTGTGGAATTCTGTGAGATGTCCAGCCAGTCCAAGTGTCTTCAGATTATATTATGGCAGAGGGTAGATTTAATATAGCCTTTAGAATAAACTAAATGGCTCTTAACTGTTCCAAAAGAATATAACCTGTTTCTGATTCTCCTTTTTGATAGGGATGGTAAAGAAAACATTTGCCAGCTCAATGCCTGCCTACCACATACCTGAAGCCATGTAACTCTTCTCTAGCAAAAGTACTACATCTGGCAAAGCTGCTGCAATTTAGAACTACCACTTCATTGAATTTGTGATAGTCTACTGTCACCCTCCAGGATCCATCCAGTTTTCGCAAGACCCTGACTGATGAATTAAATGGAGATAAAATTGGGGACCAATATCCCTGCATTCTTCAGATGCTTGAAGGTATTACCAATCTCTGACATCCCTCCCAAGATGTGATGTTTTTGATTTGTTGGTAGTTGAGGGTGGGTAGATTTAGAAGTCTCCATTTGGTCTTCTCATTAAAATAGCTCATATCACAACAGGTCAAGAAACCAATGTGGAGTAATGCTACCAATTATGTCCATTCTAATTACATATTTGGGGACTGGAAAAATGATTACTGTGAGCTGGGTCAAGATTCCATTTATTGCCTGATCACTTAATGCCCTACTAACAGGGAGGCCATGATGATGTTGTGGATCCCCATGTATCAAAGTTAACTAGACCCTGTAACTGACTGGCCTTGAAATATTGGAATACTCTCCTTTCCCCAGGATACTCTCCTTTCCCAACCTGAGTTAATGGCCATCGGTTCCTTTGGGTAAGTATTAGAAGAATTAGTGCTGTATATACTTGTCATGGTGCCACAGGGTCTTAATTCCAGAGCACTTAACCTCTGTGTTAGTCAGTGGGTTCCAAATCTGAAAACTGGCTCAGGTAAGGAAACTGGTCAAAGGGATCGTGAATTTTTATTGAGGCAGCCGCCCTAAGCCTGCTGATCATTCATCCTCAATTTTTCTGATTGAATGTAGTCAGCAATACCTTTGTTGGCTATCCAGCTGTGATACTGTGATTTATAGTAAGACACTGTCTTGCTGCTCACATGCGTCACTGGACCCAGGGTAGATAAGGCACTACCAGGGAAGCTGGAAGAAGATTCAAGGAGCTGTGGATACTGCAGACGTATTTATTCTTTCTGGGTAGTATCAGTAGTAGCAGTAGCAGTGAGTCTTCAAAGACTACTGATATACTAAGACAGACAAAAGTGGCTCTTGACCAAGTGGGCACACAGGCCCAGTGCTACCAAGGTCAGCAGTATCATTGTTTACAGAACATAAGGTATCAGGCTGTGAGAGAGTGGGTCAGGAGAGCCTGACTGACTCCATGTTGTCAGTTAATTTCTCCACAGGAATATAGAGATTTGGTCTTCTTTGCACTTTGCTTATAGTTTCCTTTGCTGTGCAAAAGCTTTCAAGTTTAATCAGCTCCCACTTGTTTACTTTTTTTGTTTGTTTGTTTCCTATGAGGTGGGTCATAGAGGATCTTGCTTTGATATATATATATATATATATATATATATATATAGAGAGAGAGAGAGAGAGAGAGTGGTCTGCTTATGTTTTCCTCTAAGAGTTTTATAGTTTCTGGTCTTACATTTAGGTCTTTAATCCATTTTGAGTTTATCTTTGTAATGGTGTTAAGAAGTGTTCTAATTTCATTCTTTTACATGTAGCTGTCCAGTTATCCCATCACCATTTATTGAAGAGGCTGTTTTTGCTCCATTGTATGTTCTTGCCTCATTTGTCAAAAATAAGGTACCCATAGGTGCATGAGTTTATTTCTGGGCTTTCTATCTTGTTTCATTGGTCTCTATTTCTGTTTTTGTGCCAGTACCATACTTTCTTGATGACTGTAGCTTTGTAATATAATCTGAAGTCAGGAGGGTTGAGTCCTCCAGCTCCATTCTTCTTTCTCAAGACTGCTTTGTCTATTCAGAGTCTTTTGTGTTTCCATATGAACTATGAAATTTTTTGTTCTAGTTTTGTGAAAAATGCTATTGGTAATTTGATAGGGATCACATTTACTCTGTAGATTGCATTTGATAGTATAGTCATTTTCACAATATTGGTCCTTCCTACCCAGGAACATGGAATATCTCTCCATCTGTTTATGTCATCTTTGATTTATTTCATTAGTGTGTTATAATTTTCTGTGTACAGTTCTTTTGTCCCCTTAGGTAAGTTTATTCCTAGATATTTAATTCTTTTTGTTGCAATGGTGAATGGGATTGATTCCTTACTTTCTCTTTCTGATTTTTCATTGTTAGTATATAGAAATGCAAGTGACTTCTGTGTGTTTTACCTCCTGACCTCCAGGAAAGGGAGATGGGAGAGGGGCTGGAGATTAAGTTCAATTACCAGTCATCAAGCAGGAGATGGCAAGAATGAACACCAACATTTTAGAAATCAGTGAACTAAAGTGGACAAGAATGGGTGAATTTAATTCACATGACCACTGTATCTACTACTATGGGCAAAAATCCCTTAGAAGAAATAGAGTAACCCTCATAGTCAACAAAAGAATTGGAAATGCAGTACTTGGGTGCAATCTCAAAACTGAGAGTGATCTCAGTTCATTTCTAAGACAGACTATTCAACATCGCAGTAATCCAGGTCTGTGCCCCAACCACTAATGCTGAAGAAGCTGAAGTTAAATGATTCCATGAAGACCAACAAGACCTTCTAGAACTAAAACCAAGAATAAAGATTTCCTTTTCATCACAGGGGATTGGAATGCAAAAGTAGGAAATCAAGAGATACCTGGAGTAACAGGCAAGTTTGGCTTTGGAGTACAAAATGAAGTAGGGCAAAGGCTAACAGTTTTGCCAAGAGAACACACTGGTCATAGCAAACACCTTCTTTCAACAACACAAGAGATGATTCTATACCTAGACATCACCAGATGGTCAATGCTGAAATCAGATTGTTATATTCTTTGCAGCTAAAGATAGAGAAGCTCTATATAGTCAGCAAAAATAAGACCTGGAGTTGACTGTGGCTCAGATCATGAGCTCTTTATTGTAAAATTCAGGCTTAAATTGAATAAAGTAGGGAAAACCACTAGACCATTCAGGTATGACCTAAATCAAATCCTTTATGATTATATAGTGGAGGTGACCAATAGATTTGAGAGATTAGATCTGGTAGAGAGAGTGCCTAAAGAACTATCGATGGAGGTTCATAATACTGTACAGGAAACAGTGACCAAAACCATCCCAAAGAAAAAGAAATGCAAGAAGGCAAAGTGGCTGTCTGAGGAGGCCTTACAAGTAACTGAGGAAAAAAGAGAAGCAAAGGCAAAGGAGAAAGGGAGAGATACAACCAACTGAATGCAGAATTCCAGAGAATAGCAAGGAGAGATAAGAAGGTACTCTTAAATGAACAATGCAAAGAAGTAGAGGCAAGCAATATGAAAGGAAATACAATTTTTTTGCAATAAAATTGGAGATATCAAGGGAACATTTCATACAAAGATGGGCACAATAAAGGACAGGAATAGGAAAGACCTAGCAGTAGCAGAAGAGATTAAGAAGAGGTGGCAGGAATACACAGATACAACAGAGCTCTTAATGACCCAGATAACTATGATGGTGTGGTCACTCACCTAGAGCCAGACATTCTGGAGTGTGAAATCAAGTGGACCTTAGGAAGCATTACCATGAGCAAAACTAGTGGAGGTGATGGAATTCCAGCTGAGCTATTTGAAATCCTAAAAGATGATCCTGTTGAAGTGCTACACTCAATATGTCAGCAAATTTGGAAAACTCAGCAGTGGTCACAGGACTGGAAAAGTTTAATTTTCATTCCAATCCCAAAGGAAAGCAATGCCAAGAATGTTCAAACTACTGTACAATTGAATTCATTTCACATGCTAGCAAGGTAGTGCTCAAAACCCTTCAAGTTAGGCTTCAACAGTACATGAACTGAGAACTTCCAGATGTACAAGCTGGATTTAGAAAAGGCAGAGGAGCCAGAGATCAAATTGCCTAAATCTATTAGCTCACAGAAAAAGCAAGAGAATTCCAGAAAAATCTCTGCTTCTTTTACTATGCTAAAGCCTTTGACTGTGTGGATCACAGCAAACTGAAAAATTCTTGCCTTACCTGCCTCCTGAGAAGCCTGTATGTAGGTCAAGAAGCAACAGTTAGAACCAGACAGGGAACAACAGGTTGGTTCAAAATTGGAAAAGGAGTACATCAAGGCTGTATATTGTCACCCTGCTTATTGACTTATATGCAGAGCACATCATGTGACATGCCAGGCTGGATGAAGCACAAGCTGGAATCAAGATTGCTGGGAGAAATATCAAGAACCTCAGATAAGCACATGATACCACTTTAATGCACATAAAAGTGAGGAGGAACTAAAGAGCCTCTTGATGAAAGTGAAAGAGGAGAGTGCAACATCTGGCTTAAAATTTAACATTCAGAAAACTAAGATCATGGTATCTGGTCCCATCACTTCATGGCAAATAGATGGGGGAAAAGTGGAAACAGTGACAGACTTATTTTCTTGGGCTCCGAAATCACTGCAGATGGTGACTGTTGCTATGAAATTAAAAGATGCTTGCTCCTTGAAAGAAAAGCTATATCAAACCTAGACAGCATATTAAAAAGTAGAGACGTCACTTTGCTGACAAAAGTTTGTATAGTCAAAGCTTTGGTTTTTCCGTGTATGGATGTGAGAGCTGGACCATAAAGAATGCTGAGCACTGAAGGATTGATGCTTTTGAATTATGGTGCTGGCAAAGACTCTTGTGAGTCCTTTGGACTGCATGGAGATCAAACCAGTCAATCCTAGAGGAAATCAACCTTGATTATTCACTGGAAGGACTGGTGCCAAAGCTGAAGTTCAGTACTTTGCCACTTGATGTGCAGAGCCAACTCATTGGAAAAGACCCTGATGCTGGGAAAGTTTGAGGGCAGAAGGAGAGGGGGTTGGCAGAGGCTGAGATAGCTGGAAGGCATCACTGACTCAATAGACATGAGTTTGAGCAAACTCCAGGAGTCTATGAAGGACACAAGCCTGGCATGCTGCAGTTCATGGGGTCACAAAGAGTTGGATATGACTTAGCAACCGAACAACAACAACATGATTTATTTAATTAATCATACCTATATAATGAAGGCTTCAAAAAACCCTAAAGGACAGGGTTCAGAGAACTTTCAGATTGGGGAACCAGAATCTTCCACTTGCCACTGTGCCAGCTGTTAGGGAAATTAAAATGGAGGCAGTCTTGTTCAGACTTCAGAGACAAGAAAGCCAAGCAAATCTCTCATCTTGCTTCTGGCCTTCCTAGGCACTGCCCTGACCGTGTGCCTGCTTGTGAGTGCACCAGTTGTTACTAGTAAGCCAAGCGACACTATAGATAAGATAGGGAAGCCCCTGAAGATCTGGCCAATCCTCTAGGGTCTGAAAAAATCTCATTACTCACCAGATAAATAGCATTGTAAAATGATTAATGTGAAACCAGAGCTGCATTTTTGCTCTCAAAGTGATGATGATATCAGTTTGTGGCCCTGGATTATAAACAAGAGCCCCAAACTCAATTTGAAGTCTTGCTCATGGCAGGGACACACTGCCCAGGACCTTTTCCCAACTGGGACTCCAGATTACTGTTACTTGGGACTCCAGATTACTGTTACTTGGGACTTCCCAGTGCTATTTCAACCTGGATGTTAGTTGGCCTAATTCGGTGATGTATGTACTGTTATTCTCCTCTGCTGTTTCTATTTATCTTTGCTTTTAATGATCATATATTGAAAGTAAGTTAGATAATTCACTATTAAATATTGAAATTATGCACCTGTGTCTGATTCATGTCAATGTATGGCAGTAACCACCACAATGTTGTAATTATCCTCCAATTAAAATAAATTAATTAAAAAATTTTAAAAGATAATGTAAAAAAATTTTTTAATTTAAAATTGTTTATTTCTGTAAAATGAGTGATTTCTTTTGTTAATGAATCCTTCAAACCTGAAAGTTAAAACTTTCAGCAAAACACCAGGCCCTAAATTCCCCGAGGACAGAAGCTCCTTTATTTGGGAACTTATCTTGGATATCTCATCTAGCTCGAGTTATATGCTTTTATAATAAACTGGTGATCAAGTAAGTGAAATGTTTCTCCAAGTTCTGTAAGTTTCTTTAGTATGTTAGCTGAACCTGAGGAGGGGGCCATTGAAAGCTCCAATTTACACCCAGTCAGTTAGAGGCATAGGTAACAACCTAGGTTTGCAATTGGCATCTGAGGTGAAGAGAAGTCTTATGGGACTGAGCCTTTACCCTGTGGAATCTGATAATGACTCCAGGTAGACAGTGTCAGAATTGAGTTGAATTGTAAGAAACCTAGCTGATGTCAGAAACTTGCTTGCTGGTGTGGGGAAATTCCACCCCACTATCTCACTACTCTACCCCTACTGCAATGGAGTTGGGTGCAGACCGTTACCAACTATCTTACCTCTGAAGATGCCACTCCATAACTTTGCCCATCAGGCTTCCCTGATTTCCATTCTGACCTTGCTCACTATGATAATTGTACCATCTGGCTTCTGATGGCTGAACATCTTCGCCTGACCTCTATTATTTTGGGACGCCCATCATTCCCACTGCTATTAGTGAGCCCAGTTCTGTAACAACATTCTGCCATCAACTCTGCCCTGTAAGGGGAGAGCTACCACTGATAGTTCAGAGATGCTGTTCCTCTTGCCAGCATATTCTTCATTGCTTGACTGTCCTACAGAACCAAGCCATTTGGAAGGTTTTTAGAGCTTACACAATCTGTCCTTTCTAGCATGTTCACTTCCTTAAACTTTTTGACCCCTTTCCCACTGTCTGCCATAGTAGTTCTAGCATTTCTACTTACGGTGAGCTTTTACTTTCTCCAGGCTTCTAAGGACCAGTCTAGAGTATGTCAACACTTTCTCCCAGAGTTCTTACCAGGAGATAAAACCTGTTTCCCGGACGAGTACTCCTGTTGCAAGAATGGGGACCCTTTCAGAGCCTGAGAGTAGGCTCTTGTCTAGCACTCAGAAATGAATTGTCTGAGGAGAACACAGGCTGACAAAGTAAGAGAATTTATTGGCAAGGGACACCTGGGCAGAGGACAGCAGGGTAAGGAAACCTAGAATGCTCTGCCATGTGGCTCACAGTCTCAGGTTTTGTGGTAATGGAGTAAGTTTCCGAGTTGTCTCTGGCCAGTCATTCTGACTCAGGGTCCTTTCTGGTGCTGCACACATTACTCAGCCAGGATGGATTCTATGGAGAAGGATCCTGGGAGGTTGGTAAGACATATTGACTTGTGTCTCCTCTCCCTTTTGACCTTTCCCACATCCTTCCAGTTGATGGTAGCTTGTCAGATCCACTTTCCTTCCTTGGACCTCCTGTTGTTAACCACCTGTAACTCATACAAGTGGTTACTGAGGTGCTTGAACAGGGTAGGGCAGTTTTGGTCAGTGATTCCTCTAACACTTCCGTATTGGTGAACACTTCCTTATCCAACTTTGTGATTTGTCTCCATCCCTTGATCTAGCACTCTTGGAGTTTTAAGTTGGGCTTCCCTAGTTGCTCAGAGGTAAAGAATTCGCCTGCCAATTAAGTTCAACCCCTGGGCTGGGAAGATCCCCTGAGAAGGAAATGGCAACCCACTCCAGTGTTCTTGCCTGGGAAATCCCATGGACAGAGGAGCCTGACGGGCTAAGTCTATGGGATCACAAAATAGTTGGACGTGACTTAGCGACCAAACAACAATAGAGTTAAGTCTCATAGACACTCTCTTAGCTTCTGAGGTGCATAACAACTAAGTTCTGCAGAACCTTCACCTTTCCTCTTTACCAGGCCCAACACGCTCCTGTTGGTTTATATTGTAACTTTAGTTATGGATCTGTTGGCTAGGCGGGGGGGGGGGGGGGGCAGACCATGAGGGAGAGTGCATATGGTCTTAGAGGGCAGAGGCCTCTTAACCATCTTCAAGCCAGAGGAAAGCATTAATTTTTAAGGAGTGGGCCTATTTTATAAAACCAAAGGGTTTGAAGAAGTTTAGGGGTTCAAATTCTGAATGTATCGACCCAGATACACTTCTACCCAGATGTCCTCATTTCTGAGGTCCAGTACTTTCCAAATCAGGGTCCTGATGTTGTGTAACAGACTTGGTTAGATTGGCACCTTAACATTCTTGAACTCTGCTATTCTTCTGATTATGTCCTGGGCTTGGGCCTCAACTTTTCCTGCCCTCCCACTGCAGAAGAGACTTTCTTAATATGCTGCTGAGGAGACCCATTGGTTTTCACATTAGTCTTTAATTAATCATCCTTGATCTTTTATTAATTACCTCCAGCAAGAGCTATCTAATGCCATCGTCTTTATAATTACTACTTCTCCATATTTCTCAGATGTTTCATATGCTGCACCCTGGTGCACTTCCTTCCACTGGTACACCATCCCAGTTCAGCAGCAGTGCAAGTTTGAATAATTGCAATGCTCTCTTGTGTGTTTTCTGCTTCTATAGCCAAGGATAGGGTCCTCATTACAAGCCAAGGCAGTAGGTGATCCAGCTCCAAAATCTCATTTTAGCAACTGCTTTGTTCCCATGCTAGCACCAACTTTTGCAGGTTGGAATCTCTATGGAAGAAACGTTGATATGCAAACTAGTGTGCACAAAGTCTCTAAGGGAGCTCTCTCACGGGGGATAAAAGGAAGCAAGACTATAAGTAAAAAAAGAAACTGAGCTACAAAACATTCCCAACAAAGCCTCAGCCAAATCCTCAGGGAATTCTGAATCTGTGATTTCCCTGAGAAGTTGTTCCGAGTTCAGGGGAGGAATCTGGTATCCATATGCCCACATGGACCAGGCATTGGGTGAAGGCTGCTGTGGGAAGAGGTGTGGCCTTCGACAAGGTGCATCTCTTCCGCAGAGGTTAATTTCAATAGGTATCAGTTCTGAAGAGGGGATCTAGACAGTGCAGGATCCATGACAGACTTTTCAAAACGAGCTGAAACAGGGACAGGCACCATATAACCTTCAAGAAGAGGAAGTGTTTGGACAAGAATAACCCTCTTTCTGTATACTGATTGTTTTCTTCATCTGCTAGTTAATAGGATTTGATTCTATTTATAAAATTTGGTCTCACTGTAAAGTAACTTTATAGTTGATGAGAATCTAGAAATATTTAAACAGAAATAATCCTTTCATGAACAAAAGAGAGCCCAGACACCGTAACCCTTTGATAATACTTCTGCTTTAATAGACTGTTTGCAAATACATAGATATCCAGGGGAAAAAGTAACACAGCATGAAGTATTGAGAGCACTGCTGCTGCTGCTGCTGCTGCTAAGTCGCTTCAGTCGTGTCTGACTCTGTGTGACCCCATAGACGGCAGCCCACCAGGCTCCGCCGTCCCTGGGATTCTCCAGGCAAGAACACTGGAGTGGGTTGCCAATGCCTTCTCCAGTGCATGAAAGTGAAAAGTGAAAGTGAAGCCGCTCAGTCGTGTCTGACTCTTTGCGACCCCATGGACTGCAGCCTACCAGACTCCTCCGTCCGTGGGATTTTCCAGGCAAGAGGACTGGAGTGGGGTGCCATGGCCTTCTCCAATTGAGAGCACAAGTGTGCTTTAATTTAGGTGTTAAGTTTCTACATGTGGCAGCAATCACACTTCTAAGCAAACAATGTCTACTAGCTCACAAACACATTTGCTGGTGATATTAGAACAGTTAACTTCATACTGTAAAACATGTTAAATACCTCCTCTGTACATTCATGGTATGTTGCGTCTGTGTTTTTTCACAAAAAGAGGCATCTCTAGATTTCATAATCAGAGTCAGCCTCATGAAGAGTTAGATATGAAATAGTGCCTCTCAATTTGTTTCTCAAACTAAATTTTTTAAAAACAGTATAATTTATTCTTTAAAGCAATTTTATAGATATGGAGAGTCTAGCTAATTTCATAGTGATGTTGTTGAATATGATACATAAGAAATGCAGGTATTTTCCAACAGGATAGATAAAGGAGGCTTTAAGAATCCATGAGAAAAAAAGATGATAAAACTCAAACTTCCTTTTCAGATGTTTTAAATTTTCTAAAAAGCTTTTTGTCCTCAAATTAATCATTTAGCCATGGTATACAAAATACAGTGCCTGGTGTGAAGATGGGAAACAAATCCTCTTTTATATAGTAAAATCCTCTTCTGGTCCATCCTGCCCCAAGTCCTGGTTGTATGAGGGCAGATTTCTCTCCCCAGATCTAAAGCTGTAATAAAAAGCATCGTTTCCTTCTACTGGTTGGTATTCCTGTTCTATTTCGTTTAGGAAGCCACTTCCAGATCCTGCTCCAGAACCTGATCCTGATACGTCCTCAGAAAGAGGGAAGACTTCATTCAAATTCCTGGAATTCGTCATTCTGAAGTAAGACAGAAAAAAGGGGGGAAAAATTTAAAATTTGAGACATAAAAGGATAATCATAAAACATTTAAGGTAAGAAAGTAAATGTAGCGACTCAGTTGCTGAAATTAGAAGTTACAAGTTGCCCAGTTATTTAATGCTTTGAAACAAAAAAATAAGTCAGCCTTTCCATATGTTTGCATATAGTTAGTGTAACTAACTTGTTGCCTTTATCGATTCCACATATGCTCATTGCAGATGGATACAAAATGCTATCACTAACATGGCAATCCTGTATTTAGAATTTCTTTGTTTTTTTTTTTAACAGAAAAAGTCCCATTTTTACACTTTCTCCTACTCAATAGATAGATGATATATTTCCTAATTTAAAATTTCTACACAACTTCTAGTAACTTCACAGTACTTCAACAAGGCTTACTCTTAGGTAATTCTTTGTAACAAGTCAAGGATTATATATACCAACATGTTAACATTTCAGTTTGTGTGTGCTCAGTTGTTTAGTCATGTCCAACTCTTTGTGATTCCGTGGACTATAGTTCGCCAGGCTCCTCTGTTCATGGGGATTCTCCAGGCAAGAATACTGGGGTGGGTTGCCATGCCGTCCGTCAGGGGATCTTCCCAACTCAGGGATCGAACCCAGGTCTCCTGCATTGCAGGTGGATTCTCTACATGCTGAGCCACCAGGGAATCCCAGTTTAAATGTTTACAAAACTTTAAATTCCCTCAGAATTTTTGCCAATGTGAAGGAAAATAAAAAAAGAATTTAAATTGGGAATTGCCTGGTGGTCCAGTGGTTAGGACTCCAAGCTTTCACTGCTGAGAGCTCAGGTTCGATATCTGGTCGGATAACTTGGACCCCACACGCCAAGCAGCCAAAGAAGAAAAAGAAAAAAAGTAAGTGCTTTCCACCAAGCACTCTGGGTAGAAGGTAGAACCAGAAGGGATTGAGGAGAGGAGAGGGGTGACATTAAGCAGAGAAAGGGGCAACAGCTGAAGAGGAAGCAGAATCAAAGAGAAAAGATTTTACCTAAATGTAGGTGATACTAGAGAATGTCTGCAGACTAATGCTGGCTTCAGAGGGTGAAATTCAGAATTAAAGTCATGCAGAAAGTGCATGAGATAAGATACCCAGCACAAGGAAAGTGGCCTTAGAAGCTGCCACAGTCAGAGTCCAATCAGGAAACTTAATCTAAATATATACGACAGGGAATTGCTTACACATGAGATGGAAAAGAAGGAACGCCAAATAGGAAACAGTGAGGAACTCCAGAATGAGCAACAGCAAGAAAACACTTCTCTCCCTGGGATAGAAGGACAGTAGAGAAAGTGGTACTACCTAAGCCCAGGAACCAAGAGCACTGGTGGAAGCTGAAGTCATGTACGAGATATTAGCCTTGCCACAGGTGCCACCAAGGCAGGAATGAGAAGAAACATACTTCAATCTCCCTGCCACCCATGCTGAGCAATCTCCCTTCCAGGCATCCCATTGGCCAAACTCAGCCAGAGATCTGGGAGTGTGAGAAATGCAGATCAGGGGGATCAGCCCTCATCCCTCCAGCCAATAGAGAGCAGGAATGGGGAAGGAGAAGAAATGCATCTGAGAGCAAAAGAGTCCAAGATTGACACAGGAGAGGCTGTGCATCCATAGTGATAGGCATTCAGAGCAAGAAGGAAAGTTATTGGCTGAGAAAAGGGAAGATTATGCAGATTTTTTTAAAAAAAAACTATATAAAGGTTATATTCTATTTATAGCTATTATAAAATATTGACTATATTCCCTGTTGTATGATACATCTTTGTAGATTGTTTTATTCACAGTACTTTGTACCTCTTAATCCCTTGCCCCTATCTTGCCCCTCCCCACTTCCCTCTCCCCATTGGTAACCACTGGTTTGTGCTTTATATCTGTGTATCTCTTTTTTGTTATATTCATGAATTTGTTTTATTTTTTAGATTCCACATATAAGTAATATACAGTATTTATCTTTCTCTCTTTTATTATTTCAGTAAGCATAATGCCCTCCAAGTCCATTCATGTTGTTACAAATGGGAAAAATCTCTTGGATTTTTATGGCTGAGTAGTATTCCAGTGTGTATGTCCGTGTGTGTGTGTGTGTGTGTGTGTGTGTGTATCACATCTTCATCCGTTCATCTTGTTGATGGGCACTTAGATTGCTTCCACATCTTGGCTATTATAAATAATGCTGCTGTGAATATTCGGGTACATATATCTTTTCAAATTAGTGTTTTCATTTCCTTTGAATAAATATCCAAGAATGCAATTGCAGGATTATTGGTAACTTTATTTTGAGTTTTCTACAGCGATTGCATCAATTTACATTCCCACTAACAATGTACAGGAGTTCTCTTTTCCTACATCCTCACCAACATTTGTTAATTGTGGTCTTTTCGATGACAGCCATTCTGACAGGTGTGAGGTAATATTTTTTGTGGGTTTTAGTTGCATTTCGCTGGTGATAAGTGACGTTGAACATCTTTTCATGTGCATGTTGCCCATTCTTCTTTGGGAAAATGTCTATTCAGACTTTCTGCCCATTTTTCAGGTTGTTTTATGATGTTGAGTCATGTGAGCTGTTTATATATTTTAAATATTAACCCCTTATCAGTCATATCATTTGTAAATATTTTCTCCCATATCAGTAGGTCATCTCTTTGTTTTGTCAGTGGTTTCCTTTGCTGTGCAAAAACTTTTATGTTTAGTTAGGTCCCATTTGCTTACTTTTGCTTTTGTTTCCTTTGTTGTAAGACACAGATCAAAAAAAATATTGCTACAATTTATGTCAAAGAGTGTGGAAGATTATGGAGATTTGAGGAGGGAAGAAATAGTATAAAATAGCTGTTTTGGAGGATTTAGGTTATTCCTCTAATATTTTAGATTAAATGAATCAGTATTAAAATCCATGACTTAAAATAAAGGAGGATGTTGTAACATCAGGTTCAAACTTTGTGCTGGAGAATTAAAACAGAAGCACAGGGTTGCAGAGTTGTGTTTTGAGGATGGTGATGATATAATTTCAGTGATGAAGGGGGTTGTCAGCATCCCCAAAGTAATAATAGGCTTACCTGGTTTGAGCACAATGATTTATGTGGCTTTCAGAAGGGTGATTTTTTTTAAATTTATTATTATTTTTTCTTTAATTCAGAGTTCAGATCTAGTGTAGAAATCTTTATAGTTATAAAGGTCTGTAGTAAAACCTTTTCATCATTGCTCAGAACTGATCAGCCTTTTATACACACACACCTGCAGCCAGTTCTTACTCACCCACCAGTAAGTCGTGAGTTATCCACTGTTACCATTACACACACGCACGCCTTATTTTAAATTATTCTTTACATCTCAGAACTACAGAGATCATGCATCAGGTAGACTAGGAGGTCTTCAGATGCTCAGATTTGGCTATTTTCATCATTGATCCACTTCATTTTTTAAAAAAGATTTATTTATTGGCTGTGCCGGGTCTTTGTTGCTGCGAGTGGGCTTTCTCTAGTGGCAGTGAGCAGAAAACTACTCTCTCGGACTATTCTCTAGTTGCCGTGTGCGGGCTTCTCACTTCGTGGCTTCTCTTATTGCAAAGCAAGGCTCTAGAGCACACGGGCTCAGTAGTAGTGGCTGACAGGCTTAGCTGGCCTGCGGCATGTGGGATTTCAGTTCCTGGACTAGGGATTGAACCCATGCCCCCGGCATTGGCAGGAGGATTCTTACTGGACCACCAGGGAAGTCCCAGGAGAGCGATTTTCTATTTAAGTCTGCATATTAAAACTTTTATGATAATTCTTTTCATAATATATCTTTGCCACATGTAACTTTGATATTCAGTGAAATAATGGGTTCTAATACAATTCAATTTTTTGTTACTTATGAATTCCTATTGGATCCTTTTTGCAAGTATAAGGCAGGTTTTATTTGATCAAGAAGAGGTATGGCTTTCTTTTTTATGAGTCACGGCCACTTATTCTTCCTTCCCCTAAAATTTTTTTTTATCACTACTATCTAAACAGAACATTTTTATCACTCCTCAAAAATCCTGTACCTAATGGCAGTCACTCTTTATTCCTCCCTCCCCCACAACCCTTGATAACTGCTCTATTTTCTGTCTCTATGGATTTTGCCTATTTCTGTACACTTCATTTAAATGGAATCATATAATATGTGGCTTTTTATGTCTGTTTTCTTTCACTTTGCATAATGTTTTCTGGATTCAGCCATGTTGTACTTACTTCGTATGGTCAAATAATATTACACTTTATGGATATATCACATTTTGTTTATCCCTTCAGGTGATAGACTCTTACTGGATTTTAATATATAATGTGCTCTATTTACATTAATAAAATGATGTTCAACTATTTTCAATACCTATTGGTGAAAAGTATTCAATTTTTGTTTCTGCCACCAGAAAAAGACCTTGCAAAAAGTGTAAGACATGTATTCTGGTGCATCTCGTATACTAGTAAATACACTACAGTTTACCCTGTACTATGCAGTGAAAACTGAACCATGCAAGAGCCTGAAGAAAACTCTCTGGGCAACCCTTCTACCTCCATGCCAAGATCTCAACAGAGGCTGACAAAAGTAAAACCAAGAAAGTCCACTTACGAGAAAGGGTCAGTCCTTAGAGGTGGGATTCTGCTGGATTCACCTGGAAGTATATCAAACACTGGTCCCTTTTCTTCAATACAGTTTGCAGAATTACTGTCAGGATTGCAGCGTACCCACTGGTACCTGGCTCTCTGCACAGGAGAACCTGCCCAAACAAGGAAACCTCAATGGTCAATAAGTATCTCTTACACAGCTTCTAATCACTCTTTCCCTAAAAAATTTTTAATTAAATAGATTCTAAATTTGGTAGGTAAGGTGTGGACAGGTTTTATGACCATTAATATAACAGGAGCACCCACTGTTTCCCAGCCCTTTATACGTAGTTTATCCTTCTCACACTACACCTGTGCAAAGTAGCCTAGAGTTTAACATTAGAATAGGCTTTGGTAGTTAGGTGCCTCTGCTACTGGTGACCTGTGAAACCTTCACTTCCCCAAGTCCCCACCAGAAAACTCAGGTACTAAGAGTGTATCTTTTTCATAAGGTAGTCACAAAAATTAAATGAGAAAATGCATGTAAAGATCTTAACATAGTGCCAGGCACACAGTAAATAAACACCTAATAACTATTATTGTCTCTGTACTATTATTTCCACTTTATACAACGGAAAACTGAGGCTGCACAGGTACTAAGCACCCAGAATTCAACCCTGTATCTGACCCCAAAGTCTGCCTCTTCTGATAGAGATGAGTCAAATTATGTTCAGAAAGGTTAAGAAATGTACTAAATAGTCCTGACATATTACAGAACCCTAGTTCTTTGGGGCCATGTGGTATTCTTGAGAATGAAAAGCAGATTAAAAACTTAGCCTCTTTCTTTGGCCTCACATCTAGTCAGAGATTTCAAAAGTCAAGTCTTCTGTTCACCAAAACTGGGCTTTCACAGCCTCTTTTAATTTCTACATAAAAGGCTCTATATCCTGTGTTAAGAAGTTACATAGGAGATCTCTTATTAATTTACGAAATAAATTTCATTCCTCAGTTTAGCAGGGATGGAACCCTGGTGGTGAGAAATACTTCACTACCCTGCCAAAGGATCGTCTACTCTACGTCTCAAGTACATACTTGATTCACACAAGTACAGCTAATTGTCACCTAACATGAAGGAGCACATCTAAAACTCTGTAAAGAAGAATATAAGATTTTTAGGGGCACCACTGACTAAAGCGACCTTTTCCTGGCCAAGCACAAGCATAACTACTTGCACGAGTTATCTATCATACAGTAGGAGGTCCTGGTAAAGAATGCGGACTAACAAGCTACCGCCCGGAAGCATTTGGGAAAGGTCAAAAGGAAACAGGAGATGACAGTCCGTGTGTCCTACAAACCTCCCAGAATCCTCCTCACTAGAATCCATCTTGGCTGAGCGATGTGTGTGCTACGAGGAAGGACCCTGAATCAGAATAACTAGCCAGAGACAACCTGAAAACTAACCCCACTACCATAAAACCCAAGACTGCGAATTACGTGGAAGAGCAGTTCTCCTGGGTGCCCTATCCTGCTGCTCTCTGCCCGGGTGTCCCTTCTCAGTAAAGTCTCTTGCTTTCTCAGTGCGTGTGTCTTCTTGGACAATTTATTTCTGAGTATTAGACAAGAATCCACTCTCAGGCCATGGAAGGGGTCCCTTTTCCTGCAAGAGTTTTAAAGCCCAGTACATTATTATTCTGTACAGGTTGAGATGCAACTGATAACACATATTTAAGAAAACAAAACAAAATGAAGAACAGTGTTGTGGATAATCACTGCAATATTTTTTGCAGTACCAAAGACTATAAAGTTAAATGTTAATGAATTAAGGTGCAGCCTACAATACTATGCAGCTATTAAAAGAATGTGGCAGTTCTCTGGGTACTGATATATAATAATCTCCAAGTGTGTGTGTGTGTGCATAGTACATATATGTATATGTGTGTGTGTGTATACACACACATACATATATATTTTTGGCCATGCTGTGTGGCTTGCAAGAACTTAGGTTTGAACGTGCCCTCAGTAGTTAAAGCATGGAGTCTTAACCACTGGGCTTCTAGGGAATTCCCTACAAAGTTAAAAAAAGTAAAGAATACTATGCATTGTGTGTTACCATTTGTGTTTGTTTTGGGTTTTTTTTGGAATTTATTTACATACAAGCTTATTTGCACAGAACACCTCTGAAAAGATACACAGCAAACTGATCATCTTGGTGAAGGGAATTGGTGGCTAGAAGAGAGTGGAAGGAAGAACGCTGACTTTTCACTGCATAACCTTTTGAACTTTTAGATTCTTGAGTCATACTTATGTATTATCTTTCAAAATTAATTATTTTTAACAGCTTTATTAAGGTGGATTTGGCATTCAATAAACTGTGCATATATAAAGTGTATAATTTAATGTTTCAGCAAGTGGATACACCATGGAACCATCACCACAATCAAAGGTATTAATATATCCAACATCCCCCAGACTTTTCTTGTGCCCCTCTGTGACCCTGCCCTTCTCCCTCCCTTCTCCCGACTCTCCCCAACCCCCACTCAATCATCAGTTTGCTTTCTGTCATTACAAATTAGTTTGCATTTTCTAGATTTTATGTAAATGGACTCATAGAGCTACTTGTCAAAAGTTTCCTGACTTTAAATTAACTCAGGGTCTAGAGGGCGCTCTATCTTTTATAGTACTCTCTCCTAAAAGTGGAGAGTCTATTTGATATTCCTTAAAACTTTGAAAAAATGTGGCAAAGAAAAAAAAAGTTACTCCTAATCGCATTACCCAAACCCCTAGAGACCATCAATTTTAGAGTTTTCTTTTTTCCTTCTGAGTATCAGTATTTCTCAGAGAGTATGCACGAGTTGTTTCCCTTCTCAGCTGTCAGAGGTTGAACAGTGGAGCCTCTACCAAGGTCAAATTCACTTTATATCTCAGTGGGATGGCCAAGGACTTTGTTCTTAAAAGACTGCAGACCCACAGACTTTTGCAAAATGTTCTCTTTCCTTATGAACCTGTATTATGTCTATTTATACTCAACTTTGTCCTAGTTAATAGTTCTGATTAATTTTATAAATACAGCTTTGTTAGGTTTCATTAAGATATACATATATATGGAGGGTATAAAGAATTCATGATGCCGTTCACCCTAGTATTATATAAAATAGGAAAACAGTAAACTAATCAAAACAATAGAAAATACTAAGATTAATTATGAGGCATTAATATGAGAGAATATTAACCAAATGGGAAAAAAGTAGTAGTTATGAAAAAGACTACATAGCATCATAGGAAAATTTATATTAAAAAATGAGTTAAACAGAGCAGAATGCCATTCTATGCATAATAGTTGTTAATGCAACTACATATATAGATATGGGGGATGGGAGGAAATACCCAGAAATAGCTATAGTGGCAGGCTCTGGTGATTTTTTTTCTTACTTTGTTTTCTAAATTACTGTAATAAACAATATTCTTTTAAAATATAAAGCAAAGACTCTAATGTAGAAAGTAAATGTTCTTCCATTGTTTTCCTTCTTTCTTTCCTTCTGTCTTGCTTTCATTTTTTTTCTTTCTTTTAGAACTACTACTCTGTCATACCCTTCCCCATAGTTCCTGAATATAGCTTACAAATTTCTGGTCTGGGACACTAGTCATCCAGAATGGATTAGCTTTGTCACTGCTTAGAGGCTGAAAGTAAGGTTACCAGATGACATTACAATGGCCGACCCTTACTAGCTATATAACTGTAACCTCCCTGTACCTCAGTTTCCTCATCCATAAAATGGGGACAGTAATAGATCTAATAATAAGATACAAATATTAGGTTCTTAGAGTAGTACCTAGCACCATTGTCAGAGCTCTGTAAAGGCTAGTTTCTGTGATGAAGAGGAGGATGACAATGACCTACTGACCTATCTCTGATAGAGATAAACCAAATTTAAGTTCCTGTCCCATCATTTAGCACCCCTCTGATTCTCAATTTCTCATCTTTGAAATGGGAATAATAGTATCCCAAAGAGTTCCTGGTAGCTCAGCTGGTAAAGAATCCACCTGCAATGCAGGAGACTCGGGTTTGATTCCTGGGTTGGGAAGATCCACTGGAGAAGGGATAGGCTACCCACTCCAGTGTTCTTGGGCTTCCCTGGTGGCTCAGCTGGTAGAGAAACTGCCTGTGGTTCAGGAGACCTGGGTTTTATCCCTGGGTTGGGACGATCCCCTGGAGAAGGGAAAGGCTACCCACTCCAATATTCTGGCCTGGAGAATTCCATGGACTGTGTATAGTCCATGGGGTCACAAAGAGTCAGACAGGACTGAGCAACTTTCACTTTCAAAGAGTTCCAGTTTAAACAAGATAGAAGTATGTAACACATCTAGCACAAGCCTTTGTGTACAGTAGGTATTTAATACATTTTAGCTCTTTCTCTCTCTCTGATACTTCCTTGAAGAAGTTTGGCATCTAATGAATTGCTGCTTAGAAGCTTCATCGTGTGAAGTCGAGTGAAAATTCAACATCTGCTCCAGCAGAGGGCAATGTCTTCACACCCTATGCCATCTAGACCAACGCAGTCCAATAGAAACAAGAGGAACCATCCGTACACGTCTGAAATTTTCAATATTAAGACAGTCATATTTTAAAAAGTAAAAAAGAAATGTTACCTTAATTTTAAAATATTTTACTTAAACCAATACATCCAATAAACAATGTAAGTTACTAATGGATATTTTACACTTTTTTTCATACTAGGATTTTAAATCTGGTGTGCATTTTGTGCTTACACCAGGTCTGTTTGGACTTGCCACATTTCACATATTTCAAGTGCTTAGTAGCCACAAGAGGCTCCTGGCCACCATTTTGTAGAGCAGGTCTAGATATTCTCCTCTACTGCCATTGATGGCTAAGTGTCAAACCAAGAAAGTGCTTGCATAGACAGGAAGTTAAACAGAAGAGTAAAACTAATAATTTATAAAGAAGCATCCAAGTGAAAGACCCTATCTTTTCACTAGCATAAAAAACACAACTTTGACAAATTAGAAAACTAAAATACAAGTTCTTTCTAGAGTTTAGCATCTCAGCTTTTAAAATTTATAACGAGTTTCCTTTTTTGAGAGAGAGAATGTGAAAATTCTCTTTAAGGCAAGACATTTCTTTCCAACTTTTATTATTATTATTATTAGCTGCATGGCACAGCACGTGAGATCTTAGTTCCCTGACCAGGGATCAAACCCATGCCCCCTGCACTGGAAGTGTGGAGTCTTAACCACTGGGCTGCCAGGGAAGTTCCCAAGAGGAGTCTCCTTTTTTTGGGTATCAAAAATGTTCTAAAATTGACTATGGTGATGGTTGCACATATCTGTGAATATACTAAAAAATCACTGATGTACACTTTAAATGGGTGGATTGTATGGTGTATGAACTCTATCTCAATAAAGATGTTCCAAAATTTATAAGAGATCAAAAGTAGAAGTCCATCTTCCCCCAAAAAATGTTTGTCTAATTTGAGATTGGGGCTTCCCTGGTGGCTCAGCAGTAAAGAATCCTACAAGGCAGGAGACATGGGTTTGATCCCTGGGTCAGGAAGATCCCCTGCAGAAGGAAATGACTACCCACTCCAGTATCCTTGTCTGGGAAATCCTATGGACAGAGGAGCCTGGCAGGCTACAGTCCATGGGGTTGCAAAGAATCAGACACAACTTAGCGACTAAACAACACAACTTGAGACTGATGATTTTACTTCGTTTGTTTTAATTTTAAAAAGTTTTATTGGTGTTTAACATATTTAACCCAGCATACAATTCACTCTTCTAATATGTAAATTTCAGTGTTTTTTTTAGCATATTCATAGGTATGTACAACTATCACTACAAATTTAGAACAATTTTATCATCACAGAGAAATCCTCTGTCCTTTAGCTATCCAACTCTGTATCTTATGCGTCTCATCCCTAAGTAACCAGTAATCAATCTACTTTTTGTCTCTGTATTTTTTTTTTTACCAAATTGGACATTTTATATAAATAAAATAATATGAGGTGGGTTTCTTTTTTAAGTATAACTGACCTATAACACTGTATTTGTTTCAGATGCATAACATAGTGATCCTCCATTGTTATATGTTACAAAAAATTGATTAACACAGATTGGGGATCTTAAATCTGCTTTAAAATAAAGAACATGGTTACAGATACCAAGTTCCTGATATATTTATTCAAGAGTGTTGGCGGGATGTGAAAATTCAACAGTTCTAGCCCCCTAATGTGTGGGAGTATCTTGATTCTCTTTTGCTTGAAAGAAGTGTCTTGTGATTACCGTAATTTAAAAAATAAGAGGAAACATGCTCATGGACAGAAAAATGATCTTCCTAAGAGGTCCCACTTACAAATCTCCTGGTTAATTCTGTAGTGGATTCAAGGAAGAAGAATGTTTTTTATTTGGAATCACTTCCCTTACTGCCTACCCCTGTCCTTTCTCTCTGTGTCTCTGTCTTTGTCTCTCTTTCACACATACGCGGAGTCTACTAGTCTTACTTTAGCAAAACACTTTCTATGAATAAACATTACCATTTATAAAAATAAATCTCTGACACTGGGCAAATAACTTACCCCAGTAATCTCTCTGTATCTTTTTATATTATATCAATATTTCCCCAACATTATCACAGTTTACTAATTTCCTGTTTTTAATGGAGACTTGCTGCGGGTTTGTTAGAAAAACTTTAAATTTGCCATGTTAGGGGAGAAAAAAGACCATTTTCATTCATTATTTAGTGGCATCCATACAGACATCACTATCTAGGTTGGAGCTGCTTCCTACTGGCCAATCAGTTGCACAAGATTCCTCACCCTTGTGTGGTTTGACAAGCTATAAAAAGTTCCAAGTTTACTTTCAATTTCTCCCTCTCTGTCCCTCAACTCAGTGGTTTTTGTAGTAAGAGCTGTAGTCAAAGCAAGGTTGTTTTAAATAAAGACAATCTCTACTTCACCTAGAAAACAGCTAAATTGCAGTAGAAAGTTAATTTGAACTTGAAATCAGGTTACCAGCTCTGCCATTAATTAGTTGTAATGGGCCTAGGGCAAGTCTCATACATTTTTTGCAAGAGGTTGATGTAAAGAGGAAATGAATAATGACTGTAAGATCCAGTTTTCTTCTCTATAAATTGGTATTAACTCCTCCTCACAGGGAATATGATGACCATTTACCTGAGAATGGATGCAAAATCACTTTACAATTGAACAGCAGTGAACACTGGTGGAATCAATATTATTTTTGTGATCTCAGAGGCAATGTAGGGTGCACATAGGGCCTGGCAATGACCCCCAGCTACACCTGCTCATGGATTTTCCATTTTCCTTCTTTATGGGCATCTTTGAAAAAGAGAGTTAATAAAAGAATTCGGGATTCACAGGTCTCATCAGTAATCTCCTGGAGCTCTACATTAAATTGATTAGCCATCTGTCCTCTCCAGGGTTGGGTCTCCCACACCTTGCCAAATTTCCATCTCTTTGCATTTGGTAGATGGGCTTTTATAGCATGTTTTTATTTCAGCTTCACTTATAGTCATTGATGTGGGCTGCATTGTGTCGCTCCAATTCAATGTATTGAAGTGCTAACCCCTAGTACCTCAGAATAGGACTGTATTTGGAGATAGGAACTTAAAAGAGATAATTAAGATATAATGAGTTTACATGGATGAGCCCTAGTCCAGTATGACTGTTGTCCTTATGAGAAGAGGAGACCAGGACACAGAAACACACAAAGGACCACGTGAAGACAGAGATAAGATGGCTATCTATAAGCTAAAGAGAAAAGCTTCAGGATGAAAGCGGACATCTTGATCTTGGACTTCTAGTCTCCAGAACTGTAAGGAAATAAATTCCTATTGTTTAAGCCACCCAGCCTGTGTTACTTTGTTATGGCAGCCCTAGCAAATTAATGCAGTAACCTGAGATGTTTCACTTCAGTAAAAGCAAGCCAAAAGCCCAGTGGATTTGCTCATTCAGTTAGATCAATAGGTTAAGAAAAAAAATTATTTCTAAGTGGGGAAAGAGTGCTACAGAATCATATCTGGCATCACATAGAATATTGTGAAATAGAAACCTCTTTGCAGCCTTACGCTGATGTCACACACACACACACACACACACACACACACACACACACACACAGCCAGTGGGTGGGCGTCTATTTCCCTTCTAATTCAAATGTGGGCACAAACCCTTAATTCCAATACCAACTGCACTTCTCCTTTGGAAACTCCCTAGTTTTTCAGTCTATTCATTCTCTCATTTTTTGGTTCTCTTCCCAACACAGAGCAAAACGTACCCAGTGATGACATAAATATTAGTACTTTACAAAATTTTATAATAGTTTCTTCACTACTTTCTGGGAAATACCTATTATATAATAAGAACACTTTTGTTTTTAGCTTTCCCTGTTGAATCTTAGTGGGAAATGTGACATTTCTGGGAGATTTTGAAGATGTAAAGATTCATCAAGCTCTGGTCAGAGTAGACCCAACACTAACAGGTCATTCAAGTCTGTTCTACAAACATGGACTTGACTGCCTGGATCTTGTCAGAACACATTAGGGAATTACTTCATTGGCTGAAGGTTTTCCCTGAAAGATTGGAGTAAAGCCTGTTCCTTACAATCAACAATGTTTTATCCTTTAAAAAATAAATAGATTAATGGAAAAGGTTCATCAACATTATTTGCTGGTCTTTCTTCAATAATTGCATAACAAGAAGAAAGTAATTTTATAAATTTCCAACATATAATGAATGTATCTGAGGTTATATGTACAATTTCATTTCCACCAGAAGTAAAAACAAGACAACTAGAAGTCACTTCGGAAAACGTATCTAGGATATGTGCATCGCTATGACTCAATACTTCCTTTACGATTTGGAGGAATTTAGTGTTTTTCTACTACAAATTCTCCCATCTACTTATCAGGCCATGACTATAATCCTTTATTTACCAAAGGAGAAGAAACTATGTTTTTCTTACAAACTGATCATTTTCATTTTCTTAGTAAAGGTTTTGTTTCATTCTGACTAAACAATCCAAAATGATAGACTTAACAAGAATTTTCCAAATATGCTGTTTCTGTGAGCAACAACACAATTACTAAAATTCTTTAGTCTTTCTTTAAAATCTGAGAGGGTATTAATTAGCTATGTCTAAACATAATTGAATTTTCACTAAGAACCAGGTCTTAAAAAGGAGAGAAAATACAAGCAAATTTACTCTGATTTTAAAAATAGTATTTCCCAGTGTCAAAATAATTATGACATCACTAATTATTAAAACTTGGGATAGATGTGAGCACTTATACATAAACCATTTTCTCTATTCCTTTCTTGAGCCTTTAAAAATTTGTAAGCCATTTTCACCTGACAATAAAAGAATACATTTCAATCATTTTAAGAACTTACAAGGCCATAGCTGCCTCAGAGTTTAACTTTTTTTTTTTTTTTTTTTTTTGGTACCAAACTTAACCAACTTCACTCTAAGGAGTTCAGCTACCCCAAATTCTTTTTTCCCCCTTGGCCTACTTTCCTATAATATACTATATTCTACACCTTAGAGTGAATATAATCATTTGTGTGGATCCTGGGGTATACACGAAGATTATAAGGTGATAAAGTTACTGGTCTTACCTTGAACTGAAGATGAAATCAGGATGAAGGCAAGAGCCAGAACAAGCCTAGTGCACTGGAGGAGCACCTGCATGGTGGCCAGCTTGCTTCAGCTCCACCGCCTGCACACTGCCAGCACAACAGGGAAGTGTAGCCGGGTGCTCTCTGTCCCTTTTAGAAAGGGTTCCAAAACCTCAAACCCTGCCCAGAACACACGTCACAGTTTCCTGAACAAATAGAAAGAGATCCACATCAACCCCAGAAAGATTTAGAAAAAAAAAGAAAAAGGCAGCAAAATAACTATTCATACCCGTTATGAAACTGCAGTGAACTCTCCCCAGGTCTGCTTTCTCAAAAGTTTTGTTGTTTGCCACTTTCCTGTTAGAAATTTTTTTCCCACTGAAACAGTAGAATCAGCATTCAGGACACTTTGTTTTTTCTTTCTTCAGGTAACAATCTAAACACAAGTCTGCTAGCCCACTGCGCAACTGATGAGATAAGGGAGTTGGATGCTGCCTTTTCATCACTGAGGCCCTTCAACATAAAATATTCTTGACTTTATTTTTCATCCAGAGTAGCATTACTCACAGAGCCAAGCATAACAAGTGAAACTTCAAAGCTGAGTTCTAATCTACAAGAAAGTGTTGTTGGATTTCAGATAACTGGTTTCTTCTTATCAAATTCTGTTTCTCCCACTGGACCACCAGCTCTCCCTCTGCCTCAAGAATCTAGTGAGGATTTTTGGTTATGAAGAACTGGGTAAAACACAAAAATTATTTTGCAGTCCTCTGCTCCTTCACACCGAGCATTTCTTATGATTTGATTCCATTTATACTCTTTTTTTTTTTTCCTTCTGGTAAAAATTTTCAACTTGACTTTCAGGTGATCTGGCCTTAAGTCAGAAATCAGAAACAAGGGGAGGTTGTCCTGTCGGTGGGCTGCTGGACCTCAGAAAACACAAAGCAAAGTAAAGGAACAGCATCTCTCCCATATCCTGGGGATTGTATACTGACTGAAGCCTGAGGAACATGAGGTACAGGCTCCATAATAACGTCACATAATAAACACAACAGTTTATAACACACTCTTGCCCTTGAAACACACACTGTCTCCGTTTCAACATGTCTAACCCTGCAATGCCCACTTTCCATTTTCATCCTCCCTCTGGCCTGTCCTTTGACAGGAGGGAGGAGTTTCCCTTCCCTTGTTCTTGGCTTCCTGCTGATTCCTTTACCATTTCCTGCCAAGGACGGGCCTCAGACTAATCGCTGAGCAGCTGTGGTGCAAGTCCACAAAGGCTGCAAAGCATGCACATTTTGACCCTCCTCCGAACCAGCTGGAAATGTGTCCAGGGACGACTGCAAGCGCAGTAATCGACCCCCAGACTCACAAATCCAGTGAGTTCCCCACCATGGAATACTAGTTTCAGATTGAAATAACAACCCTCATTTTTAGCCCCTTTTAATTCTATCCCCCAATTTAAAACCCTGGCACCAAAACAATAATCCCTGTCAATAGCTTAAATAAGTCCCCTTTCAGTAAGTTCTCAGATCTGATGAGAGCTGACGCTTTAAAATGGTAATTTTGGAGCCTTTTTCCACTTTAGTATTTTTTTTTTTATTCTCTAGGTTTTGGTGATTTTTTTTTTAAGTAGTCACAATATTCATTAGCATTTGCTCTGTTTCTGCTACACTGACAACCAACTTTCCTCTTCCAAATAGTCTTCCTCCAGCTTCATTTCCTTGTCCTCTTCAAGCTGTGGAGGAGCAGGTCACATGCCTGCGGAAGCCACAAGTCCTGGGTCTGAGCTCCCTTACCAGATGCGAGATGCCGGGCCACGCACTCCTTGCGTGCCCATCATTCTAATTCTAAGGATGGTAGGGGACACCAACGAGGGGGCACCCATGAGAGCGCATGACTGTGAGAGTCGTGTTGGCAGTGCTCCCGTGGGTTGGGTATGGTCTTCTTGCCAAGGTGTCCTCCATTAGTCAAAAAGGACCCCTATCTTTCCCTAAACCTCTACAAAAGATGAATTCCATTCCAGATTTAATCTTTCATTCATCAGGCATCCTTTTTTTTTTTTTTAATAGTTCTTCTTTTTAATGTTTATTTATTTATTTATGACCATGCTGGGTCTTTGTTGCTGTGAGGGCTTTTCTCTCCTTGCAGCAAGCGGGGGCTACCCTTCGTTGCAGCACACAAGCTTCTTATTGCAGTAGCTTCTCTTGCAGAGCACAGGCTCTCGGCATGTGGGCTTCAGTAGTTGCAGCACACGGGCTGCCCCGTGGCATGTGGCATCTCCCCGATTAGATTAACCTCGAACCCAAACCCGTTGTCTCTTGCATTAGCAGGCAGATTCTTTACCACTGAGCCACCAGGGGAGCCCCTCACCAGTCAACCTTAAATACACCTACTTTACTTGATTTACCTGTAAAATGAGTATTTTTATGCCTTAAGAGTCATCCTTGAACAGTTCCTTGTTGTCTTAAAGTGTAACTACCCCCCATCTCATTCCAGAACAATAGAAACACTATCTTTCACTAGCTATTGGCATCTCGGTGGTCTTTGGAAAAGGGGAGTCTGTTTGGAGCACTTGAACTTTCCCCATGTCACTACTCAGCAGAACACTTGTTACAACAAAGTGATGCTGTTTTAAAAGACAAATTGAGGTTGTCAGAGGAGATACTGAAGGCAGCACAAAACTGTTCCAAGGGACAGCTCCAGGGTTCAGCTCTTTTTAAAAACTCCAAGTTAAAGATTCTGCCACTCAGCAGCCTCTGGGACTTTCTTGGCTCTTCACTGAGAAGGTCTTGACTCTGAACTGGGCACTCCCGCCACCCAAGAAAACAGGAAATAGATACTGTACCAACTCTGCATTGTTTCTGGAGGCTAAAAGAATGACTTTTCCATGAACTTTTTATTCCTAGAACTGGAAGAGACCTTAGAAATCACTTACCTCACTCACTCAGGTGGGAAAAGCACAAGTCCAGAAAGGTTATGTGACTTGCAGCTGGTCACACAGCTGGCAAGTGTCAATACCAGGTCAGAACTCAGATTTGTAATCATCAGAAGTCTTCCTTTTAGTCTTTTTGGTTTTTAGAGGTATGTACTGAAATATTCCTGTTTAGAATGATAAAATGACCGGGATTTGTTTCTAAATAATCCAGTTTGAGGAGAGGGAATAAGAGAGGTATAGCAGTGGGCTGATGATTGCTGAAGATGAGCAATGGGAAAAGTGGAAGTTCATTATATTAGTCTCCCTACCGTAAAATGTTTTTAAGATTTCCATAATAAAACACCTTTTAAAAAGATCAACCTTTTAAAAAGGTATCTTTATCTTTTTGGACTCCACATAAATAAGAAAACATCTCCTGAGTAAAAATTGGAGTTGGCAGAAAAAAAAATTCTTTTCTTTAAAAAGCATGTTTTTATTCTTAGATCTCAGGCATCCTTTGAATTTCCCATTCTTTCAGTTTTGCTCTCATTCCTCCCTCCCCTCGTCAGTGCATGGGGAGACCGTAGCTAAGGCAGAAAAGTATCTGGATTCTTCTGGTATAATAGGAGCAGCTACCATTGTGTCCTCAGACCTCTTACCAAGTATTTGTGGGTGGGCACCCACAGGATGAGTGCCCTAGGAGAGGGCACGGGCATCTCCAGCAGCTCTTTTCCTTGATCCTTCCTGCTCATCACTGACGCCACATATCCAGCTTCCCAGGAGCAGGTGCCCCCTTATTGAAGGTTTCCACAGTCTTCAACAATCTTGAACAAATCTTCAAACTTCCTACTCCAGAAGTTGCCCTAGGTGTTGCCAAGTATATAAAAGCTTGGGAACCCAAGTGTTTTAATCTTGAACTGGGAATAGGGGAAAGAGAGGCTCCCTTGCCCCTCATAGTTCGGTCTATAATTTGACAAGAAGAAAAGCAAATGGTACTGATGGACCTATTTGCAGGGTAGGAATAGAGATGCAGATGTAGAAAATGGACTTATGGACACAGCAGGGGAAGGAGAGGGCGGGATGAACTGAGAGAGTAGCGCTGGCATATGCTCATTACCGTGTGTAAAACAGATGGCTGGTGGGAAGTTGCTGTAAACACAGGGAGCTCAGCTTGGTGCTCTGTGATGGCCCAGAGGAGTGGAATGGGGGGGTGGAGTGGAAGGGACGCTCAAGAGGCAGGAGATATATGTATACTTATGGCTGATCACGCTGTTGTACAGCAGAAACTAACACAACATTGTAAAGCAATTGTCCTCCAATTAAAAAAGAAGAAAAACAAAGAGGCAGGGGGGATGTAGGAAATCTCCATAACTTCTGCTCAACTTTGCTGTGAATCTAAAACCGCTCTAAAAAATAAATTCTATTTTTAAAAAGAGGCATAAAAGAACTTCTCAAATTAGAGTCTAGTAGAATATGATGTTCCAGTTCCAAAACGATAGGGCTTTGAAGAACCGAAAGCTGCAGTGGAACTTGTTGAATATGATTGATGTAAATAACCAGGAACAGGGGGATGTGTTACTTTTCTTGGGAATATTTTCACAGGGATCAAAAATATGGGAGACAAATCTCTTAGGAAATATTTCAGGTGTGATGGAATGGAAATGGACACATGATTGGGGGAATAAGACCCTTTGAAAATGAATCAAGAAAGGAGGTCTTTATTTGACTTAAGTCTTATGTTTTCCCAAGACATACTGTCTATTAATACTATTCTAAATTATTTTTATATCTTTATAAAATTATATTTCCTTGTTAGAAATTAATAAATGCTTACTGTGGAAAAGTGGGCAGCTGAGGAATGGCAAAAGGGGACTTATAGGAAAGTACAAATCCCTTATCACATTCCACCCAGATTACCCTGTCATGTCCTGCCCTTGGTAATTCAAAGTAGCATACACCACTTTCTTGCTCACTGGGGTCCTGCTTATCTCCTCTTAGGGCTTTTATTTTGCACCTTAGCCTGTGGCACTACCTGGCCTCACAAGTGTCTCCAGACCTAACATGTCTCCAGAACTATCTTGATTCCAGTCAATTCTATCACCAGTCTATCATTTCGCCACCTGAATGAATGCTTTGAGCTAACCAACTATACAAATTCCCAAACTCAGTGGTAATATTTTCTAGGCTTCACAACCCAGCCTCACTCCTACTCCCCAAAATACACAGATACTGAAGTTCCACTCACTTACCTGCAATTATATTTAAGATTATCCGTCACTAAGAAAGAGAGAAATTCTTGCCCCTTAATTTGTAACCACAGAACATAAAGCAGATCTTCAACGGCCTGTTGATTTCAATCCTCTTGAGGCTGACCACATTTGCCAATAAAGTTACTACACTTTAGTTGGTTATTATTTTTTCCCAGACTCTAGGCTCATTTTTTTTTTTTTTGGCAGGAGTTGGGGTGGGGAGGTTGTTTTCGTTACAAACATGAAAATGAACAAAATCTCTTAGTTAAATGCTTTTTAGAAGCTTCACCATTTGGTCAGAGTTATTACATTGAGGTAGGAAAGGATTTTCTCATGGGAAACCTTAACTTTTAATCCCCACTAAAGAATGAAAAGAAACTGCCTACCCTCCATCCAAAGAGACAGAATCTACTGCTGGAAGAGTTGCTCTTCTGACCTCAACACTATGCTCTGCATTTAATGACCTTTATTTGATGACATACATGCCCAAATAGACTGAACTTCTAGATGAGGGTACCATGTTTCTGTATTTTTCCATAAGGCAACGAGTGAATGGATAAATGAATGAAATCTGTATTGAATACTTCTGTTTTATTGTATGTGCTAGTCTTGTCTTCATACCTTGATTATTCCAGGGATATAGTTTCAACTGGTGTAGAATATAATGGGCTCAAATAACTATTGCTTACCAAAAAGTTAACAGTGGTGTTTTCTAGACAGTAGGATGACAAATGTTTCTTCATTACCCTTTGTAGACTATGCCAAATTTTGTAGAATAACATTATGGATCATCTTAGTAATCGAGGAAAACACAATAAAAATATTTTGGTTGTTTTCAAAAGTTAACTTAAAAAAAAAAACACTTTTAGTAGCAAGTATTCTTTGGATAACCTCCCCGGAGACAGACACAGTGAGACTAAAGCAGTTGAGTCAGAGATCAGCTCTCAGGAACTGCCTGATAAAGGTAATTTTCCTCAAGGCAATGTAGCTGGGAATACCATGCACTAAGTCGCTTCAGTCACATCCAACTCTTTGAGACACTATGGACTATAACCCCTAGGCTCCTCTGTCCACGGGATTCTCCAGGCAAGAATACTGGAGTGGGTAGCCATTTCCTTCTCCAGCAGATCTCCCCAACCAGGGATTGAACTCACATCTCTTATGTCTCATGCATTGGCAGGCATGTTCTTTACCACTAGTGCCACCTGGGAAGCCCCAGGAATACCATAGACTGAGGGAAAGTAGCAGTCAGGGAGGCTGAAGGGAAAGAACATTTTGTGAGTTAGGTAGATAATCCAATATCATCACAGATGAAACAAGAAGAGTTTCTTTTCAGATTTTAAAATATCCACAGAGATAATAATACTACCAGCTCATGGGGGTGGGGGCTTCCCTGGTGGCTCAGCGTTAAAGAATCTGCCTGCAATACAGGAGACACAGGGTTCGATCTCTGGGTCAGGAAGATCCCTTGGAGAAGGAAATGACAACCCACTCCAGTATTCCTGCCTGGGAAATCCCATGGACAGAGGAACCTGGAGGGTTACAGTCCATGGGGTCTCAAAAGAGTCAGACATGACTTACCGACAAAACAGCAACAATATGGGGGTGGAAACGAGGTCTCTTTCACTCTTTCCATTAACTTGGAAATAGGAAAATGAAACGCTCTTCAAATAATGAATTGGAGGAAAGATGTACAAATTCACCCTAAAACAGAATGAAGAAAGGGACAGATGAAGAGAGAAATCGCATTAGTCTTTGCCAAGGCACATCCTACTCTAAAGACTAAACTGAAATCTCCTTGAATGGAATCAGAGAGCATTTCCCTAGGGGGAAAGGGCTGGTCTCTCCTTCTGGGCTGCTAGGAATGGCTGAGCAGGTCAAGTTTGCAAAATTTCTGTTTTAAGGGATATAGTTTTTATATTCAGATTCATGCACCTAAAAAAAATATGAACCCAAGGTGCTCAGAACGTTAGTGTCTGCTCTCATTCTCATAGCTGCTGCCTTTTGGTTAATGAGGTTCCCGCTAGGGCTAAGTGACTTGTGCTAGAAGGGCTCATGAACGAGCAGGACACTGCAGAATTAGCTCTGCAAGGCTTTCCTATCACTTCTGGCTTTCCTACAATGCTACTTCCCAGAGCTTCCAAAGAGAACCCCAAAAGACATTCTACTTCCCATCTTTATCTCTGTCTCAACTACTTTAGTCTCAAGTGATACTCAATAAAGGTATTATCCCAACATTTGCACTTTAATAGAGATGATAACCATTAATAAACTTATTTTAGATTTTAATCCTCAAGACAAGCAAAGGTGGAGGATGAGGTTAGTGGGGAGGGATAGACCGTTAGGGGCAAGTAAGAGCTTGCTCAATCTATCTCTGTTCAAAACCACACTGTTGGACTTGTAGGGCTTGCATCAAGAACCTCCTTGTTCCATATGACCAGGAGACCCCCGTCTTCCCAGAGGCCATACTGGTTATCATAGTAGTGATTGGGACAAATTCAGGACATAGCATGACTAACCCACCCAAGCTCCCTGCCCAGAACCATCCTCTTGCCATTTAGAACTGCAGTGTCCATCAGGGTAGCTACATGTGGCTATTAAGTACTTGAAATGTGACTAGTCTCAATTGAGATGTTCTGTATTTGTAAAGCATACATTGGATTTCAAAGACATAGTAAGAAAAAAAGAATATAAAATCTCATTAATAATTTCTCTACATATTCATATTATTATCAAAATACTATTTTAGATATATTAGGTTAAAATGTATTATTAAAATTAATTTCACCTGTTTCATTTTACTTTTTTAAATATGGCTACCAGAAAATTTGAAATCAAATTTGGTGGCCTGCATTTGTGGATTGCATATTAGACAGTTTTGGCTTAGAAAAGGGAGGCTTCTTAAAGATTAAAAAACATATTGGTTAGAAAGAAGAGAGGCACAAAGAACTATATTCAATATCAAGTGATAAACCACAATGGAAAATAATATTTTAAAAAACAATATATATATTTAACTGAATTACTTTTCTGTACAGCAGTAATTACTACAACTATAAATCAAGTATACTTCAATTAAAAGTAAATATTTCCATAACAAAAAATTAAGAAAAATAAAGACAGTGAGAGATGCATGACCTGCAAGTGTGCTTGCGTTGAAAATGACCCTAAATAGGTGCTGCTCAATGTAAAACGCTCATTGGTTAGGAGGAATCCATGTAACCCAAAGAAAAAACACCTACTGGTGACTTTTTCATTAGGACGTATGTACAATTAGATTTCATTGTTTAATTCACTTGATGATCATAACTGCATTGTGCAATAGCATCGTTTTTACACCTATTATGCACATGAGGAAACTGAGGCACAGAGAGGTACGAATACAGGTGGGATTTGACTTCTGGCAGTCAGACTTCAGATGCTGACTTGTACCTGTTCTGCGACCCCTCACATAAGCGCTCCTTCCTGGGGGGGACTTCTGTTTGTTAGTCTTGTTTCCCAAGCAGGCCCACCTCAACTTTGTCCTGGCACTAAAAAATCAAACACTCCAGTCTGTCAAGGATAGGGAAAGCCCCTATCCTCAGGGCTCTGAATCCTGGAGTTTGGGCCAACCCAAGTACCTGAAAATATGGTGCTCTCAAACTCTTCTTAGCAACTCAGTAGACTGTGAGGACACAGTTTTGCATTTCTAGACCCTGCAGCCTAAAGGCTAGGAAGTTTTGCTGGGTTTTCATCTTTTTAAATTTGTCAGAAACCGTTTTTTTCACCTTACATAATACTTTCCAAACTTTCCCAAACTGACAGTTGGCTGCTTGCAAATGTTCTGAAGCTCAGCTAAGGAAATATTCTCAGGGAGCAGCCCAGAGGCCCTCAGAGCCCAGTTCCCACAAAGGCATGACAGTTAAATGCTGGTGAGAGGAAACCTTTTGCCTCTTTCACCTCGTTTTTTTTTTCTCCTAACCAAAAGCCATATTCTCGCCTTTGTTTTCCTCAGAAACCACTGAAGTTAGCTAGCTTTGCTTTTAAAAAGGCTCAAAAATAAGAATAATTTTCTTACTCTTGCTGGAAAGATGCCACAATTGCCATCTTATTTGTAACTTTGTTATTATTATTGTAACCATTGTTATTATTATTATTATTATAAAGTACACTCAAGGGGTTGGTGGGTAAGAGGGAGGGGCCAGATGTTCCCTGTCTTCTTTGACAGATGTGGTAGCTGAGGACCAGGGAGCATGCGACACAGTCAAGGCGATGGCCTATTATGTAAGAGCCTGGATAGAGTCTCATTTCGCTTGGCCCAGAGGTTTGGGCAGAACCTGGTTCCCTGGGTCCGATAAGTCATCCCACCCAAGCAGGGCAGCCACGGAGCAATTAGCATAGGCATGTGTGGCCTCCTGCCTTCTTCCCCTGGCCTCTTCTCAGATTCTTTATCTTTTGGGTGGCCACTTCCTGATGTTTTTTCTTTGGGACTTTAACTATTTCCACTACCTGAAATGCTGGATTCCCAGACACCCTCAAGGCTAAATCCCTTACCTTTTTCAAGTCTTCACTCAAACTGGACCTTCACAGAAGGCCCTGCTTCTCGTCTAATGGCTTTCCCGGTGATGGTGGTGGTTTAGCTGCTAAGTCTTATCTGACTCTTTGCAACCCCATGGACTACGGGCCCCCAGGCTTCTCTGGCCATGGGATTTTACACCTAAGAATACTGGAATGGGTTGCCATTTCCTACTCCAGGGGATCTTTCTAAACCACGGATTGAACCCTCATCTCCTGCACTGCAGGAAGATTCTTCACTCTGAGACAGCGGGGAAGCCGGGAATCCCTGGTTGATCAGCGGTAAAGAATCTTTCTGCAATGCAGAAGATGAGGGTTTGATTTGTGGGTCGGGAAGATCCCCTGGAGTAGGAAATGGCAATCCACTCCAGTATTCTTGCTGGAAAATCCCTTGACAGAGGAAGCTGATGGTCCATGGGATCACAAAGAGACAGATGATGCTCTCATGCTTCCTATCCAATACTGCAGCCTCCTAGCCCCCTTCCTTTTCTTTTTTAACTATAGCATTTATTAACTAATTGTCTTCCTTCTCCACTAAAATATAAGCTCCATGAGAAGAGGGACTTTTGTTCATTGATGTTCCCCAAGGGTGCAGAAGAACCCGTGGTCATAGTAGGTGCTCCATAAACACTGGGTGAAATGGAAATTGTTCAAAGCTGTTCTTGGTGCTTACCAGTTCAGCCAGTAAGAACTTCAGGGCAAGGACTGTGTCCCCACCACAGACCCACAAGTGCAGTGCCAGCACATAGGCAAACCCTTATGTTCAAAGTAAATTCTAATCTGCATAAAAATGTCAGGAGAGGAGGTTTTGTGGATAACTTTTTTTTTTTACTACTTCTTTTCACTTTTATTTCCTGTCTGAATATGAAAATAACAAATCAAGCTAAAACAAAACTCTGAAGACCCCATGTGCTCTCTGGGTGTGACCCTCATTGTCTAGTACGTAACCAGTGAGAGAGAGCCTGTAAACTCCAAACACTGTTCTCAGGGCAGGGGACAGGAAACCAAGCCAGTGGAAAGAAGCCAGGTCCTTCTTCCTCAGAGAGATTTTGAGACATCATAAGACTATTTTCAAGCATGAGAAAGAACATGCTGATGGGCAATTTTCCATCCCTACAGGTAACAGAGCAAGAGAAAAATGCCCGTTTCTGACTATAAGAGCATTCAAATGAGATTTAGAGAATACTTGCCTTAGAAGGAGATGAAATATCAGCAGAATATAATCAGGGGAAATTTGAGATGCCTAACTCTGGAGTAAAAAAACTTCTGATTAAAAAAAGAGTAAGGACCTCACTGGCAGGCCAGAGATTAAGACTCTGTCCTTCCACCACAGAGGGCACAGCTTCAATCCCTGGCTGGAGAATTAAGATCCCACATGTTGTACAAGGCAGCCAGAAACAGAGGGAGAACATTAAAAAAAAAAAAAAAAAGCAAACAAGTAAAACTCTTACATTCATAGGACAAAGTTGATGTTTCTTTTCCCAATTCTGGATTCTAAACATTAGGGTCATACTGTGGCAAGAAAATGGTGTGGTTGGGAGCTGAGGCTTAGACTCAGACTGCTTGGGTTTAAACTTGACACATCCTAGCTATGATGCTGGGCAAGTTGTTTAATGAGTTGTGCCTCAGTTTTTCTACCTTTTAAATTGGGTGATAATTACATCAACCTCCAAGGAACACCAAGGATCAGACAAGCGCATTCACCTTCCTGTGAAGATCCGGCACCCTGCGATAAGGAACAAAATCAGGCAGGCCCTCAGTCAGTGCCCAGTGAGCAGGCTCTCTTACCATATGGGCATGGTGAAGTTAGTAGTCCATAAAGGTAGAGGTGGAAAACTGGAATAGGGAGCGCAGGGTGACCTTAGTGGAGACAGCAGCTGCAAGGAGACACACTACCTCTGCGAACTGGAGGGTGGGAAACGAGGGTTGGAGGCAATGAAAGGGTGGACAATTGGGAACTCTACAAGGTAAAAAAGCAGGAGCAAAAGCTTCCTGACAATCCCATTCACCATTGCAATGAAAAGAGTAAAATACTTAGGAATAAATTTACCTAAAGAAACAAAAGACCTATATATAGAAAACTATAAAACACTGATGAAAGAAATCAAAGATGATACAAATAGATTGAGAAATATACATGTTCATGGATCAGAAGAATCAATATAGTGAAAATGAGTATACTACCCAAAGCAATCTATAGATTCAATGCAATCCCTATCAAGCTACCAATGGTATTTTTCATGGAACTAGAACAAATAATTTCACAGTTTGTATGGAAACACATAAAACCTCAAATAGCCAAAGCAATCTTGAGGAAGAATGGAACTGGAGGAATCGACCTACCTAACTTCAGGCTATGCTACAAAGCTACGGTCATCAAGACAGTATGCTACTGGCACAAAGAAAGAAAAATAGATCAATGGAACAAAACAGAAAGTCCAGAGATAAATGCACATACCTGTGGGCACCTTATCATTGTTTACAAAGGAGACAAAAATATACAATGGAGAAAAGACAATCTCTTTAACAAGTGGTGCTGGGGAAACTGGTCAACCACCTGCAAAAGAATTAAACTAGAACACTTTCCAACACCATACACAAAAATTAACTCAAAATGGATTAAAGATCTAAATGTAAGACCAGAAACTATAAAACTCCTAGAGGAAAACAGGCAGAACACTCTCTGACATAAATCACAAGAAGATCCTCTATGGCCCACCTCCCAGAGTAATGGAAATAAAAGAAAAAAATAAATAAATGGGACCTAATTAAACTTAAAAGCTTTTACACAATGAAGGAAACTATAAGCAAGGTGAAAATACAGCCTTCAGAATGGGAGAAAATAATAGCAAATGGAGCAACTGACAAAGAATTGATCTCAAAAATATACAAGCAGGTCATGCCAGCTCAATACCAGAAAAATAAATGACCCAATCAAAAAATGGGCCAAAGAACTAAACAGACATTTCTCCAAAGAAGACATACAGATGGCTAACAAATACATGAAAAGATGCTCAGCATCACTCATTATCAGAGAAATACAAATCAAAACCACAATGAGGTACCACTTTACACCAGTCAGAATGATTGCTATTGAAAAGTCTACAAACAATAAATGCTGGAGAGAGTGTGGAGAAAAGGGAACCCTCTTACACTGTTGGTGGAAATGCCAACTAGTCAGCCACCATGGAGAACAGTGTGGAGAGTCCTTAAAAAACTGGAAATAGAATTTCCATACAACCCAGCAATCCCACTGCTGGGCATACACACCAAGGAAACCAGAATTGAGAGACACATGTACCCCAAGGTTCATCACAGCACTGTTTACAATAGCTAGGACATGGAAGAAACCTAGATGTCCATCGGCAGATGAATGGATAAGACAGTTGTGGTGTATACACAATGGAATAATACTCAGATATTACAAGGAACACATTTGAGTCAGTTCTAATGAGGTGGATGAAACTGGACCTATTATACAGAGTGAAGTAAGTCAGAAAGAAAAACACCAATAAAGTATATCAATGTATATATATGGAATTTAGAAAGATGATAATGACAACCCTATATGTGAGACAGCAAAAGAGACAGAGATATAAAGACCTTTGGACTCTGGGAGAAGGTGAGGGTGGGATGATTTGAGAGAATAGCACTGAAACATGAATATTACCGTATGTGAAACAGGTGAACAGTCCAAATTTGATGCATGAAACATGGCACTCAAAGCTGGTGCACTAGGACAACCCAGAGGGATGGAATGGAGAGGGAGGTGGGAGGTGGGTTCGGGATGGGGGGACACATGTACACCCGTGGCTGATTCATGTCAATGTGTGGCAAAAATCACCACAATACTGTAAGATAATTAGCCTCCAATTATAATAAATTAATTTAATGTTTTTTTTAAAAGCTTCCTGAGAAACTGTTAACTTGTTTTCTAAAATCTAGGGTGAGGAGGGGCCTGCTAGATGCCAGGCAGGATGTGTGTATGAAATCTGATCTTCACACAATTCTGCCAGGTTAACCTGACCAGCTCAAGCTGGCTGGTAAAGGGGAAGAGCCAGGACAGACTGAGGCATCTGTCCATCTCTGTTCATGAGGCCACATATAATTACAATAATCATCACTCTTATAAAAGATGAGCAGGCTTTGTTCTAAGTGCTTTTCACATATCAACACATTTAATCCTGTCACAGTTCACTGAGGATGGTACTAGTGAGGAAGCTGAGGATAGAATTTGATCAGCTGAGGCCAAGGTCCAAAAGAGTAGAGCAGAGGGGACCTCCCCAACACAGGGCAGGCCTCCAGAGTCGAGGCTGAGGTGGGCTCCTAGAGGAAAGAGAGCCCCGACATAGGCCCCGCTAATCCCATTACCACCCAGTGCCCAGAGCCAGCTTGTTATAACACAAACCAGACCAAGTCACACCCCTCCAGACCTTCTGAAGGCAGAGCCACCCAGTCAAGCACAGTTTCTCTCCAGCAGAAATTTCTATTTAAGGCCTCTTAATCCTGGCCTCAAAGTCTTCTTAGAAGGAGCGTCTCTGATAGGATCCATCTGCAGCATCTCCTCTTCTGTGGTGTGTATGTGAAGCAGAGATAGGGAAAACCTAATGACGGGTGTGTGAGGCAAGACCCCACAGAGGTCCAAGCCCTGGAGATGAGCAGGGCCTAGAGATCTCCAACCGAGGTTCAGTCCCCTAAAGAGGATAGTTACTATCTCAGAGCAGCCACAGAGGATGAGGTTAGTGTCACCCCTTAATGCCTTCTGCAGGTGAGGGGAGATGGGAGGCAGGGTCCTGCTCTGCTTAGGTCCAGTGTCCCCTGGATGCCATGTTCCTGGCTGTCCCAACCCTTTTCCCACCCTGGCCTGTCATGACACCAGCATGGAAGCTGGTAAGGGCAGGGACTGGTTCTATATCGGTAGCCAGCAGAAAGGAGGCCCTCAGAATATTTTTGTAGACCAGACACAGCTGGATCCAGTGCATACTGTATACAGCATGAGGGTTCAGAGCATGGTTGAACCAAACTGCCTGTGTTCACTTCCCTGCTCTGACATCTGCTAGCTGAATGCCTTGGGGAGCCTTTAACTTGCATGTACTCCAGTTTCCGCACTTGTTAAAAATGGGGCAATACTACTTCCTTCACAAGGATGTTATGAGAATTAAGTGAGTTGAAGCAGGAAGCCCTCTGGTAGTTAGTGCTCAATCGTTGTTAACTGTCAATTAGTGCTACTATATTTAGCTGCATAATACTGGGCAAATCACATCTCTGAGCCTTGGTTTTTGTTCATGCAAAATAGTGATATTATCCACCTCACAGAGTTGCTGGGAAGATTGAGAATATCATGTATAGAGGACTTAGTACATGGCTTGGAAAACAATGGGTAAGAAGTCAGCCATTTACTGTGTTGGGCAGATTTTATTTTCCTGTGCTCCAAAATCACTGTAGATAGTAGCTGCAGCCCTGAAATTAAAAGATGTTTGCTCCTTGTAAGAAAAGCTATGACAAACCTAGACAGCATATTAAAAAGCAGAGACATTACTTTACTGACAAAGGTCCATGTAGTCAAAGCTTCAGTTTTTCCAGTAGTCATTTATGAATGTGAGAGTTGGATCATAAAGAAAACTGAGCACCAAAGAGTTGATGCTTTTAAACTGGTGTTGGAGAAGACTCTTGAGAGTCCCTTGGACAGAAAGGAGATCAAACCAGTCAGTCCTAAAGGAAATCAGTCCTGAATAATCATTGGGAAGACTGATGCTGAAGCTGAAGCTCCAATACCTGATGCAAAGAACAGACTCACTGGAAAATACCCTGATGCTGGGAAAGATTGAAGGCAGGAGGAGAAGGGGGTTATAGAGGATGAGATGGTTGGATGGCATCACTAACTCAATGGTGAGTTTGAACAAGCTCTGGAAGTTGGTGATATACAGGGAATCCTGGCATGTTGCAGTTCATGGGGTCACAAAGAGTTGGACACAACTGAGCAACTGAACTGAATTGATTCCAGTCATTCAGGGTCTTCTTAGTTGAGTGAACAACTGACTGGATATATTGGTAGTCCAGGTGGACTCTCTGGAAAAGATAAACATACTCTGGACCTCCCTTGTTGGGAGAACATTAAGAATAGCTTCCAGATACAATATCCATCAACTTGATTCACTGGTTAATTTCCTCCAGTGTTGAATCACCTAGTGGGCCTCTTTCCATTGGAGAAATATCTCAGAGAGGCTCCATTTCCAGACCTTTGCCTGATCAGGAGCCTCAAAACCCTACCCTCAAGGATGTATTAATGGTGGTATTTCAACCAAAGGGTTGTTAGTGAGGGCTTATTCAGGGCAGGACCTTGACTAGTTAGCAAATGACAAACCAAACCAAAAACACCCTACTTGTTCCTTGTCCCCAAACCAAGTCCTTCACCATGTGCTGACACAAAGGTCCCCACAAGACTGGCAAACTGGGGGTACTATACACACCAGGACCTCAAGAAGGGAAAGATGGCAGTGAATGCCTGCCTCCCAGCTTCACAGAGGCCAACCTCTGGAACACGAGGAAGGTCGACCTGCAGTTCTCAGCCCTGAGTCCTGGGCCAACAGGGGATGTTAGGAAGTGGCTCCTCCCTAAGGGCCAGCCTTTTTTACCTTGCTGGTCTCTGTACTCAGAATGGGTCCCAAGGGGACAGGGGTTTTTCCCTCCTTTTTGTGATCTTATTCATACACAAAAAAAAACCCTTAGAGGTTAAAAAAATTAAATCGTTTGGTTATACTTTTACTGAACCACTTTAACTAAAAAGAACTAACTTACATGCAATCTAGACAAGAGGTGACAATGCTTAAACTTTTCCTTTGATGGGTGGTATGTGGTTCAGGAGTGATTCTTTTCCCAGGTCTTTTCCTCCTCCGATCTAAACACCTCTAGGTACCTTCAAAATAGACCTAAACCTTTGGAATAAGCTGCCCACTGATCCACTAGTTCAGCAAGTGTTTATCAAGCACCTACTATGTGCGATATACAGGGCCATGAGGGTGAGGCATGAAAAACACAGACTCTGCCTGGAGGAGTTCCATCTAACCCAGACAAGTGAAGGACTTTGGCCCCCTGAGTCCTGGTCATGCCTACCAAGGAATACTCCTACAGAGGTCTGGGTTTTATATCATAATGATGATGCAACCATTAAAATTTAAGAAAAACTCTGACTAGTCACTGCACATAATCTCACTATCTTAGCACAACTATCTCCATTTGTCTTTCCTTGCATTTCCTATGAGCACATATCATGTTCTATCGCAGAAGCAATCACAACATACTTACCAGAGAATACTTTTCCACCATTTATATTTTTATATATTCCTGCTTAGTTTTCATAATTCACACTTTCAAAAAGCTATACGCTGCTCTATTCTGGTTCAGGTGCCAGAATTACCAACTATTCCCCTGTTGTTGGACTTCCACTTTTTTTCCTTGGACTGTGGAAAACAGTGCAGTGTTCATGGACTCAGCCCTGCCTGTGGAGCATCTCTTCCACCCAGGTCCTGTGCTGAGAGCTTCAGAGCCCAGGAGTCACCAGCCACCGTGACTCAAAGCCCAAGCTTCCATTGACCCATAATGTCCCCAAGCACACCAGCAAACCATTTTAGCAGAATGCAAAAACACCTTGGAAGACATACCGAGTGAATCATGCTAAAAGTCCCAGCAAAAGGGACTGAAGCCTCAGGGGCCCAAAAGAATTCTACATTTTCAGAATGACTGAAGCAAAGTGTTTGAGGAAGTCCCAGCTCCCAGATTTCAGTTACCAGCAGACCTGAAACTACCTCCACACAAGGTTACATTTCTAAACGGCAAGTCTTCTGATTTCATTGGCAACCAAGGGAAAACCCACCTTTATTTCAGAATGAATTCCCTAACCCTGTTGCCAGCCAGGAAATCCCAGACGCCTTGCCCACGCACAGGAGAGGGAACTCAGGCCCAGGCCTGGCACGGTGGAGCTACTGCATGGGCTGCCCTCTCTGGACCTTCCTGTGTTCTCTCCACTTCTCACTCTAAACAGGGGGTGAGGAACGAGCCCTGTGGCTTGGATTTTCTTGCTATTTGACTTTTCCACTGTTTTGGGGGGTTTTGGTGGGGTCTTTTTGGCCTCGCTGTGCAGTTTGCAGGATCTTAGTTCCCTGACCAGAAATCAAACCGGGATCCCCTGCAGTGGGAGTGCTGAGTCCTAACCACTGGATTGACCACCAGAGAATCCCTCCACTCTTTCTTTTTTAAATTAATTAGTCCATCAGACTGTGCTTCAATTAATTAGTTGCAGCATGTAGAATCTAATTCCCTGACCAGGGATTGAACCCAGGCCCCCTGCATTGGGAGAATAAACTTAGCCACTGGACCACCAGGGAAGTCCCTCTGCTCTTTCTTTAGAAATAAAACAAGTCACATTCACTTATTCTACCCCACCAAGATTGTCTTTCATGTGAAACCCTCTTCTCCAGTCCCCATCCTAACCCAACTGCCAGTGACTGGTGTAGAAGAAACTCTAAAGGTACACAGCCTAGCTGGAAATTCTAGGCCTCAGACAACCTGAAAGTTATGGTTTTGCCCTCTTCCTTAGACTCTGAGGCCCCACAGGATCAGCTGTGTGGCCAGTGATGTGGGAGGAAGAATGGTTACTGGTCAGATACTCCCCTTCTAGGAATTTCTGAACAGCAGAAACTTTATCATTTTCCCCTCCAAGACTGGCCCCAAAGTCTATCTCCAGTACTTGGTAAACCTCGGGGGATTTGGCAGAGCACTTATCACACATTGTGAAGGGAGTTGGTGCTCAGTTGCTCAGTCGTGGCTGACCCTTTGTGACCCCATGGACTGTAGCCCACCAGGCTCCTTTGTCCACGGAATTTTCAAGGCAAGAATACTGGAGTGGGTTGCCATTTCCTTCTCCAGAAAGGAAGTTTACTGCCCCTACAAAGCCTTGAGCTTAGGGGTAGGCATAGATCTCACAATGACAGCTAGATCAGTACTCTGTAATCAGTGACTAACGAGCCCTCTCTGGAAGCTTCATCCCATCCCAGTCTTCACTAGAGAGGAGACCCAAGACAAGTCACATCCAGATCCAGTCAGGTCCTGGTGATGGGACAACAGTGGGACCTTCCTCACCAGTATAGGGCAAGTTCACTAGCTTTCTTGGTCTGGATCTCTCTGGCTTTGAAACATTTCAGAAAATGAATTCTCCCACCAGACTCAGCCCAAGGGAAATTTATCTCCAATGGTACTCAGTAGGTGCTAAATAAATGCATGTCTATATTCTTGGCAGAGATTCTGCAGACCATAGCCAGAAAGAGACTTACAGAGAAAGAGCCCAGAAATGACTAGCACCTGGTCTTCAAACTCAGCTGAAATTGAGTAACTGGAACACTAAGAAACCCTTGTGTTGAAGGTGTGGGGTAGATTGGAAGATGTGTGATTAAGGAAGCAGAGTCAGATGGCCATGGCAGAGTCTAGGTGGTGAGTATACGGCTGTTCACTGCAAAGTTCTTTCAATTTTACTATCTGTTTGAAAATTTTCGTAATGCATTGTTGGAAGGAAATTCCTGATGCCTGGTCTCAACCTAGAGATGCATTTAACTGGTACAACCTCTGCATCAAGAGTTGTAAGAACTCCACCAAAGTTGACTCTCCTTGTCTGGCACGTGGCAAGTGTGGTACAGACCAACAAAATCAGCATCAACTGGGAACCTGTTAGAAATGTGAATTCTGGGGCCCTCTTCCAAATCTCCCTGGTGGCTTAGAAGCTAAAGAACCTGCCTGCAATGCAGGAGACCCGGGCTTGATACCTGGATTGGGAAGATAGCCTGGAGAAAGGAATGACTACTCACTCCAGTGTTCTTGCTTGGAGAATGCTATGGACAGAGGAGCCTGGTAGGCTACAGTCCATGGGGTTGCAAAGAGTCAAACATGACTGAGCAATTGACACTTTCATTCCAAAACTACAGAATCAGAAATTCAGGTGGTGGACCCAACAATTGCGATTTAAGAAACGTCTTCCTACGTTTCTGGTGCACACTAGCTAAAGCTAGTGGTTTCCAAACCTGGCTGCACATTGGAATCATCTAAGGAATTTGGCAGGGGTAATCAACACGATTTCAGAACCAGTCTCAGACCTTCTAAATTAGGCCTTAGGAGCCTATACTTTTTTTCATAAGCTCCCCAGTGATTCTGATGTTAACCAGAGTTTGTGCCCAGGCCCCTTCTCAGGCTAGTCAGGAGCTGAGCCCGTTGGGGAGATTAGAGCCAGGTTCCTTGGCTCCTTGATCCACTGTTGACCCCACTCTCCACCTCCATATATTACCCATTGTTTATGTCAATCAGGTGGTTTTGTTAGCTCCCTTACTTCTAGTTCTCAAACTTTACTGTACATTGCGATCACCTGGAAGATTTAAAATACCAGAAAACTTTCTCTGAAATAAGTCGGGTATGAGAAAGGTACTCTGATATCATTGTATCTCTCCTGCAATTCCCCTCACTCCAGGCCTGCACCCAACCTCAAGAGGTGGGAAGGGAGTTCTGTGGTTTCCTGGTGATTGCTAATTTGCTCAGTCATCAATCTCAAGCCATATTTATGGAATCCAAGCATGAGATGTAGAGCTACTTCCTGCTCTGCCACCAGCTTGCCCTTAACTCTGGAATTGTTACCTTTGTTCCCTGAGGCCACCAAGGAAGTTGGAGAAGCCATTAAAAGGAGTGACTGGCACAGAACTCCTTTTCACCTTCTCATCTAAAAAGAGTTGGTAAATAATGTCCTCAAAAAGTGCTGTGAAGGGACTTCACTGGTGATCCAGTGGTGAGGACACAGCTCTTTCACTGCAGGGGACAAGGGTTTGCTCTCTGGTGGGGGAGCTACAATCCCACAACCTGTGACGTGTAACCAAAATAATAACAATACTGTGGGGAACAAAGGGAAAGGGAAGAAAATGAGACAGAGGAGGAGACATTCCTCAAAGTAAGCTGTCACTTTCCCAGGCCTCAAGCAAGGTGGGAGACTTAACGTTAAACAGGGAAAGAGTCTTGCCTGATCTGAGAGCAGTTGAGGGCACTCTTGGCCCCAGGACAATCCAATGGACGAGGCCAGGCGATGTTTCCTCTTCCTGAGTGTGTCCTCAAATACCGAGAAAGAAGCTTACAGGATGGTGGGCTTCAAAATTAACCAAGGTTCTCCTCTTATAGATGAGGAAACTGAGACTCAGAAAAGAAGCAACTTGCCCATCATATGCTGGCAAAGAGCCAGAGTCTAAACCCAGATGTGTCTCCAAAGACTGGGCTTATGCAGCGTCTAAGTAGTCAAGCTCAGATCCAAGCCTCTAGACTCCAGAGCTTTTGCTCTTTCCCAATAGCTGTTGTTTGTCTCAGAACAGCAGCTGCAGGAAGGTCTTAGAGACCACGAGTCAACCTGTCCTCAGATTCAGGGCAGTGACAACAGTCTCCAAGTGAGCAGCCCCCAGCATTGCCCACCTTCTCGCTGATCCTAAACTCTTGGTCCAAGTATTTCTAAGCCAACGTGACTGAGGTCTAAAACACAAGAACATGTCTGGTGATTTTCTTTTAACAAGACTTACTGTGTCCAAACCCAACCACCCCCAGAAGAATCACTAATCCGTGCCCGGAAAGGCAGGAGAGTTTGAACTTGAAGACACTCACCTCCCTCTGGCTCCAGTCCCTGTCTTTATCCCTGCCCGAGCTGCACTGCCAAGGGCCAGAGCTGAGCATGAGGTTGTGTTTCTAGATGCCTGGCAAAGTCAGACAGGGAGAGTTTGAGTCTTTTGCATACAATAGGAGCACCTTCAGGTCAGCTGACAGTCTGCCCCAAGGGACGGTCAGAGATGACTTCTCAAGGTCTGCCCACCTCTGAAAGCACACACCTGCAGCCATCCCAGAGACCATCCTGGAGGGGCAGGGATCCAAGATCCTCAGACCTTTTAGGACTCAGATTGACTGCTTACATTTCTGACTTGGTAAACAGAGCACTGGGATTAAATGGAGAAGGTAGTTTCACTTATCACTCCATTAATCTATTTTACTCCTTATCCATTCACTCATTCAGTAGATAGTTTTGGGTCATCGACTGTGAGCTGGCACTGCTATGTACTTAGTATAATGGTGCCATGACCACGCAAGGAGTCCAGTTATAATTGTCCTGCAGGAGTCCATGCTCTTGATGTAAACTCCTAAGGCCACTACAGGAACCCCTTAAGACAACTGATGAACACTCTTTTTGGAAAAATGATTGTAACCATAAAACTGTTCACAAAATTTTAGGGATTTTAGAGCTGTATCTTCTGATGTTTTTCTACTTGAATTCTTCCATGACTTCTCCTGGACATATTCTTTCCATACTGTAGACCTCAGTTTCCCCATCTGTAACATGAATTTGCTAGACTCTCTTGGCCATACAGTCTCAAATCTCACATATCAGTGATTTCAGAAGTCCCCTAGTTCTTAGAAAGTGAGCCACCTAAAATGAGATTGGAGAGAGGAAAGCATGCATGTCTTTGGAAGTGTTTGAGGATGAATAGAAGGTGGAAGCTTCCTGCTTCCCTGGTAGCTCAGCTAGTAAAGAATCCGCCTGCAATGCAGGAAACATGTGTTCGATCCCTGGGTTGGGAAGATCCCCTGGAGAAGGGCATGGCAACCCACTCCAGTATGCTTGCCTGGAGAATCCCCATGGACAGAGGAGCCTGGTGGGCTACTGTCCATAGGGTAGCAAAGAGTCAGACACAACAGAGCAACTAAGCACAGCACAGAATGTGGAGATACAAAACACAATTCTTAAGAGAGAGAGAGGGAAATAATACTGGCCCCACCTGAGGAACAATCAGTCTTTCCCAAGGACAAAGACTGTCTGGATAGGACAGTAATAAACCCCTCAGGGAAGGACAGTAATAAACCCCTCAGGGAAGCTTCAGGGCTATGGTGACACGCAGAGGCCACCCCTTTAGTCAGAGGAATTTCCAGGAGGATGAGGTCATCAAATGTCCCATCCATTCAGTAAATAACTATTGAGGAAGGCTGCAGGGATACCAAGGTATTGTTCAGAGGTCTGAGGAAGACCCTGATAGACAACTCACGCGTAAAACAAAATCATTTTAGGTCATCAGGAAGCAAGAAGAGAATAAAACCAGGAATGGATAAAGGATGTGTATGTGGGGGTGGGGCAGTACTTAACATGGGGTTCACTGAAAAAGTGATGTTTGAGCTTAGACCTGAATGGTAAGAACAAACCAGCCAGGAGAAGATGGGGGGAAAGGCTTCCCAGGCAGAGGGAACAGCAAGGGAAAAGATCCTGAGATGGGAAAGAACTTGGCAAAGTAGTGAGGGAGTACTGGGGTCTGAAAGTCTTATAGCTGAGGAGCTAGAATCCACTGGAAGGTTCTACAGAGGAAAGGATGGATGCCTTTCAGACCGTAGTGCCCTCCCTCCCCCATTTACCTCTTTGACCTCATTGCTTCCTTTCCTTCCCCCAGCCACACTGCTGGCCTCCTTGCCTTTCACCCATGGCAGGCTTCATGCTGGCTGTTCCTCCTGCCTATACACTTTCCCCCAGCTGCCGCAAGGCTCACTCCCTCTTTGTCAGTCTTTGCTCAGATGATATCCTCTTGATGAGGCCTTCCCCACCTCCAAATTTAAAACTCTAACTCTTCAACCCATCACTCCCCATATCCATCCTCTGTTTTGTTTACCTCCAGAGTACTTACCACCTTCTATTGGTCAAATGATTTGTATTCGCTTGTTTATTGTCTGTCTCTGTTGAAATGTCAGCTGCTTTAGGGGAGGGATTTTTGTATGTTTTATTCACTGCTGATCCCCAGTACCTGAACACTGCAACACTAGTAGGTGTTCAGGTGAATTGCATGTGGGCCAGTGGTTAGGACTCTGAGCTTTCACCGCCAAAGTCCTGGGTTCAGTCCCTGGTGGGATCTTGGGGTCTTAAGATACCACAAACTGCTCAGTGTGGTCAAAAAAAGAAAGAAAAACCAATCTAGTAGATGTTCAGTAAATATTTCTGGAATGATTGAAACAATTAAGAGGCAATTGCAGTAGTTCAGACACAAGATGACAGTGTCTTGTAACAGAATGGAAGCAGAGGAAATGGAGGCAAAGGGCAGAAAGAATTCTGGAATGTTAGGCTGAGCAGTTCTAGAGCTGGCTGGTCCCCAGCCCAAGTGCTCTTTCACCATCCCCTACATATTAGTCATGGGGAACCCAGTGTAAAAATTCTCTCTTTCTTGCCTTCCTATTTAATATCAATACCTGAACTAGATCAAAACAAACAGAAACTTAATTTTTGAGACTTATGCCCAGACCGCCACATTCCTACAAAACATAAATAAGTAGCCCACCTGAATTTATGAAGAACTTAGTATACTGTTTTCACTTCCATTAATTTTTTGAGATGTAAGTCAGAGACCATAATATTCACCCCTTAAAATTTAGTAGTTTGTTAGTATCCTCACCACTATCTAAGTCCAGAACATTTGCATCAGTCCACAAAGAAACCCTGTATCCATTAGCGGTCACTCTCCACTTCTTCCGCCCAGTCCCTGCCAATCACTTTCTGCCTCTATGGATTTGTCTATTTTGGACATTTTCATATAGATGGACTCAAATAATATTTGGCCTTCTCTGACTGGCTACTTAGAATCATGTTTTGAAGTTTACCTGTGTTGTAGCATATGTCAGCACCCCTTTCCCTTTTACAGTCAATGCTGTTCACACTTTAACCAAACGTTGGACATTTGAGTTGTTTCCACATGTGGACACTAATATGGTAATGCTGCTGTGAGTATTCATGTACAAATTTTTGTGTAGACATGAGCTGTATTTTCAGTTCTCTTGGGCATAAACACAGGAGTAGACTTGCTATGTCATATGGTAACTCTATGTTGAACTTTTTGAGGAACTGCCAGACTGTTTTCTAAAGTTTCACCTTTGTCATCATCCTCATTTTGTTGATGAGGAAACTGAGGTGGGGAAGAAGTGAGGTGATCTGCTCCTATTCCCCAGCTATTGAACGGCAGACCCAGGGGATGGATGGGGCGCCCATGAAAAGGAATCCTCTTTCCAGTGCATTTCATCCATTCTTCAAAACTGTTGAGTTCCTTCTATGTGCCAACCACTAGTCTAGGCACCGACATTGCCTCTAAAAGCAAGATAGAGAGAATCCCCGCTTTCTCAGAGACATAGTCCAGTAGAGAAAACAGAAAATAATTACAGCTTTTACAAATACCACGGTGAAGTCTATGAGAGGTTATGTCTTAACTTATCCTGTTCTTTGTGTAGTGAGGAAGAGCTTGGGTTGGAGCCAGCCATCCCAGTTTCAGATCCCTACTTTCCTAGTCAAGGGACTTGGGCAAGTTCCCTACCCCCATGCCTCCTTTTCTTATGTGGAAAATGGACAGGGTAATAGCACATACTCTGAGGGTATAAGGTAGATTCAGTGCATCAAAATCTGTAAAGCACTTAAAACCTGGTCTTGGTAAACCCCAAAGAAATACTGGCTGTTGAAGTAGCTATTATGCTGTCTACACTTTACCCATTGTTCTGGAGTACAAGCTCTGGTCCCTCCAACTTGCTCTGTTACCCATTCCATTTCCCTACCACTGCCCATACACACAGCTCTGGTCAAGAATTAAGCAGAATTCCCACAGTGCTGTGTTCCAGGGTCCTGCAAGTCAGTTCATCTGGTTTGGTGCCCCAGTTAGAATCCCTGGATATCAGGTTCCTCATAGTACAGGGAAGGAAATGCTTTGTCATCTATTCATCTTTTCTCCTTAACCAGACTGTGGGATTCTTGAAGCCAGGCTTTCTCACTTCTGCATTGCTCAAAAACATTTGGTGAGGAAAACAAGTGGAGGCTGAGTCACAGAGTGGGTGGTAGGGCTACAGGAGTGCAGGCTCTGGAGCCAGACAGACCTGGCCCTGAGCTCTGCTCCTCCACCTAGAGTGGCCTGTCCTGGGCGGGCTGTTGCGGCTCCTTGTCTCAGCCATGAAATGTTTGTGTATGGTGGGGGAGCGGCCTCTCAGAGCTGTGGTGGATCTATAGTGAGCAGCAGAAGTTCCTTGTTTGTGCCAGAAAGACTCCAGCAGCCCATGCTTGCCACCAGTCTCATCATGGCAGTGCTGCCAGAGGAGCTGGAGCCCTATAGGGGTGGCACGCCCAGCAGAGGCAGCTGAGTACAGAAGTACAAAAATGTCAGGAGGAAAATGAGCCATCAGAGACGTCCTCTGATCACTATCATGTACATGGGGTTGAGTGGAACAGAATTTGCTGTTTGGGCTGTTTCCCTTTCCCAACCTCATAGATACTCCTTTTGCTATTTTTATCACGTGCCAACATGAACAAGAAGTAGTCATTTAACTACGTCCAGTGAATTCTTAAGAAATGCATGTGAGCAGAGATTGTGTAATTCTCAAATTGCCAGGCACCATTAGCCCATAAGTCCGAGAAATACTACAACTCCTAAATCCTGCTCTTTTCCTAGGAAGTTTCCTGGATTGGCTTTAATGTGTTACTTAAGAGATACAACAAAGGAAGTTAAAAATTCCTCCAACTCAATGGTGCCCTGACAAGGAGACCACAGATCAGCAGTGCATGTCCCATATTTAATCTTCAGAAGCATGCAAGGAACAATACCATGTTTGCCATTGAAAAGTGTCTTTTCTTCAGGTGGGCTTCATTAAGGATGAGCTGCTTATTTGTATCACAAGTGGTCACTGAACTTTTCTATTGCAATGAGCAAGAATTCAAAAGTAAAAGTCATACACACACACACTTTTTTTTTTAATGGCTTTCCATATTTTTCTGTGGCAATTTTGAGAGGCAGCAGCTGTGTGAGAATTATTATTCCTTCGAGTCTCATCATGGTAGCTGGGAGGTTGAAAAAAGGCCATGGCAGCTTCTGCTTCATGTTTGTTTTGAATTCAGAGGCTCTTATAGCCAAGAGAATCTTGCACAGAAGGAGCCTCCAGATAGAATTCTGGACTCAGAGAAATCTTACTCATTTTGGCAGGAGTGGACCTGAAATTCCCCTTTACTTAGTAAACTCCTGAGATAGAGCAAATAAATTGTGCAAATGTAGATCCAGGGTTGGGAGTGGTTGGAGTGCCATTCCTAATGATTTAAAAAAAACTTAAAGAGAATGAACTCTTCTAAGACTCCAGATTAATTAAGAGACATGCCAATTATAAACCAGTCTCATCTAGAGTCCTCTTTTTAAATATTCTCTAAGATAGACTCTTCACGAATCAGACAGACTCTACATGAATCTGTATTTTGCCCTAAATTGGTCAATTTGACCATGAAATAAACTGATTGGTTGGTGACAGGAAGAGAGAGTTGACTTCCCTTTGGTAGTGGCTAAAATTAGGCAAAACAGAAGAAAAGAGAGAAAGAGAGAAGAGGAGTGAATTGGTCCATAGTGAACTGATAATAAACAGAAACCACTAAAACCTGGAGAGTGAACACTGGGGACAGAACTCTCAAATCCAGACTCCTGTGTAGACTGCTGAGCCCTGCCCACAGGCTTTGCCCCAGACTTTGTAATGACGTGTTTTCTGAATCAATAACCAGGACACACAACTGAAGGGAAATAGTAAATCTGAAACGAACATAGATACAGAAAATCCAGGGCCTCTGGGCACAACATTCTTGAATGCAAGTCTTAGATACCTGCAGCCGGAATCACTCTTGAACCCTTTGGAGATCAGCCCCAACCTGGAATAGATTAGCTCACTAGAAGCACATTACCTACCCTTTTCTCCTTGTTTGTAGGTAGAGGCAGTTGAGAGATTGTGGGTGATCCTCTGTTTATTTGTAGCAGGCTCCTCTTGTCACCAGCAGCCCCTGTGCCTTGCCGGGGGCATAAGGGAAAAGAGTCTGCCCTCTGCTGCTCAGCTTATTCTGAGAAAAAACTACTTCCAGGCACCCTAGGGCATAAAACCTTTGGCACACTTTCCTTCCAGTTTTCAGCAGGGAGAACACTGTGGGGTGACCATGGTTTGGTTCTTGTGAAAATCTCTGCTTGAGGAGGAAGGTATTGAATACAGAGGAGGCTAGAAGCCTCTTTACAATATCCCCAGGTTATGCCTCAGAGAGAAAACTTATTGGTCCTTTGCAGTAGAATCAAGAATTCAGAGAGAGGATGAGAACTAGGGGGAACTAGAAGCCTCTGCCACCTTTGGTGCCCATAGTATCCTGTGTGTACTCTTACCAAGTAGCATCCTGGATGTAGAGTATAACCAGATGTGTGGCCTGCCCTCCATCCCAGCTACCCTCCAAAGGAGACAATGTAGGGAAGGGAAAGGGCATCAGACCTGGGGTTCAGCTCTGCCACCAGCTGTGCAATGGGTTGTGGGGCAGTCACTCCACTCCTCTGGCTTTATGTCTTTCTCCTGAAAACAGGGGGTTTCCACCTTTTGGTTGAGAACCTCTGAATGCTGTGCAGAATTATATGGTACATGTGCATTCTCCTAGCAAGAAACGTCTGTAATTTTCTCCAGGGACCAAAATAAGTCCCTGACCCCATGTGGATGAAGTTGTGTCTGAGGGCCCTGTTCTCTGACTCTGGGCGCCCTGGGTGCCATTTCCTGGCCTTGCCATTGGACAGGGTTTTATGCAGGCTCTTGTCTCAGTGACCTCCCTCTAGCAACTCAGACATCAGCCCAGAGCTCTCTGATCCCTGCACCCCTGCCCCAGAGATGCCTGCCACCCACAATTACTATTCTTTTTGTTTAACAAAGCTTTGCTTTTGACTGCAGAGCCAAGAAGTCAAGTTCCCCCATGGTGAAACTGCCAGCTCCCACTGACTGGTCACTGCTGTCCACAGTGTACGTGTCCGCAGGGTGGGGCATGCGCCCCAGGGACACTGCCATGATCTGGGCAGCTAACACGCTAGTCTATTCTCATCCAACATCTTCCTCCTCAAGCGGAGAAAATGTTCAGGGTCTTAACAAGAACCAAACCACGGTGAATCAGAGTGTTTGCCTTTGCCGAAATCTGAATGGAAAGTAGGCCAAAGGCTTTTGCATCCAGGCTGCCTGGAAATGGTGTCTTCTCAACAAGAGTTGAGCAGCCCAGGAAGTGGGCCCAGACTCCTCTTTCCAGCTCTTGCCTGCGCCTCTGCTTTTCATTTCCTCTAAACCACCTCAGCCCCACTGAGCAACCCAACAACAGCCCAGGAAGCACCATTTAAAACTAACTTAATTGTTTCCAATTTGTTCCATTCACTGAGATCAGACTTCACCTCCAAACCTTTAAAAGTTTTTTTTTAATTAAAAAAAAAGTTTTTATTGCAGTATAGTTGATTTAAAAAGTTGTATTAGTTTCATGTATACAGCATAATGATTCAGTTATACGTATACATTTACTCATTCTTTTTCAGATTGTTTTCCTGTATAGGTTGTTGCAGAATATTGATTAGAGTTCGCTGTGCTATACAGTAGGTCCATGTTGGCTGTAAGGTTTTAATCTCTTCCTACTCTGAGCTCTTTGCTCTGATTCCCTTGCCAGACTGCGAACTCCTGAGGGGCAGGAACTCTGACTCAGGCTTGGGTGCCCTCTGTCTGCTGAAGTGAAGAAGGGCTCTAAGTCAGTGAGTCTCCCCTTTCCTGTCTGGCTGATTACTACACTAATAACAGGGGCAAGAAGGAGTGGTGAGAAGGCAGCTGGGAGCCAGCGGTCAACACGCACTAGTCAAGGCTCAGGGAACAATTGCTCTCCTCCAGTCCAAGCTCTTCATGTTGCCTAGATGTCTGGGTTGCCCCCTCCGCAGTGGGCCAACATGACAGAAAGAATAGCCTCAGACCAGCACCAATAGACAGGCCTCCTTCAGGGCTGCCAAGGTGGGGCAAAGGGGCATTTTTGCCTAGAGAGGGGAAATGGAGTGAATGAGCTGGGGTGCCCACCCCAAGGGCAGTCAGACAGCCCTGACCATGAATGGTGTGACTTTTGCTGGAGGGCCACATAGAACAAGAGATCAAGTTACTGTTTCTAATACATGCCACTTGATTCTCCTCTAGGGTAAGCAGGGACCTTCCTCTGAAGGTTTGCCTTGATCAAGGACCCCTTTGGACATCTGGGAGACCCTATGGGCCCCCTCCCAGAATAATGTTAAAAAATGCATATAATAGACATAGAGTTTCAATGGAAATGATCATATGGAATACCAGTAATCAAAACACTTTTAACACTGTGATGTAGATATAGATGCATGTTACATGTGCATCTATATGAATACATTAAATAACCCAGTCTAAGGCAAGTCTAATACTTACCTTAATTTTGAAGTAGGGATGAACTTATATGCTATGTTGAGATATCCTCAACAACCATAAATTGATATGACAATATCTGTGACTCTTATGGGTGGCAAAGTCACAGGCACAGGTGACACTATTTCTTGACATCCACATCCATAGTGAGAGAAAATACTCAACTCCAGTTAGAAGCTGGTGAATATTAAGGTGTGATTTCTTTCCATTCAAGTTCACAGACTCCTTCTAATTCTGTTTGTGAAGCTATAGGATTAAGAATCCTTAAGCTGGATCCTCCCACAGTCATGGGACAGCAGCAAGACTTCTAGGGCAGTGGTGCTCAAACCGGCTACCTGTTAGAAGCATCTAGTGATGTGCTGCCTGGCCCCACTCCTGACCACCTGAATTAGAATCCCTCAGGAGAGGACTCCACCATCTGGTGAGGTTTTTTTAAACTCCTCATTTTGGAGTTTAAGCTTCTCCATGCAGGCAGAACGAAGAGTCACCAGCTAGAGGAATGAAGTCAAGCCCTACTGGATTAGGGGGCCAGGTGTAAGAACAAGCCTGCTCTCTTTACCTAAGACTGGAGACTGAGCATCACTCCCCACTCATCAAGCCTTCAGCTACTAGGCACTGGCCCCGGCTTGGCCTTATACTGGGCACAGGGGCCATCTTTGACCTTTACTCCTCCTGGCCTTGGACTGGTGATGTTCTTGGGCTGGGCCCTCCCTCTGTACTGTCACTTCTTGCACATTTGTGCCCCCTCGTGAGCTCTATAACATGACCCACCCCCATCCTCTCCCCACTTACCTCACCCGCAGACAACTATCTTGAAAGAACTATAGGTACCACTGATATCATGTTCTGTGAAAATGGTGCCTCCTGGTGTTGTGCAAGGGGATCTCCTCACCCCAATTAGAACGTGAACTCCCGAGGGCAGGCTCTGTGTCCCACTCTTCTCCCTGCTGCCTCTCTGCTTCTAGCACCAAGCCTGGCATTCTCTAGTAGTATGCTAAAGAATTCCTGTTTTCTACATCTCATTTCCCTTGTAGAGGAAGGCACAAAAGAGTAATTACTCTGGGCTCTTGTAATTCAGCCACTTGAGATTCTTTCCCAAAACATATTCACTGTCTATTCATTTCAATCCACAGATATTTGAATACCTACCATATGCCAGGCACTATACTAGAGGCTTGGGCTCCATCAGAGAAAAAAAGGTACAAATCTTTGTCCTCATGGAGCTTACAGTTTCGCAGGATGAGGGTGGGGCATAGAGGAGGCCCAAAGTGACACATCATGCCCTGGGAAGTTGCACAGTGTGCCGCGGGGAAATGAGCGAATCAAATGGGACTGGCAGTTTGTGATGGGTGCAATCTTCCTAAATAATTCAAGGAGCTCGCCTGAGAGATGGCATCTGAGTGGAGATTTGAAGGTGGAGGAGTAAGGCAGATGGAGCGCCCACCTGTGCAGGAGCCTGGGGGCTACTTGCCTCCTTCCAAAGAATAGCAGGAGTCAGCCTCAAACCATCTTGGAGACACAGAGGCAAAAGTCTCAGGGTAACCCCTGGAGGAAGCAAGGAAGAAATGGAGGAAGGACCTTGAGCTTCCAGAGCAAGTAGCAAAGAAAAGACCCAATTCTGTTCTCGTTTGGAAAAAAACAACGTGACAATGGAATCGCACTGATTCAGTGAGAGTCACAGAAAACCAGCCTCCACCCCAGCCAAACGACAGGGGAATCGGGGCTAGAGGAAGTGAAACCCTTGAGCCAGAGGCCTGGGAAGGCCCCTCCCCACTGCCAGTCCCATGAGAGTCCATCAGCTCTGGACAGAGGCTCCAAATGCCCAGCTTCCAGCCCAGGCTTTCTCACTGCTCCATCTTGGTCCTGGCACCTGTGATGGGCAGGCCACATCACCTGTGCTCTACTTGTGTTCTTTGAACTCATCAGGCATTGTCCTGTTTCAAGGGCTTTGTACTTACTTTTGTCTCTGCCCTGAATCTCTGCCCCTAGGTACTTTTGTGACTCATTGTCACCTCAATTCTACTCTCAAATATCACCTCAGAGTGGTCTTCCCTGCCCATTCCATCCTATAAAAATATCCAAGCACGTCTACCACACTGTTTTTCTCTGTCCTCCTATCCTGCTTACCACAACCTGACACCATGTTATGTACTGATGCACTAAGTGTCTGTCTCCATCACTACAAAGTGGGTTCCATGGACAAAGACTGTATATTCGTCACTGTGTCCCTAGAGTCTAGACCAGCACATACCACATGTGAAGTACTCTGTTCTGCCCTATTTTAAATTTTTAAAGGAGATTTTATTTAAATATAGTTGATTTACAATGTTGTATTGATTTCTTCTACACAGCTAAGTGACTCATTTATATATATAAAGGAATATGAAAAATAATATGTATACTTTCCTTTATGGTTTGTCACAGGATATTGAATCTAGATCCCCTTGCTATGCAATAGAACCTTGTTCTTTATCCATCCTATATATAATAGTTTGCCTCTGCTAATCCCAAACTCCCAACCCATCCCTCCCCTCCTCCTCCCTTGGCAACCACAAGTTTGTTCTCTATATCTGTGAGTTTGTTTTTGTTTTGTAGATATGTTGATTTCTATTGTATTTCAGGTTCCACATGTAAATATCATATGGTGTTTGTCTTCCTCTTTCTGACTTACTTCACTTAGTATAATAATCTCTAGGTTCATCCATGTTGCTGCAGATTGTATTATTTCAATTCATTTTGATGACTGAGTAATATTCCTATATCTATATCAGTCCAGTTCAATTGCTCAGTCATATCCGACTCTTTGAGACCCCATGGACTGCAGCATGCCAGGCTTCCCTGTCCATCACCAATTCCCAGAGCCTACTCAAATTCATGTCCATCAAGTCGATGTTGCCATCCAACCATCTCATTCTCTGTCATCCCCTTCTCCTCCTGCCTTCAATCTTTCCCAGCATCTGGGTCTTTTCCAATGAGTCGGTTCTTCACATCAGGTGGCCAAAGTATTGGAGTTTCAGCTTCAGCATCAGTCCTTCCAATGAATATTCAGGACTGATTTCCTTTACGATGGACTGGTTGGATCTCCTTGCAATCCAAGGGACTCATAAGAGTCTTCTCCAACACCACAGTTCAAAGCATCCATTCTTCAGCGCTCAGCCTTCTTTATGGTCCAACTCTCACATCCATACATGACTACTGGAAAAACCATAGCTTTGACTAGACTGACTTTTGTTGGTAAAGTAATGTCTCTGCTTTTTAATATGCTGTCTAGGTTAGTCATAGCTTTTCTTCGAAGGAGCAAGTGTCTTTTAATTTCATGGCTGCAGTCACCATATGCAGTGATTTTGGAGCCTAGAAAAATAAAGTCTCTCACTGTTTCCACCGTTTCCCCATCTATTTGCCATGAAGTGACGGGACCAGATTCCATGGTCTTAGTTTTCTGAATGTTGAGTTTTTAGCCAACTTTTTCACTGTCCTCTTTCACTTTCATCAAGAGGCTCTTTAGAGTCAGTCTCTCCCATCAGAAAGCTTCCATGAGCCTCTTATCCCTATTCATCAGAGGGCAGACAGAATGAAAACCACAATCACAGAAAACTAACCAAACTGATCACGTGGACCACAGCCTTGTCTAACTCAAAGAAACTATGAGCCATACCATGTAGAGCCACCCAAGATGGACAGATCATGGTGGAGAGTTCTGACAAAACATGTTCCACTGGAGAAGGGAATAGCAAACCACTTCAATATTCTTGCTTTGAGAATGCCATGAACAGTATGAAAAGGCAAAAAGATATGACACCGAAAGATGAACTCCTCAGGTCAGTAGGTGCCCAATATGCTACTGGAGAAGAGTGGAGAAATAACTCCAAAAAGAATGAAGAGATGGTGCCAAAGCAAAAACGACACCCAGTTGTGGATGTGACGGGTGATGGAAGTAAAATCTGATACTGTAAAGAGCAATATTGCATAGGAATCTGGAATGTTAGGTCCATGAATCAAGGTAAATTGGAAATGGTCAAAAAGAGATGGCAAGAGTGAATGTCGACATTTTAGAAATCAGTGAACTAAAATGGACTGGAATGGGTGAATTTAACTCAGATGACCATTATATGCACTACTGTGGGCAAGAATCCCTTAGAAAAAATGGAGTAGCCTTCATAGTCAACAAAAGAGTCTGAAATGCAGTACTTGGATGTAATCTCAAAAACGACAGAATGACCTGTGTTCATTTCCAAGGCAAACCATTCAATATCACAGTAATATAAGTCTATGCCCCAACCAGTAATGCTGAAGAAGCTGAAGTTGAATGGTTCTATGAAGACCTACAAAACCTTCTAGAACTAACACCCAAAAAAGATGTCCTCTTCATTATAGGGGACTGGAATGCAAAAGTAGGAAGTCAAGAGCTATCTGGAGTAATAGGCAAATCTTGCCTTGGTGTACAAAATGAGGCAGGTCAAAGGCTAACAGAGTTTTGCCAAGAGAACGCACTGGTCATAGCAAATACCCTCTTCCAAAACCACAAGAGAAGACTCTACACATGGACATCACCAGATGGTCAATACCGAAATTAGACTGATTATATTTTTTACAGCCAAAGATGGAGAAGCTCTATACAGTCAGCAAAAACAGGAGTGGGAGCTGACTGTGGCTCAGATGATGAACTCCTTGTTGCCAAATACAGACTTAAATTGAGGAAAGTAGGGAAAACCACTAGACCATTAAGGTATGACCTAAGTCAAATCCCTTATGATTATACAATGGAAGTGACAAATAGATTCAAGGGATTAGATCTGATAGACAGAGTGCCTGAAGAACTATGGATGCAGGTTTGTGACAAAGAACAAGAGGCAGTGATCAAGACCATCCCCAAGAAAAAGAAATGCAAAAAGGCAAAATGGTTGTCTGAGGAGGCCTTACAAATAACTGAGAAAAGAAGAGAAGCTAAAGGCAAAGGAGAAAAGGAAATATATGCCCATTTGAATGCAGAGTTCCAAAGAATAGCAAGGAGAGATAAGAAAGCCTTCCTCAGCAATCAGTGCAAAGCAATAGAGGAAAACAATAAAATGGGAAAGACTAGAGTTCTCTTCAAGAAAATTAGAGATACCAAGGGAACATTTTATGCAAAGATGAGCACAATGAAGGACAGAAATAGTATGGACCTAACAGAATCAAAAGATATTAAGAAGAGGTGGCAAGAATACACAGAAGAACTATACAAAAAAATATCTTCATGACCCAGATAATCACAATGATGTGATCACTCACCTAGAGCCAGACTTTCTGGAATGTGAAGTCAAGTGGGCCTTAGGAAGCATCACTACAAACAAAGATAGTGGAGGTGATGAAATTCCAGTTGAGCTATTTCAAATTCTAAAAGATGATGCTGTGAAAGTGGTGCACTCAACATGCCAGAAAATCTGGAAAACTCAGTAGTGGCCACAGGACTGGAAAAGGTCAGTTTTCATTCCAATCCCAAAGAAAGGCAATGCTAAACAATGTTCAAACCAGCACACAATTGCATTCATCTCACATGTTAGCAAAGTAATGCTCAAAATTCTCCAAGACAGGCTTCAACACTACATGAACCGTGAATTTCCAGATATTCAAGCTGGATTTAGAAAAGGCAGAGGAACCAGAGATCAAATTGCTGACATCTGCTGGATCATGAAAAAGCAAGAGAGTTTCAGAAAAACATCTACTTTTGTTTTATTGACTACACCAAAGCCTTTGACTATGTGGATCACAACAAACTGTGGGAAATTCTGAAAGAGATGGGAATACCAGACCACCTGACCTACCTCCTGAGAAACCTGTATGCAGGTCAGGAAGCAACAGTTAGAACTGGACATGGAACAGCAGATTGGTTCCAAATCAGGAAAGGAGTATGTCAAGGTTGTATATTGTCACCCTGCTTATTTAACGTATATGGCAAGTACACCATGCAAAATGCTGGGATGGATGAACCGCAAGCTGGAATCAAGATTGCCAGGAGAAATACCAACAACCTCAGATATATAACCTTCTGTGTATTACACACACACACACACACACACACACACACACACACACACACCCCTACATACCACAAGGGCTTCCCTGGAAGCTCAGCTGGTAAAGAATCTGCTTCCAATGCTAGAGACCCTGGTCCTATTCCTGGGTTGGGAAGATCCCCTAGAGAAGGGATAACCTACCCACTCTAGTATTCTTGGGCTTCCCTGGTGGCTCAGATGGTAAAGAATCTGCCTGCAATGTGGGAGACTTAGGTTTGATCCCTGGGTTGAGAAGATCCCCTGGAGAAGGGAATGGCAACCCACTCCAGTATTCTTGCCTGGAGAACTCCCATGGACAGAGGAGCCTGGTGGGCTACAGTCCATGGGGTCGCAAAGAGTTGGACACAACTGAGCAACTAAGCACCGCACAACACATATACACATCTTCCTTACCCATTCCTTTGTTGATGGACACTGAGGTTGGTTCCATGTCTTGGCTATTGTGAATAGTGCTGCTATGAACACAGCAATGTATGATGTATCTTTTTAAATTAGAGTTTTGACTGTGTTCTGTCCTTTCTGGAGATTAGAAGATGCTGGGGGGAATATATCTGACCACTAACCAGATTCTTTGGAAATGTCTTTCTCCCAAAAGATGCTCACCAGTTGTTCTGGGTTGAATAGTGTCTCCCCAAAATTCATGTCTACCAGAACCTCAGAATATTAGTTTGTTTGAAAATAGAGTCTTTGCAGATGTAATTTAGTTAAAATGAGGTCATACTGGAGAATCCAATTGTCCTTATGAGAAAAGGACAATTTGGACACAGAAGGAAGAAGAAGAAGCTAGACAGAGGGAGAAGGGCCCAGCAATGTGGTGGCAGAGATTGGAGTGATGCATCTATAAGCCAAGGATTGCTGGCCACTACCAGAAGCTAGGAAAAAGGAAAGAAGAATCCTCCCCTAGAGCCTTCAAAGGAAACATGATCCTGCCAACACCTGATTTCCAACTTCTGCTCTCCAGAAGTAAGAACGAATAGTGTTGTCTTAAATCAGTTTGTAGTGCTTTGTTAGGGCACCCCTAGAACAATACACCATTGTTACCTGAGAGTCTGGTCTCTTAAGTGACCAAAGATAAATCACTCTGTTTGCTGGGTTCCCCTCCCTGGAGGGACCCAGCAGCATTAGACATGCCCCTGCCCTTAAGGAGCTTTCTATCTAGTTGGGAAGATATGACTTACAGCTAGTGCTTGCCAAGATTTCCCTGCCAATTCTCATAACTGCGTCTTCCGAAAAGAGGAAGTGACGGGTTGCAGTGAAGCAAGCATACATCGTGAAGGGCATGCACTGACTGAGTGAAAAGGCTGGGGAGCCTCTGCTGACAGGATCACGTCACAGGGCAGTGCTTCCCAATAGACACATGCCAGTCACAGGGGTCATTTCATACGTTCTAGCCACACTTTAAAAAGGTAAAAAGAAATAGGTGAAATCGCTGTTAATAAAATATTTTAAACCCCAAATTTCAGCTTTTCCAGGGGATCTTTCCGACCCAGGATCAAACCCATGCGTTCTTCATTGGCAGGTGGATTCTTTACCACCTTTCTACCTGGGAAGCCCCTCTCTTTTAGTTTATAATCCATATGAAAATTATTGAGACACATTCATTCTTTTTTTCTTCTTTTTTTTTTTATTAGTTTTGCCAATCAATGACATGATATCACCATGGGTTTACATATGCTCCTCCTCCAGAACCCCCTCCCTCCCCCCTCCCCCCAGGAAATCTCGTTGCACCAGCCCCGAGCATCAATCCTGGGCTGGCGATTGATTAGACATATGATAATTAACATGTTTCAATGCCATTCTCCCATATCATCCCACCCTTTCCCTCATCCACAGAGTCCACGAGTCTATTCTATACATCTGCATTCCTTTTGCTGTCTCGCATGCTGGGTTCTCGGTACCGTCTTTCTAAATTCTATATATATGTGTTAATATACTGTATTGTTGTTTTTGCTTCTGGCTTACTTCACTCTGGATGGGCCAAAGAACTTAACAGACATTTCTCCAAAGAAGACATAAAAATGGCTAACAAACACATGAAAAGATGCTCAACATCACTCATTATCAGAGAAATGCAAATCAAAACCACATTCATTCTTTTTTCATACAAAGTCTTCAAACTCCAGTGTGTATATTATACTCACAGCACTTCACAATTCAGACCACCACATTTCAAGCACTCAGTAGCCACATGTGGCTAGAGGTTGTCACACCAGACAATGCAGTCATAGAAGCTTCCAGACAGACTGGCAGGGTTTAACAAGGGGGCCATGGAGCCCTAGGGCTTCACAAATAAGCTTTGGAAAGTCCGTGAATTTCCCTGAAATTGCTAGCCAAAATGTGAGTGCATGAGGTTTTTCCTAAAGAGATAGTTTTATTAGATTTTCAAAGAAGTCTGGGCCAAAGGTTAAGAATTCCCACAGTAGGTACAGATTTATAGGCTGAGGACCAAGTCCAGCATCTTCCTTTTGCAGCACAGGAAGTCTGCGAACAGAGAGGCAAGGGGTCCTTACTCAGCGAACACAGCATAGACTAGAAGCCATGCCCGGGACTGTTCATTCCCCCTCGCCTCTGCTCAGAGGGCAGCTCAGATTCTTGGTGTGACACCAGCAGTGGGAGGGGGTGGAGGTGGAAGCTGAAGTCAGTGAGCAGTAGTTTCCACAGCTTCTTGCGCGACAAGTGTGACACGTTTTTCTGCACTCATCTCAGTTCTCACACAAGTTTCCACGGAAAGAACAGCTTCCTCTTTTTTTGCTCTTGCCCCATCTTCCTCGTCAAAAGCCATCCTCTGTGAGTCTCCACCCTGCCGCCTGGAGGGAGGCTCCCAGTAGAAACCCTTCAGTGCCTAACCCAGGGCAGACCTACAGTGAAGATTCTTTTACAGTAAGGGTCCCCAAATCTGGCTGGTCATCAGAATCAATTGGGGGCAGTGTTGAAAATGTAGGTGCCTGGGCCCCAGACTCATTCCACCCAAAGCTCTGGGAAAAGGGCTCAGGAATCCTCTACTGATAGAGTCTCCTAGTGATTCCACTTGTAGTTGCCTTTGGATTGCCTTTTCCTAAGGAAAGTGGCAGAGCAAGAGCTGGACTTTTGCAGTGGCCCGAATTTTGAAGTTAGACTCCTGCCACTTTCTAGCTCTGTGACTTTGAGCAAATTTTTATTTTTACTTCTCTGAGTCTCCATTTCCTTACATGCAGAATAGAGATAATATGAGATTAAATCATTAGGCGGTCTAACAGCACTTCAGATACAGCCTTCTGAGCCCAGCACTTCCCCCACAACCCCATCTAAATGGGAACTTTCTTTCAAAAATGTGGTCTAGTGGCTTGAATGTTTCAGACACCAGCACATTGGGGTCAAGACACTTCCTTGATCTCCTCCCAGGATGCCAAAATAATTATACAGTTATTTCCATCCCCTGCCCCCAGTGGAAAGAACATTCTTGCAACCAATTTCAGAGTCTTAACATGATCCCAAGTGACCCTGCAGATTTCCCACAAGTCCAGAGGCTAGGGTCCTGCAATTTCCATCAACAGAGGCACACTCCCTTGGAGATAAGGTTTGTTAAATTTTTTCCTTTGAGACCTTGTGCTTTTTTTTAATTATTAAAGTATAGTCTATTTACAGCATTGTGTTCATTTCTGCTGTACAGCTAAGTGATTCAGTTATACATATATGCACATTCTTTTTTTAGTATCCTTTTCCATTATGGTTTTCCATAGGATATTGGATATGATTCTCTGTGCTGTATAGTAGGCCCTCGTTGTTTGTCCATTCTATTCATAAAAGTTTACATCTGCTAATCCCAACCCCCACTCCACCCCTCCCCCAATCACCTGCCTCCTTGGCAACCACAAGTCTGTTCTCTGTGATTGTGTTTCATAGATAGGTTCGTTTGTGCTCTATTCATATTCCACATCTAAGTATTATCATATGGTATTTGTCTTTCTCTTTCTGACATAACTTCACTTAGTATGATAATCTCTAGGTCCATCATGCTACTGTAAATGGCATTATTTCATTCTTGTTTATGACTGAGTAGTATTCCATTACATGTATAGACCACATCTTCTTTATCTATTCATCTATTGATGGACATTTAGTTTGTTTCCATGTCTTGGCTATTGTGAATAGTTATGAACATACAGGTACATGTGTCTTTTTGATTTATAGTTTTGTCTGGATTTATACCCACAGGTAGGGTTGCTGGGTCATATGGTAATTCAATTTTTAGTTTTCTGAGGAACCTCCATACTGTTCTCCATAGTGCCTCCACCAATTTACATTCCCACCAGCAGTGTAGGAGGATTCCCTTTCCTTCACATTCTTCCCAGCATTTGTTATTTGTAGGCTTTTTAATGATGGCCATTCTGAGTGGTGTGAGGTGGTATACCTCATTGTAGTTTTGATTTTTACTTGTCTAGTAATTAGTGATGTTGAGCTGGCCATCTGTATGTCTTCTTTATAGAAATGTCTATTTAGATCTTCTGTCCATTTCTTGACTGGATTGTTTGTTTTTTATTTTTGTTGAGCTGTATGTATCTTTTGAAAATTAAGCCCTTATTGGTCACATCATTTACAAATATTTTCTCCAAATTTGTAGATTGTCTTTTCATTTTGTTAATGGTTTCCTTTGCTGTGTGAAAGCTCGTAAGTTTGATTAGGTCCCATTTGTTTATTTTTATTTCTATTGCCTTGGGAGACTGACCTTAGGAAACACTGATACAATTTATGTCAGAGAATGTTTTGCCTATGCTCTCTTCTAGGAGTTAATATTTTTTAAAGTATATATATATGTGTGTGTGTACATATATACATATATATGTATATAAATATATATACTAAGTATAATGTATATAATACATAATATACATTTTTAGTATTTATTCATTTGGTTGTACAGGATCTTCGATTTTTGTTGCTGAATGCAAGATTCTTTCATTGCAACCTGTGGGATCTCTTTCCCAGAACAGGGACTGAACCTGGGCCCCTTTCTTTGGGAGCATGGAGTCCCAGCCACTAGACCACCAAGGAAGTGGTGGTCCTCTTCTAGGAGTTTTATCATGTCATGTCTTATGTTTAAGTCTTTAAGCCACTTTGAGTTTATTTTTGTGTATGATGAAGATGGTGGGTTCTGACTTCATTGATTTACATGTGGCTTTGAGACCATGTACTTTCAAAAGTCCATAAACCCCCCAGTAACAAATTGTTTCAGAAAGTCCCATGTTAAGATTACCCTGAAAGATGCCGTGGGAAGGGGGGTACCATGAGGAACAAGTATGTTTCTCCCTCTGCCCTGTGCTGGGTGGATGACGGAGGGCAGGGAGCAGCTCCAGCAGGTTTAGCCTCACAGAGCAGCCTGACATCCACACTCTCGTCCCCTTTTGCCTGTCAGGGACCCCCACTCCATGCAGGCAAACCTCCTCCTGGTGTCCAAACACCACTGGACCAGCCAAGCCTGAGTCATCATCACCCTTGCCCTCTTTACCTTTCTGCCCCTTCTCATCCTTCTAGTCCCACTTTCTCCAAGAAGTTTCCGGGCCTCTCCAGTTCCCTGAGTTTGCAGACTCCCTCTTCTGAGTTCCCAAAGTCTTGATTATCTGCACTTCCTCCTTGACCTCTTTACTGGAAGCCTAGATCGCCAGGCATGGCCCAGTTGCGGGGACCTTGCACTAAAGAAGTACTCAATAAAGCTTTGCTGATAGTTGAATGAGATAAGCCCTCCAAGGTGTGGAAGTGGAAAGTCAAATTAACTTAGGACCCAGATATAAATTATATCAATCTGAGACCTGGGTCTTCATGACTCATGTTTAGGTTGTTTCATTGAACCAGCCGTTGCAAAAGAGAGGAAACGGATTGCTACAGAACAACCTAACCACAGTGTGCACATATCTTGTTTATTATCTGCGTGTGACGCTTTTGGTTTCAGAAACAAAGGCCTATTGCAAGATTACGTCTCTGGGCCAAGAACTAGGTTTCCTCTGTTGGATCATCTGAAGACAGTCAGGGGTGGGCCTCTACTAAGGGTTAGAACTTATGTCATGTTCAGAAACACTTTTCCATAAAAGGGCTTCCCTTAAGCAAGTCAAGGGGGAAACATGTTGAGAAGGAAAAAAAAAATCCTGCCCAGAGTGTGTTTTTCCTGAGTCATTAGCTTGTTTTATTTCATGGACACAGCATTGAACTATGTAACTGATTCAGTTTCCCTTTTCTCATTGGTTGCTAAGAAGCTCAGAGTTAATCCTGTGACCCACCAAAGTGAGACTGTCTATTTCTGTATTAGTTTCCTTACAGGCTTCATTTTATTTTCACGGCTTCATTTTATTTTTATAGCTTCATTTTTTCCTCAGTTTTTCTCACCTGCTGAAATTTGCCTTAAGTACTATTTCAAATAACTTGGAGGGTAAACAGAGAAGGGGGAAAAAGTAACAGTGAAGGAGAGATAGATAACAATGATAAAAATAATATTATGTAAACGTATTTATTAAATAAATATGAAACAAAGTATTCGTTAAATATATATTTAGTATTCTGGGCTTCCCAGGTGGCGCTAGTGGTAAAGAATCGGCCCACCAGGGCAGGAGACACAGAAGATGAGGGTTCGATCCCTGGGTCGAGAAAATCCCCTGGGGTCAGGAAAATCACCTGCAGTCAGAAATGGCAACCCATTCCAGTATTCTTACCTGGAAAATTCCATGGACAGAGGAGCCTGCAGGTACAGTCCATGGGGTAGCAAAGAGTCAGACATGACTGAGCACAATAAGCATATTTAATATTTAAGCAATATACTGTATACTATATATATAGAGTATATGATATATAGCCTATACTATATACAATAGTATATAGTATATATCATCTCACTCAATTCCCCAATAGGCCCACTAGGTAGTTACAAAACTGTTATCTTTCTCAGATTAGTGTTATAGGTGAGGAAAGGGAAGCTGATAGAGGTTGAGTTATGAAGCCAAGATTACACAGCGGGCAAATGGTATGGCTGGGACCCAAGCCCAGATCTGGGTGACGCCAACACGTGGACTCATAGGCAACACGTCTACGAAAATCACATATCAAGGGCAGAAAGTGAAGGTGCCATGGTGAGTCTTCATAGAGAGTTTGTGGAATTAATGGTTAAGGACATGACTTTCAGCCAGCCTGCTCTAAAAAATGCCAGTATCTTTTTTAAAAAACTGAAATATAGTTGATTTACAGTATCATTTTATCTTCAATTATATATATTTTTTCAGATTGTTTTGCATTATAGGTTATTACAAGATATTGAATAGAGCTCCCTAAATCATCTCACACACTAGTAAAGCAATGCTCAAAATTCTCCAAGCCAGGCTTCAGCAATACATGAAGCGTGAACTTCCAGATGTTCAAGCTGGTTTTAGAAAAGGCAGAGGAACCAGAGATCAAATTGCCAACATCTACTGGTTCATCCAAAAAGCAAGAGAGTTCCAGAATAACATCTATTTCTGCTTTATTGACTATGCCAAAGCCTTTGACTGTGTGGATCACAATAAACTGTGGAAAATTCTGAAAGAGATGGGAATATCAGACCACCTGATCTGTCTCTTGAGAAATCTGTATGCAGATCAGGAAGCAACAGTTAGAACTGTTCCTTAGGAACAACAGACTGGTTCCAAATCGGAAAAGGAGTACATCAAGGCTGTATATTGTCACCCTCCTTATTTAACATATATGCTGAGTACATCATGCAAAATGCCAGGTTGGATGAAGCACAAGCTGGAATCAAGATCTCCAGGGGAAATATCAATAACCTCAGTTATTTGGATGACACCACCCTTATGGCAGTAAGAGAAGAACTAAAAAGCCTCTTGATGAAAGTGAAAAAGGAGAGTGAAAAAGTTGGCTTAAAGCTCAACATTCAGAAAACTAAGATCATGGCATCCAGTCCCATCACTTTGTGGAAAATAGATGGGGAAACAATGGAAACCATGACGGAGTTTATTTTGGGGGGCTTCAAAATCACTGCATATTATGACTGCTGCCATGAAAGTAAAAGATGCTTGCTCCTTGAAAGTAAAGCTATGACCAACCTAGACAGAATATCAAAAAACAGAGACATTACTTTGCTGACAAAATCCATCTAGACGAAGCTATGGTTTTTCCAGTAGTCATGTATGGATGTGAGAGTTGGACCATAAATAAAGCTGAGCACCAAGAAATGATGTTTTTGAACTGTGGTGCTAGAGAAGACTCTTGAGAGTCCCTTGGACTGCAAGGAGATCAAACCAGTTAATCCTAAAGGAAATCAGTCCTGAATATTCATTGGTAAGACTGATGCTGAAACTGAAGCTCCAATACTTTGGCCACCTGATATGAAGTATTGACTTACTGGAAAGGACACTGATGCTTAGAAAGATTGAAGGCAGGAGGAGAAAGAGATGACAGAGGATGCTCTCCTCTGTATTACTCTTCCAGAGCAAGCTCCAGGAGTTTGTGATGGACAGGGAAGCCTGGTGTGCTGCAGTCCATGGGGTTGCGGAGTCAGACATGACTGAACAACTGAACTGAACTTCAGTCAGGCCCTGGATTTTTCTTCCCATTGATAGTTAATAAGCATAGTTGACAGATCGTGGAAGGCATAATGGGGTAGTTACTATACTCCAGGACTTTGGAGTCTAAACCAGATTCAAATCCCATTTAAGCACTGTATGAGGGTTCTCAAGAGTATATATACATATAATAATTAGACAGAGATTGAGATTGTTGGGTAAGTCCCAAGTCTGCAGGAAAGGCAGGTGAGCTAGAGATTCCCACAGAGTTGATGTTGCAGTTTTGAATTCAAGGGTGTCTAGAAACAGAACTCCTTTTTCCTAGGGGATCAAAGTCTTTTCTTTTAAGACCTTCAACCAATTGGATGAAGCCCTTACTCATATGGGAGGCACTCCACTTACTCAGTCTTTTGACATAAATGTTAATCTTTTCTGAAAAGGACTGATTGTGCCCTCGACCAGATTCATATGTTGAAACCCTAATCCCAGTGTGATAGTATTAGGAGGTAGGCCTCTGGGAGGTCATTAGATCCTGAGGGTAGAGGCTTCTTGAATGGGACTAGAAGAGACCAGAGAGTTAGCTCACTCTCCTTCCACCCTGCAAGGACAAAGGGAGGAGATGGTCATCTGCAACCTGGAAGAGGATTCTTACCAGAGTCCAACCATGCTGACCCAACCAGTCTCAGAATCCCAGCCTCCAGAAGTGTGAGAAATAAATTCTGCTGCTTACAACCCACCCAATCTCTGGGTGGGACTCTGTTACAGCATGCTGAAAGGACTAAGACATCATCTAAAAAAATATTTTTCCAAGGACATCTAGATTGGTGGTTGACTAAACAGCTGGACACAGTGGCCTCACCAAGCTCACACATAAAGTGAGCCATCTCAGGCACTTACTGGACTGTGACTTGGGCCTTGGTGATGACATCTATGTCATAGAAGTGTTGGGAGGGTCAGATAAGGTGCACACCTGAGTACTTAGCACAGGGCCTGGCTCATGGTCAGCACGGTCAGGTCTGGGTTGGACCCCTGGGAATGGTGTATGGCAGAGGTGGGGGGTGGATTCAGACTGCTGATACGAGTGGCAGTGGCAGCTGACCCACCTTTCAAACCAAGTACATGCATTCTGCCAGGTCAGAGAGCAGCTTGGAGCAGAGACCCGTTCTCATTCCTGAGGACCACAGAAGCGCAGGTGTCAGCTGCCTCTCTCTAGATGACCTGACCCTGAACAGGTCTGGCTGGGCTTGGCTAAGGTATGGTACCCAGTTGTTTAGTCAAAGGCCAGTCTAGATGTTTTGGGGAAGGTATTTAGTCCACGCAGGGTCACTTTCAAGCTTCTTCCATTGGGCAGTGATGCCAATGCGCTAGCTGAAGGGCCAGCTCCAGTGACCTGTCTCTGTGTCTCTTTTCACCCTAGAGGAAGGATCAGGCCATCAGATACAGTCATCTAAGAAAGGATCCCCAGGAGACCCTCAGCAGAAAGTTCATCTTGTATGACAAAGTTGAGCCTGAAAACACACAGCTTATAGCAAACACACATGTTAAAGGGAAATATTTCCCTCAGAATTGAAATCTCAAATCTAGACAGGTTGCCACATTTCCGTTATCCAGTCATTTTCAGCCACTGACACATTGCCCTAATATGCATGAAATAAAATTTGAAATTAAGAAAGAATGACTTTTTAAAAATCATACTGATCTCAAAAATACCCATCCCAGCTTTGATAGAAAATTTATGGGAACACACATCTGCTGCCTCCAAGATGAAGGACTACATGCATATTCTGGCAAAGGAGCGCATTGGGCCAAGGTGAGGGTAAACACAGAAGGCTCCCATTCTTGCACCCTGTGCACGTCTGTGACAGGAACAGATGCAGATGGTAGAGATGTGAGAGTCTGTCCTGTACCTTCTCTTTATTCTTCTGCAAAGAGGAATAAGGGAAAGACTGGAGTGTCAATGATCTTATGCTATAAATTCCAAGCTCAAGAATCACATGACAGGACTTCACTACATTAAAAATCTACCTTCCAAAGTAGGGAACATGAGTTCGATCCCTGATTGAGGAACTAAGATCCCGCATACTGTGGGGCAACTAGGCCTACGTGCTGCAACAAACCATCCCAAATGCCGTAGTGACAATCCCACATCCTGCAGCTAAGACCTGATGTAGGCAAATAAATTAATAAACATTAAAAAAAATAACCACATGAGGGAACTTCTCTGGCAGTCTGGTAGTTAAGATTTTGCCTTTAAATGCAGAGGTTGTGGGTTTAATCCCTGATCTGGGAACTAAGATCCTACATGCCTTATGACCAAAAAAGCCAGAAGAGAAAGCACAAGCAATATTGTAACAAATTCAAAATGACTTTAAAAATGATCCACATCAAAAAAATTTAAAAATTTAAAAAAAAAAAGAATCACATGAAACACACCTTCTCTCCTTCCCACAACAAGAAGTAAGACAGCTCAGGGGCAAGGTAATCTATGTATGTAAATAAACAACTAAATGCAAAGGGACACCTAAAGGGCCAGAGCACAGCCAAGACCCCTTGCTGAACCTTGTTTGTCCAGATCTGGAGTCTCTAGTTCAGTGGTCCCAATTTAACAGATGGATGTTTCAATTGAAGCTTCAGAGGATCCCTTTGTTGATTAAGGGCAAATGTTTTCAGAAGAGATCGGAATTTCTGTTCATCTCCTAATGTCAGAGCCATTCCCTCCTCTCTGTAGCCCCAGCATTGACTGTCCTTCCCTTTTCCTGGTTCATTTCCACTTCAAGTCCAGAGCAGAAGATTTCCTTCCAGATAGCATCAGCCACACCACCAAACTTTGACTGAGTGCTGCTTGGTGTCCAGCACTGCTCTCAGAGCTGGGGCCCCACAACTCTGTTTCTGCCCTTGCAGACATGGCATTCTTGGCCTTTACATCTTCCATTTCCCTGTGTGAATCAGTGGCTCACTAACCTTGACCTCCAGCTGCAACCTGACCCAGGAGCTCCAGCCCAGCTGGTCAGTCTGTGTGGCCCAACTCGCTAGGACCCTATCAAACTTGCCTCACCCTCCTTCCCCGCTCCACCCTTTACATCCCTACTCCTGCCAACTACACCACTATGTGCCTGGTCACCCTGGCCCCAAACTTCAGTAACAACAGAAATGGGTCACATCAACTGAGTGCTGAATAAGTTCCAGGCTCATTTTTATTGTTGCTCAGTCACTCAGTTGTATAGGACTCTCTGTGACCCCATGGTCTGCAGCACGCCAGGCCCCCCTGTCCTTCACTAACTCCCTAAGTTTGCTCAAACTCATGTCCATTGAGTCAATAATGCCATCCAACCATCTCATCCTCTGTCTTCCCCTTCCCCTCCTGCCCTCAGTCTTTCCTAGCATCAGGGTCTTTTCCAATGAGTGGGCTCTTCACATAAGATGACCAAAGTATTGGAGCTTCAGCTTCATCATCAGTCCTTCCAATGAATATTCAGGACTGATTTCCTTTAGGATGGACTGATTTTATCTCCTTGCAGTCCAAGGGACTCTCAAGAGTCTTCTCCAACACCACAGTTTAAAAGCATCAATTCTCCGGCACTCAGCCTTCTTTGTGGTCTCACATCCATGCATGACTACTGGAAAAATCATAGCTTTGGCTATCCGGACCTCTGTCAGCAAAGTGATGTCTCTGCTTTTTAATATGATGTCTATTAAAGCCTAGCTTGAAGGATTTTGAGCATTACCTTGCTAGCATGAGAAATGAGCACAGTTGTGCAGTAGTTTGAACATTCTGCGGCATTGCCTTTGTTTGGGATTGGAATGAAAACTGACCTTTCCCAGTCCTGTGGCCACTGCTGAGTTTTCCAGATTTGCTAGCATACTGAGTGCAGCACTTTAACAACATCATCTTTTAGGATTTGAAATAGCTCAGCTGGGATTCCATCACCTCCATTAGCTTAGTTCATGACTTCACACTCAAGGATGTCTGGCTCTAGGTGAGTGACCACACCATCGTGGTTATCTGGGTCATTAAGACTTTTTTTTTGTATAGTTCGTCAGTGTATTCCTGCCACCTCTTTTTAATCTCTTCTGCTTCAGTTAGATCTTTGCCATTTCTACTCTTTATTGTGCCCATCTTTGCATGAAATATTCACTTAATGTCTCCAATTTTCTTGACAAGATCTCTAGTCTTTTCCATTCTATTGTTTTCTTTTATTTCTTTGCATTGTTCATTTAAGAAGCCCTTCTTATCTCTCCTTGCTATTCTCTGGAATTCTGCATTTACTTGGGTATATTTTTCCCTTTCTCCTTTGCCTTTCACTTCTCTTTTTCCTCAGTTATTTGTAAGGCCTCCTCAGACAACCACTTTGCCTTCTTGCATTTCTTTTTCTTGGGGATGGTTTTAGTCACTGCCTCCTGTGCAATGTTATGAACTTCCATCCATAGTTCTTCAGGCACTTTGTCTATCAGATCTAATCCATTGAATCTATTTGTCACTTCCACTGAATAATCATAAGGGATTTGATTTAGGTCACACATGAATGGCCTAGTGGTTTTTCCTTTGTGGTTTAGTCATTGAGTTGTGTCTGACTCTTTTGGGACCCCATAGACTAGCCCCTTAAGTTCCTCTGTCCATGGAATTTTCTAGGCAAGAATACTGCAGTGGGCTGCCATTTACTCTCCAGGGGATCTTCTCAACCCAGGGATCAAACTCACATCTCCTGAATTATCAGTCATGTATTTTTTTAACCACTGAGCCACCTGAGAAGCCCAGTGGTTTTCCCTACTTTCTTCAATTTAATCCTGAATTTTGTAACAAGGAGCTCATGGTCTGAGTCACAGTCAGCTCCTGTATAGAGCTTCTCCATCTTCAGCTGCAAAGAATATAATCAATCTGATTTTGGTATTGACTATTTGGTGATGTCCACGTGTAGAGTCATGTTTTATGCTATTGGAAGAGGGTGTTTGCTATGACCTCCTGGGGCTCAAGACTTCCAAGACCCACTCTCTCTCTTATTTAAAATGCCACCTGACCAGTTGTGCTTGTGGGCAGGCACAGAATCCGGGCAGTGTCTATGCAGGTCAGAAGCAGGATCAGAGGCCTGCTTTCCTGCTTCTGAAGCCTGAACAAGACTTCCTCCATTTTAATTTCAATGAGTGGGTGCTTGTGTACTCGCTCACGTCCAACTCTTTGCACCCTCATGGACCGGAGCCCACCAAGCTCCTCTGTTCATGGGATCCTCTAGGCAAGAATACTGGAGTGGGTTGTCATGCCCTTCTTCAGGGGATCTTCCCAACTCAGGAATCAAACCCCCATCTGCTGCCTCTCCTGCATTGGCAGTTGGATTCTTTACCACTGAGCCACCTGGGAAGCCCCTTTAATTTACCTAACAGTGTCCTAATCATTCTAATCCCTGGAACCTGTTACCTTACTCAGCAAAGGGAAATTAAGGTTACAGATGGAATTAATACATAATCAGATAATCTTACAATAAGGCATGGCCTGGGTTATCCAGGTGGGACCAGTGTAATCACAAACATTCTTTAAAAATGGAAGCTGGACAAAAAGGTCAGAGTGATGTGGTCTGAGGAGGACTCAGTTCACCTTTTCTAGCTGTGAAGGGGCTAGGGGCCACTAAGCCATGGAATGCAGAAGTTGGAAAAGGTGAGGAAGCAGATTCTCCTCTGAGTCTCAGAAAGGAACGCAGCCTTGCCAACAGCTTAGTTTTAAGCCCGGTGAGGCCCATGTCAGATTTATCAACATATAGAACTATAAAATGATATGTTTGTGTCGTTTTAGGCCAGCAGGTTGTTGGTAATTTGTTATAGCAGTCATCAAGTATGTGCTAATTTGTTACAGTTTGACTTAGAAAACTAAAACAGCTTGTATTTTACCTGTTGCCTAGCCTGCAGGTCTCTGTTGCCTCGTGGCAGGCCAAGTCTACACTTCTCACTGGAAACTGAGGTCCTTCATGGGCCACCCCGCAGCCTCAGCCTATCTCTCCAGCTTCATGTCTCTACTGGTGTGTCTCTCAATAGCTTCACCAGCCAGTTTCTCATTTTCCTCTCTGGCACTCGGTGTTAGGACTGACCCACCCCTCCTTTCCCACTCTCCCCAAGGAGTGATGCCACACTCTGCCTTCTGCCACTGCAACCTGCCTGTCCCTCCCTTCAGGGCTCAGCTCTCATCCCACCTCCTCTAGGTGACCTTCATCTTCAGCTGGGGTACACAAGCCCTCATTTGGACACAGACACTCCTGCCTAAAGCTGTGACTGTTTCAGAGATGAGGACAATGGTTTGTCCCACTGGTGCTGCGTTGTCAGTCCTAGAGGGCTGCCTCCTTCCCAGGCTGGGCATCTGGTGCCTCCAAGTGCTTCTTAGGAGGAGAAAATAGGCTCTGAGAGGGCAAGCAATGCCCCCCGAAAGCCTCCTGACTTTGATTCCACTGGTCTTTCCACTTCTGTTTGCGGCCTTCACGCCCCCAGTAGACATATGTTGTGTATGATGCTTTGATTTCTCAGCCCGGCTGGATGAGTCACCTACCTCCACAGGCCAGCCAGCAGAAATGTGTGTGGGGCTGCGATGTGGGGGCTTCGAGACTGGCTCTTTGTGTTTTAATGCAGAAATAATTCAGCAAGAGGCAAAGTGATAGATAAGAAGTGGTTTATTAGAATAGGGTGCTTGTGCGCCTGATAAGAGGGTGGTGGGCAAAGGGAGCACTGAACCCTGAGAACTTAATGAGCCACAGTTTTATAATCAAAGGAACAGTGGGGAGGGGGAGAAGATCTGCTTTCATCATCAGCAACTCCTCCACACCGGGTGAGGAAGTTTTCTTGTCCCTACATGGTCAAATTAGGGATATTGAAGTGCAGTGGAAATGAGCAAAAATGTGCTAACATATACTAAGTGTGGTAAATCATCTCAGGTTTCAGTATAACATCTTTCCTTATATTTTTGTTTTCAGCGTGCAGATGAGCATGTCCTAGGAATCTTTATCTTACTGAGCTCGCTGGGCAGGACGTGGGTCTGATTCCACCATTGCTCTATCTGGGAGGAGGCCCATCTCATACTTCTGATGCATGGATTTGTGGCCTAGCAAGTCTGCTTGGTTTTTGGGTTAAGCAGGACTGTAAGTGAATGAGCAGTCATTCACTTACATGGGTCTCCCATACTTTTTTCTCACAATCCCCTAGTGGGATGACCTATTTAATCACCTATTTTGTCCCATTACTCTGTCCCTATCAGAACCAGTCTTTGAGCCAAGTCTACAAAAATCACAGAAGATTTGTAGGAACAGAACAATGTCTCCTAGCCCAGCAGAGTAAAATGGGGTGTGCATGTGTCCTTTACCCTGCTTTCCTTTACAGTGTGAATGAGGTGTGTTTAGGGAACTTCACTGATGCAGGAGGGATCTCTGAATCCTTTTGAGCCCCAAGGCACTGTACTCAACACCGAAGTGAAGCTAATGTTAAATTGACTTGGGCAATATCAGTGCTCTGCTCTGAGGCTTGGTTTCCTCATCTGTATATAAGGAGTGTGTGCCATGTGCTCATCCTCACTGGTTGGTCAGAAAAATGCAAATTATAGTAATAGCAAGATACCATTTTCACCCAGCAGGTAAACAAAATACTGTAAAAAGTGATTTCTAATGCTAGAGGGAAATTGGTACATTTGTGCATTACTTGTGGGAATATGAATTGCTACAATCCTTGGGGAGAAGAGCATTGCAGTATCTTTAAGTGAAAAATATGGATGCCATCAGCAGTCAGGAGAGAGGGCACCCTTGGGAGTGGAGTATCGACCCAAAGCATATATAGGGTAGTCTCCTCAGGTGCTGGTAGCATTCTATTTTTGATCTGGGTCTGGTCACACTATGTTGTATTGGTGAGAATTCATTTATGAACAACTGTACATTTATGGCACACTTTCTGGTATGTTATATTCTGATTAAGTGTTACATGCTTGTCCTTTGATCCAGTAATGCCAGTTTTAGAAATCTATCCTACAAAAATAAAAGCAGCAACAGGTATCAAATGTAAGGATTCACTCATAAGCATGTCGATTTACAGTGACATAAAACCTGAAAATAACCTGACTGTTCTTAGGAAACAGATGCATAAACAATGTATACACACAGTGTGGAACCAGAAGTAGATTATTCAAAAAGTTATATCAATCTGTATTGAGCTGCAGAAAGGTTTATGATAAATCATTAAATCAGGGTGGGGGAAGCAGGTTTGCAGAGTAAGATGTATAATATTCTGTTTTTGTGAAAGAAGAGAGGGAACCCGTGTACATGTTCATATGTTTGAGTATGTATATTTGAGAATAGATGAAGGTATAGAAGGGCACCCACCATGCTGCTAACTTAGATTCCCTCCTCTGAAAGTTTGGAAGAGAGGTTCTTTATATATCTATATGTTTGCTTTCACAAGCATAATATGGGGCTTCCCTTGTAGCTCAGTTGGTAAACAATCTGCCTGCAATGCAGGAGACCCAGGCTTGATTCCTGGGTTGGGAAGATTCCCTGGAGAAGGAAATGACAACCCACTCCAGTTTCTTGCCTGGAGAATCCCATGGACAGAGAAGCCTGGAGGGCTACAGTCCATGGGGTCGCAAGAGTCGGACATGGCTTAGTGACTAAACCACCGCCACAAGCATAATATATTTTAAAAATCAGAAATCTTCATAAACCAAGAAGAAGGAAGATACCTGCTCCAGGAAAGAGTGGCTACACACAGGAAAAGTAGAGGGGAGTCCCAGGATGGAGGTGAAGCCTCTGACCTGGCAGGCAATCAGTGCAGGCCAGAGCAGGAGGAAGGGAGGGCTCCTGGAGGGAGGTCTTTATGAGAAAAGGACGAATAGATGAGTATGATGATGGATTGACAGCCAGAATATATCGACAGAGCAATACGGAGCGGGTAGGAGCAGTTAGAAACTCTAAGAACATAAATCCGTAGTAGAGACTTCCTTGGTGGTACAGTGGTTAAGACTCCACGTTTCTAGTGCAGGGGACATGGGTTCAATCTCCAGCTGGGGAGCTGAGGTCTCACATGCTGTGTGGTGCAGCCAAAAAAAGAAAATCTGTGCAAGAAAAGAATATAATTATAGTATATATTCTTAATTTTGCAGTCATTGTCATGTAAATACAGCTTATCATTAACTTTTAGAATCCTTCTACAAAGATACAGGAATTTGATTATAATAGAGTAAAATGTACTTATAATAGGATGTGTGTTTATCAACACTGTCTATGTATAAATGAAACTATAGATGATTTGTGAGGCTGAGGAATGTTAAAGGCAAGGGTTTGGACACTAATATCCTTAGTGGATGATTAAGAAATGGAACAACAAGGAAAAAAAACAAAGAAATTGAGCAATATATACAAGTATAAACAAATATGTTTGTTATTTACATAAGTATACTTACATTCAATTCAGTTCAGTCACTCAGTCGTGTCCGACTCTTTGTAACACCATGAATCTCAGCATGCCAGGCCTCCCTGTCCATCACCAACTCCCAGAGCTTAGCCAAACTCATGTCCTTGAGTCAGTGATGCCATCCAACCATCTCATTCTATGTTGTCCCCTTCTCCTCCTGCCCTCAATCTTTCCCAACATCAGGGTCTTTTCAAATGAGTCAACTCTTCACATCAGGTGGCCAAAGTATTGGAGTTTCAGCTTCAATATCAGTCCTTCCAATGAACACCCAGGACTGATCTCCTTTAGGATGAACTGGTTGGATCTCCTTGCAGTCCAAGGTACTCTCAAGCGTCTTCTCCAACACCACAGTTCAAAAGCATCAATTCTTCGGCACTCAGCTTTCTTTATAGTCCAATTCTCACATCCATGCATGATTACTGGAAAAACCATAGCCTTGACTAGACAGACCTTTGTTTTCAAAGTAATGTCTCTGCTTTTTAATATGCTATCTAGGTTGGTCGTAACTTTCCTTCCAAGGAGTAAGTGTTTTTTAATTTCATGGCTACAATCACCATCTGCAGTGATTTTGGAGCCCCCCAAAATAAAATCTGCCACTGTTTCCCCATCTATTTGTCATAAAGTATTGGGACTGGTTTCCATGATCTTAGTTTTCTGAATGCTGAGCTTTAAGCCAACTTTTTCACTCTCCTCTTTCACTTTCATCAAGAGGCTCTTTATTTCTTCTTCACTTTCTGCCATAAGGGTGGTGTCATCTGCATATCTGAGATTATTGATATTTCTCCTGGCAATCTTGATTCCAGCTTGTGTTTCTTCCAGCCCAGCATTTCTCATGATGTACTCTGCATATAAGTTAAATAAGCGGGGTAGCAATATACAGCCTTGATGTACTCCTTTGCTTATTTGGAACCAGTCTGTTCTTCCATGTCCAGTTCTAACTGTTGCTTCCTGACCTGCATAAAGGTTTCTCAAGAGGCAGGTCAGGTAGTCAGGTATTCCCATCTCTTTAAGAATTTTCTACAGTTTATTGTGATCCACACAGTCAAAGGCTTTGGCATAGTCAATAAAGCAGAAATAGATGTTATTCTGGAACTCTCTTGCTTTTTGGATGATCCAGTAGATGTTGGCAATTTGACCTCTGGTTCCTCTGCCTTTTCTAAATCCAGCTTGAACATCTGGAAGTTCATGGTTTACATATTGCTGAAGCCTGGCTTGGAGAACTTTGAGCTTTACTAGCATGTGAGATGAGTGCAATTGTGCGGTAGTTTGAACATTCTTTGGCATTGCCTTTCTTTGGGATTGGAATGAAAACTGACCTTTTCCAGTCCTGTGGCCACTGCTGAGTTTTCCAAATTTGTTGGCATATTGAGTGCAGCAGTTTCATAGCATCATCTTTTAAGATTTGAAATAGCTCAACTTGAATTCCATCACCTCCACTAGCTTTGTTCATAATGATGCTTCCTAAGGCCCACTTAATTTCACATTCCAGGATGTCTGGCTCTAGGTGAGTGATCACACCATCATGATTATAATTTCACTACATATTATTCTATATGGGACATATATAGTTTAACTAAAAACAAATTTAATATTGGAGCTATATTGAAAGAGATGATAAGGGGCAGTAGGTTGTTGAGATATATATCCTTTGCTATCATGGGAAAAAGGAAATAGTGTTTTAAATTGATAAATCAGGAAGTACTGACATGAACATATTATTACACTTAACAAGGTAACCAGCAAAATGCAGCTAAACAAGTTCCCTCCTGGGAGTGGTTGGGGAAAGGTGGGGATAGGAAATGACAGTACTAGAAATTACTCCTTTTCATTTTAAACTCCTTGAAGCCATTTTTTTCAATCAAGGGTATTTCTTAAGTTGATTTTTTTAATATTAAAAGTAAAACTTTTTTTTTAAAGAAATGAGTATGATAATTGAGTGTAAGCAACCATCAACAGGTTCTAGTTTGGGGACAAGTGAACTAAAAAGATCAAGAACTACATCTCAGTGGTAACCAGTGTCTTAAGAGTAGATGATATTGTTGTGGGGAAACTGGAGAGACTGACACTAGGTCAGAATGCTAAGGATCATTATATTTAGGTGATTTTAAAAGCCCTTAAAGGAAACCCAAGAAGTTACTGGCAAGGTAAAGTAGAGGAAGGCAGTGTTGTGAAAGGATGAGGAAAGAGCTTTTTCAAGGAAAAGTCATGCTATCTAGAGGTCAGGAAATGTGTACGTGAATGTGTAGTGAACAAGCTTAAACCCTTATTTGAAACATCTAATCTTTCTCTATGTGTAAAAGTGCAAGAGAGTTCCAGAATAACATCTATTTCTGCTTTATTGACTATGCCAAAGCCTTTGACTGTGTGGATCACAAGAATGGGAATTGTCAAAAGAAGAGAGTTAAAGTAGCACCTTCTAAGAATTCTGTTAATTCATAGGACTGGTTATATTTGGGGAATGGAATTGTTAAACTTGAGTCTTGGAGAGTAACCTGACTGTTCCCTGGGTGGTGGGGGATGGAGGAGGAAACAGGGAAAGAAGTGCAGAGAGAAAGGTTCTCTCTGTGCTCATCACCCTTTGGACAAATTCAGATGGTCTAACCATTGTTCCATCTGTGCATTCTAGTTAATATTGCTGTGTGTTAAAAAATAAGCAAGCCCTAATGCCCAGATTATAGTAAATGTAGAAGTATAAAATAATCCCTTAATATATGTGCTTTTGCTTGTTTTTAGGAAGGGCTATATGTTCTGGAAGTGTATGTTAATTTACCTCTTGGCGCTAAATGCAGTCCTATACTTCAGTCCCTGAAATTCTGAGGGAGGGTAAGAGGAAGGGTGAAGGGCAGGGCTTCATATCTAGAAGATATTTACAGGTTATATAACCTATAGGTCTGTGTGTGCATTTTTGTTAAGTACTTGTGTTTACTGTGGACAAGCTTCATTCTTTTATTTTGCAACATCTGTGCTTTTTAGGGCCTTCCCTGGTAGCTCAGACAATAATCTGCCTGCAGTGCAGGAGACCTGGGTTCAATCCCTGGGTTGGAAAGATCCGCAGGAGAAGGGAATGGCTACCCTTTTCAGTATTCTAGCCTGGGAAATCCCATGGCAAGGAGGGGAACCTGGGGGGCTACAGTTCATGGGGTCGCAAAGAGTCAGACATGGTTGAATGATTGACACTTTTGCCTCTCCTGCTTTTTACAGGGCTTCCCAGGTGGTGTTAGTGGAGACACAGGAGATGTGCGTTGCTTTTGATCGCTGAGTTGGACATGTCTGCACATGACACAGCATGATGCTTTTTAGATGTCCTGAGGTTACAAGGTATGATAAAACATGGATGAATTAACCAATTTGTAAATATCTTTGTTATAATTGGTTTTAAAAAATATTTTGGGCGTGGAGTTATTAAACGGCTGTTCAGAAATGTACATCAGGATTTGCTCCTTAGGTTGGCAGCAGAGTGGCAGGAAGACGTATAACAGGCAGGATGTGTGTGGAGGTGTTTATGTTTATATATTTTTTTTTTGCATTCATTTTAGTCTCTTGATTGGATCTTTTTTTTTTTTTATTGTTTTTGCCATACATTGTCATGATATCACCATGGGTTTACATATGCTTCCCCTCCGGAACCCCCCTCCCTCCTTCCTCCCCCCCGGGAAATCTCGCTGTACCAGCCCCGAGCATCAATCCTGGGCTGGCGATTGATTAGACACATGACAATTAACATGCTTCAATGCCCTTCTCCCATATCATCCCACCCTTACCCTCATCCACAAAGTCCACGAGTCTATTCTATACATCTGCGTTCCTTTTGCTGTCTCGCATGTTGGGTTCTCGTTACCGTCTTTCTAAATTCCATATATATGCGTTAATATGTTTATATTTTAATGATACCCATCGATGTGTGTGCATCTCTTGGCTGTACTATAGGAATGCATTGTTGTATAATTCGATGGAAATATACCTCCTTGCTAATACTTTAATAGCTATATCAGATGAAAAAAATCCTCTTAGCATTATACTTTGTGTACTCTTTACTATATCTCATTTTTAATTGAACATTAAGGGAATGTAGTATTTTAATCATAACTCTGCCATTATCTTTATCTAGAGGCCTGTTGCCGTGTTTGTCTTTTCTGAAATTTTTGTTTGCCAAGAAAGGCAGGGTTACATTTTCTTTTCCTTCCAAATTGAGTTGGTGTGTATTCTTAGTTATCAAAATACAGCTTTGTATTTTCTCAATACAAAGAAATGGGACTCTGAAATGGTAAATATTCATGCTATGCTAAAAGCATGGTACATAACTGTATGATCTTAATTATGTAAAAATGGATGCTTAGTTGTATGACTAATAAACGGACCTAGAAGGACAGAAATACATAAATGGACCTAGAAGGACTCAAAAGGTAAGCTGCTTGTGATTATGGATGACTTTGTTTTTTGCTTCTTGTGTTTTTTGATTTCCTGTTATGTACATGCTAACTTTTAAGAAATATTAATGTTGTTAAAAGGCTTTAAATTGGGGAGGGTCATGAATGAATGAATGAGAACTGAAATATTCCCACTGGGCTGATCAGCATGGAGGTCTCTGGACTTCTGGCCAGTGACTAAGTCCTCCATATTCTGTGCACACATCCCTTGGTATATTGGACCATATGCACTGTATTTTCTATGTTGGTGTCTTGGACTGCCTTACTACAGAAATATGAGGGAAGGAGCGCATTTTTCTCATGCTGAGTTCCAGGTGACATGTGACTCTCATCCCCTCCAAAGGAAGAGTGTTAATGGCAGGTCCAAGTTACAAATGTGTCTCCAGTCTACAATTAGGGCATTTCCCTAGGGAAGAGATGCTCTATAATCAGAGAAATGATGGCATCCCCACAAGCAGGTACTCATTTTTTTTGAGCAGAATGTCACCAGAATACACCCTTTCTTGGAATGTAAAAGTGGGAGAATCTTAAGTATTTGCTCCATCTCAAACTTTTCTAGCTCCTGAGAGGTGGTCCTGGCTTTACATGCACAGTATTTAATACAACACCCCTGGGACAACCACTGAGCATTTCCATTTATCCTCCAAGAATTGCTGTTTGCCTAGTTTGTGTTCCTTGTCGAACAGCCTCTTTCTTTTTCCTTGCCTCCCTTGAGGCATTCCAAAAGATTCTTCAGAGTTCACCAGGGAATCCTTAGCTTTCATGTAGGAGGCCTCCTCTTGAGCCCTGAAAGAACTAGTGTTGTGGTTACCAGTCTCAGCCCCTCGCTTGCATGCACCCAAGAATGCTCCCCCTCATACAGGAGGAGGACCTTACGAGAACTAGGAGAGGATCGCAGCTTCTCGGCTGCCTACAGCTGCTGGGAACACTCTATCCCCAGGCGTGGGGCCCCTTGGGAACCAAAGGCACAGAGTAGCTTTGTGGTTCAGGACAATTCTCCCTATAGAAGATACTCTAATACACTCTAGCTTCCTTCTCTGAATTTGAACAACAGAACTTTTTGCACTTAATGTACATAAGAATCAAATGGGGTTCTACTAGAATGTAGATAGCTGGTTCCCACCCCAAATTGCTGATTATTTTGGGGCTGGAGCATGGGAACCTGCATTTTAAGTGCCTTGAAATGATTCTGACGCAAATGGATCCTGGGACTTGAATAGAGCAAATGATGCCCTATACAACCTATTAAAAATATATTAATTATCCAGAATATTCAATAGTCATTAACTATCATTAAATATATACACAAATTCCTGCTGCCGACCCTGGAACAACAGAGTGGCCCACATGAGAAGCAGCTTAACTAGCAGTCAGGACTTGAATTTGGAGATCATATTTGAAAGGTATTTGTGTTCTGTCTCTGGCGGCTTAGTGCCATCTCTGCTGAACAGTGGCCATCCAAGCCTCTAATATCATCTCCTCTGGAGGGTGTCTGCCAATTTATGTAAGCACCGCAAGTAATCTCAAAGTGACTTTCATTTCTAATGTAAAATGATATATCAAGTCCAATCATTGCAAACATACCCACTGTATTTGATATATATCCTTTATTAAGTTTGTGTGATAAGATATATATTCAAATTAAGGTAAAAGCAACAATATTGTAAAGCAATTATGTTATTGTTCAGTCACTCGGTCATGTCCGACTCTTTGCAATTCCATGGACTGCAGCATACCAGCCTTCCCTGTCCTTCACTACCTCTTGGAGTTTGCTGAAACTCGTGTCCACTGTGTCAGTAACGCCATCATCTCATCATCTTCTCCCCTTTCTCCTCCTGCCTTCAATCTTTCCAGCATCAGGGTCTTTTTCAATGAGTCAGCTCTTTGCATCAGGTAGCCAAAGTATTGGAGCTTCAGCATCAGTCCTTCCAATGAATATTCAGGGTTGATTTCCTTTAGGATTAACTGGTTTGATCTCCTTGATGTCCATGAGACTCTCACGAGTCTTCTCCAGCACCGCAGTTCAAAAGCATCCATTCTTCTTAGCCTTCTTTATAGTCCAGCTCTCACCTCTGTACATGACTACTGGAAAAACCATTGCTTTGACTATATGGATCTTTGTTGACAAAGTGATGTCTGTGACTTTTTAATAAGCTGTCTATACTTGTCATAGTTTTTTTTGTTCCCCGAAGAGCAAGCATCTTTCAGTTTCATGGTTACAGTCACTGTCCACAGTAATTTTGGAGCCCAAGAAAATAGTCTGTCACTGTTTCCACTTTTTCCCCATCTATTTGCCATGAAGTGATGGGACCAGATGCCATGATCTTAGTTTTTTGAATGTGGATGTGAGAGTTGGACTGTGAAGAAAGCTGAGCAATGGAGAATTGATGCTTTTGAACTGTGATGTTGGAGAAGACTCTTGAGAGTCCCTTGGACTGTAAGGAGATCCAACCAGTCCATCCTAAAGGAGATCAGTCCTGAGTGTTCACTGGAAGGACTGATGTTGAAGCTGAAACTCCAATACTTTGGCCACCTGATGTGAAGAGCTGACTCATTTGAAAAGACCCTGATGCTGGGAAGGATTGGGGACAGCAGGGGAAGGGGATGACAGGGGATGAGGTGGTTGGATGGCATCCCTGACTCAATGGACATGAGTTTGAGTTAACTCCGGGAGTTGGTGATGGACAGGGAGGCCTGGCATGCTGCAATTCATGGGGTTGTAAAGAGTCAGACACGACTGAGTGACTGGATTGGAGTGAGCTGAACTGAGCTTTACGCCACCTTTTTCACTCTCCTCTTTCAGTTTCATCAAGAGGCTCTTTAGCTCTTCACTTTCTGCCATAAGGGTGCTGTCACCTGCATATCTGAGGTTATTGACATTTCTCCCAGCAAACTTGATTCCAGCTTGAGCTTCATCTGGCCTGGCATTTCTCGTGATGTACTCTGCATATAAGTTAAATAAGCAGGGTGACAACATACAGCCTTGACATACTCCTTTCTCAATTTTGAACCAGTTATATTCTAATTTAAAAAATAAATTCTTTTAAAAGTGAAAGCAGCCCTATGGAATTGTATTAAACTACAACCTGGAACACTCTGGCACATCCTCAACAGGTGAAACTTAAGGTATTCTTTCAGAAGAGCTTCAGAATCATTTCCCCTTATTTTTAAGTAGAAATAAGATTAATTAGATTTTGTAATTAGATTTTGTGGGCTCCAGGCAGAGAAAAACAAATAGAAGTTTAAATATTCAGAAGCAAAGTTTAAAGGACAATAATTGTGTGATCAGCTCAGTACAGTAGATTGGCAATTATTCTGTTTTCATTTTTATAATTTCTGATGTGATTATACCATTTTCTTAGTGTCCAAGCAATAGCTGTGGGGTGAAAGTTAAAAGCATAAAAGTCATCCAAAGGAGATCACAGATGGCTTTGGAGAATGATAACAAAACCTGACTTAGGGTGATAACAGGAAAGCCGAAGTAATTAAGATAACCAGTGGAGGAAGAGTGAGTGAGATAAGGCAGAAGGAAATGGGGGTAAAGAGCCCCGTATTGATAGATGGTAAGTGGCTGCTGTAGGTCATGTCAGATTCAGAAGCTGATTATCATCCAGCAGGTTCTCTGGTTGGTTTTTCTTAACTATATTTTTGAACCCAGTTTTTATACAAAACATGTATAAGGCTTTCTTGTCACTTCCTGTAGATGAAAAATTAATATTGGGTCATGACCTTCCTGAGAAGTTACCAACTTAAAGAATCTGATCGGGTTGTATGGGTGACATCTTTTTTCCCCCCTGTGTAGAGCTATACTTTCTCTGGGATTTCTCTTTGACACATAGTTCCTGGTTGCTTTGTTGAATTTTTCCCTCTATTTTAGGCTTTTTTCAAAATCTCAAAATAATAAGTAATATAACAACTTGAATGAATATTATGACCCCCAGTTGATTCCCCCCCAAAACAATCACATCTCTCTGAAATGGTCCCCTGGTTAAGAGTCCACTAAAAGACTAAAAGTCCCAGTTGTATACTGACACTTACCGGATTAATGCATCTACATACACTGAGCCATTTAAAAAATATATTGTTGCCCTAACATATTTGAGTTTTCTCTCTCCATATCTCATGATTGGTAACTGATTGTGATAATCAAAAACAGACCCGCAATGCAGGTACCTATGAAAAATTTAGAAATACTGCAATAGCTACTAGGCTACAAAGTAGAGAATTTTTTAAACATCTGTGTGTATGTGTATACACATATAGCTATAATTATGATTTGGATAATCTGATTTTAGGGTAATATTCCCTTAATATAGGGCTTCCCTGGTGGCTCAGAAGTGTCTGCCTACAATGCGGGAGATCCAGGTTTAATCCCTGGGTTGGGAAGATCCCCTGGAGAAGGAAATAGCAACGCACTCCAGTACTCTTGCCTGGAAAATCCCACGGATGGAGGAGCCTAGTAGGCTATAGTCCATGTGGTTGAAAAGAGTCGGACAGGACTTTACTTTCACTTTCCCCTGATAAAGCTTCAGCCTGGTTCAATGGCTTGTCATCAATTTTACTTCAGGTGTAGCTATTCCTTCAAAAAAAATTTTTATTGATGTATTGCTGATATACAATGTTAGTTTCAAGTATATAACATGTTTTGACATTTATATATATTATGAAATGGTCACCCTAAATCTAGTAACCATCTACCACCATAAAAAATTACTGTATGGTAATATTATGTCTATAAGTAATAATATTGACTACATTCCATATGCTGGATATGTAATACAAATATGTAGTTACAAATTGTACCTCAATCCCTTTCACATATTTTGCCCAACCACTTCTCTCATCTGGCAACCATCATTTTTTTCTCTGTATCCATGACTCTGTTTCTGTTCATTTATTTTAGATTACACATGTAGTGAAATTATATGGTATTTCTCTTTGTCTGACTGACTCACTTAGCAATACCTTCTGGATCTAGCCATGTAGTTGCAAATGGCATGATTTCATCCTTTTCTTATAGCTGAGTTATATTCTATTGCCAATATCCGCTGGACATTGAAAAAGCAAGAGAATACCAGAAAAACACCCTGTTCTGCTTTATTGACTACGCCAAAGCCTTTGACTGTGTGGATCACAACAAACTATGGAAAATTCTTAAAGAGATAGGAATACCAGACCACCTGACTTGCCTCCTGAGAAATCTGTATGCAGGTCAAGAAGTTAGAACTGCAGTTAGAACTGGACATGGAACAAGAGACTGTTTCTAAATAGGGAAAGGAGTACGTCAAGGCTCTATATTGTCACCCTGCTTATTTAACTTATATGCAGAGTACTTCATGAGGAATTCTGGGCTGGATGAAGCACAAGCTGGAATCAAGACTGAGTGAACTGAACTGATTTTTTTTCATATTCTTTTCCATTATGATTTATCTCAACAGATTGGATATAGTCCCCTGTGCTATACAGTAAGACGTTTTCTTTTTCCATTCTAAATGTAATAGTTTGCATCTATGCACCCCAGACTTCTAGTCCATCCCTCCCTCTCCCCTACAACCCCCTTGGCAACTACAAGTCTATTCTCTGTGAATCTATTTCTGTTTTGTAGATAGGTTCACTTGTGCCATATATTCCACATTAAAGTGATATGATATGTGGTATTTATCTTTCTCTGATTTATTTCACTTAGTATGAAAATCTCTAGTTACATCCATGTTGCTGCAAATGACATTATTTCATTCTTTTATGGCTAAACAGTATTCCACTCTATGTGTACCACACGTTTTTTATCTACTTACCTGTTGATGGACATTTAGGTTGCTTCCTATGTCTTGGCTATTGTGAGCAGTATTGCTATGAACATAAGGGTACATGTATCATTGAATTATCGTTTTGTCTGATGTATGCCCAGGAGTGCAATTGTTGGATTCTAGTTTCTGAAGAACCGTCATACTGTTTTCCATAGTGGCAACTTACATTCCCACCAACAGTGTAGAAGGACTCCCTTTCCTCCACATCTTCTCCAGCATTTGTTATTTGTAGACTTCTTAATGAGGGCTATTCTGACTGGTGTGAGTTGGTACTCCACTATAGTTTTGATTTGCATTTCTCTAATGACTAGTGAGTCTCTAATAATTAGTGATGTTGAGCATCTTTCCATATGCCTATGGTCAACTGTATGTCTTCTTTGAGAAATGTCTCTTTAGTCTTCTGCCCATTTTTGTCCATTTGGTTGGTGGTTGTTGTTGAGTTGTATGAGCTGTTTCTATATTTTGTAGATCAAGGATTGCAGCAGTTCTGAAATTGGTGGTCAGGGAACCTCAGGCTGGGGCAAGAGATACCATGAAACTGTTATAATAATAAAACATTACTTTGTTCACTCATGCTCTCACAAATGTATAGTGGAATTTTCCAAAGGCTGCACGACGTGTTACATCACACCAGTTACGAGAATCAATTTGTTTCCTATTGTCAGACATTAAAGATATTTGCAAAACTGTAAAATATGCCACTTTTTATGGGGAACAATCTTTTCATAAAATTGTTTAAATCTAGGGCCATCCCTGGTAGTCAGGTTGTTAAGCCTCTGCACTTCCACTGCAGGAGGGCCAGGTTCAACATCTGGTTAATGGACTAAGATCCCATGTACCTTGGAGTGCAGCCAAAAAAGAATTTCACTGGGTTTTTATTAACACAAATTACTGAAATTTCTTAAATTGAATTTCAAATAAACATAAAATATACAACCTACATAAACAGTGAGCTTCCCTGGTGGCTCAACTGGTAAAGAATCCTCTTGCAATGCTGGAGATCCCAGTTTGATCCCTGGGAAAGATCCCCTGGAGGAGGGCATGCTAACTCTCTGCAGTATTCTTGCCTGGAGAATGCCCATGGACAGAGGAGCCTGACTATACATTACATTCATTACAGATTATGCTATACATTACATCCCCACGACTTACAATTGTGAGTGTGTGCCTCCTGACCTCTCTCATCTGTTCTGCCCAACCTCTCACTTCCTCTCCTCCTCTGACAGCCCCGTTTGTTCTCCATATGCATGAGTTTGTTTTCTGTTTTGTTAATTCATTTATTGTTTTTCAGATTCCACATGTAAATGAAATCATGGGGTATTGTCTTTCTCTGTCTGATTTACTTCACAGAGCAGAATATCTTTTGCATCCATTCATGTTGTTGCAAGTGGCAAGATTTCATACTTTTCTTATGGCCAAGTAATATACTATTGTGTATATATACCACATTTTCTTTATCCATTCATCCTTCAATGGATGGTTGTCTTATAGTCCATTTAAACTGAAATTAATAGAACTAGCAACTTATTAACTTGGTAAAAGATACTCATATTGGCCTTGGTTCAAATAATACTTCTGCCAGTGCCTACCTGTATGACCTTGAGCATGTCACTGAAGCTCTCTAAGCCTCAGCTGAACATTCTGTAAAAGGAGGATGATATTATCCATGTCAAAGTTTGAGACAATTATATGAAATAATGCATATAAAGTGCTTACTAGCGTATCTGGAATAGACTAGGTATTGCTCAGTAATGTTAGCTTTTATAAGTACGTTTTTTACATAATGCATAAAGAAAATCTAAAAGTAAACCAGTATAAAGCAAGAGTTGGTAAACAATGCCTCCAGACCAAAGCCAGCCTGCGTCCTATTTTCACAAGTAAATTTTTATTTTTGTAACGCAGTCACTTTCCTTCATTTATGTATTCTCTTCAGGTGATTTCACAGCAGCACTGAATAGCTACAGTAGACTGCTTGGCCTGAAAAGTCTAAAATATTTACCATCTGGCCCTTTACAGTTTGCCAGCCCCCAAGTACGTGGAGAAGAAAACTAATTGACTAAAAAAAATAGCATTTGAAATATGCATGTGGCTGTTTTCTAGTCAAAAACAATAGGTGTTTGCTTTGGTAGCACATATACTAAAATTGGAATAATACAGAGATTATCATGGCCCCTGCAAAAGGACAAGAAATTCTTAAATTCTTAAAACGCTCCAAATTTTTATTTCCTATGGCTAATTCATGTTGATGTATGGCCAAAACCATCACAATATTGTAATTATCCTCCAATTAAAAATAAAATTTTTTAAAAATGAAAAAACCCACAAAATCTATCAAGCTCTCTCCCTCTCACATTATTTGGGGAAAAACTAACAGCACTGGCTCAGACTGATCTGAGGAGCAAAGTAGATAACTCAGATGAACAAGATGCAGATAACCAAGAAGACTCCACTGAACTACAAGCAATTGTAAAAACTTTCCTCACAGCAACTGTAAGGGAAGAAGTCTCTCCTACACCCAGTGTAGGCCCCTGAAACGCACAGCAAAAAAAATGAGAATGGCATTGGAGCAAACTTGTCCTTAATAACCAGGCTTTTCCCCCAAAGATAGCCTACACCACATGGAAGACCCTAAAATTCACAGCCAGTTTCAGTGTTTTTCTCAGATAACTGCTCAGAATTGACAAGTAAATGCAGTCTTCTGATAGTAGTCATTCACTTGTTGAATCAGGGAATGAATAAAGGAATGACGCTTTCAGCCTATTAGTTGTCTAAATCTAGCCATATTTTTTGAGGTCTTTTTTCTTCCAGTTTTATTGATATATAACTGACATATAGCACTGTATAAATTTAAGGTGTACAGCATAATGATTTTATTTACATACATAATGAAATGATCACAATAAGTTTAGTGACAATCCATCATCTCATGCAGGTAGAAACATTTTTAATAAGTATTTTTTTCCTTGTGATGAGAACTCTTAGAATTTGCTCTTAACAATTTTCATATATAACATAGAGCAGTGTTGTTAATTCCACTGATTTTCTTTTTCTGCCCTGCCAAGTGTCATGCTGCTTCTGCTACCGCTGCTAAGTAGCTTCAGTCACGTCCGACTCTGTGCGACCCCACAGACGGCAGCTCTGCCGTCCCTGGGATTCTCCAGGCAAGAACACTGGAGTGGGTTACCATTTCCTTCTCCAAGGCATGAAAGTGAAAAGTGAAAGTGAAGTCGCTTAGTCCTGTCCGACTCTTAGCGACCCCATGGACTGCAGCCTACCAGGCTCCTCCGTCCATGGGATTTTCCAGGCAAGAGTACTGGAGCGGGGTGCCATTGCCTTCTCCAGCCAAGTGGCATGCAGGATCTTAATTCCCATACCAGGAATTGAACCCATGCCCCTGCAGTGGGAATGCTGAGTTTTAACCACTGGACTGCCAGGGAGGTCCCTACATTGTTTTCTAATGCCTATTCAGGTCCAAATGTGTGTGGTCATTTGTCTAGCAGTTAAAACATTCAATACCCCAAGATATCTCTTACTCTTTTCCCTGAACTGTTATTTAAATTATGTACTTTAATTTTTACAGACTTTTGCCAGGTCTCTACCTAGATTGTTAGTTCTTTTTTTTTTTTCAATTTTTAATTTTACGTTTGGATATGGTTATTTTACAATGATGTGTTTCAGTTATACAGCAAAGTGGTTCAGTTATACATATATCCATTCTTTTTCAGATTCTTTTCCCATATAGTTTGTTACAGAATGTTGAGTGGAGTTCCCTGTGTTATACAGTAAGGGCTTTTGATTATTTTTAAACTTTAAAAAATTTTTTTAATTTACCTTTGGCTGTTGTTAGGTCTTTGTTGCTGTACTCAGATCTTCTCTGGCTGTGTTGCACGTGCTTCTCATTGTGGTAGCTTCTCTCCTTCCAGAGCGTGGGCTCCCGGGCACAGTGACTTCAGTAGCTGTGGCACTCGGGCTCAGTATTTGCATCTTGCAGGCTCTAGAGTGTCCCCTTCAGAAGTTGTTGCTCGTGGGCTTAGTTGCCCCGAGGCATGTAGGATCTTCCTGGACCAGGGATTGAACCCATTTCCCCTGCTTGGCAGGCAGACTCTTAACAACTGGACCACCAGGGAAGTCCTTATTTATTTATTTAATGGCCATGCCACCCGGCTTGTGGGATTTAAGCTCCCTGACCAGGGACTGAACTCTAGCACTAGGCAGTAAGAGCATGAAATCCTAACCACTGGAACACCAAGGACTTCCCTGGTTACATATTTTGTATATAGGCGTGTGTATATGTCAGTCTCGAACCCCAAATTTATCCCTCTCCCCAACATTTTTCCCTTTGGTAACTCTGAATTTGTTTTCCAAGTATGTGAGTCTGTTTTTGTTTCATAAATAAGTTCATTTGCATCATCTTTTTAGATTCCACATGTAAGTCATATCATATATTTGTCTTTGTCTGACTTGCTTCACTTAGCATGATAATCTCTAGGTCCATCCATGTGGTTGCAGATGGCATTATTTCATTCTTCTCTACGGCTGAATAATATCCTATTTTATGTATATATATGTAAAACTAGTGACATTGAAAAGAAAATGGCAAGCAAGGACTTTTGTACCAAAAAATCTCACTTCCTTTTTTCAGGCAAGGTTTTACTAGGGCTCCTGATACAGCAGAGATGAGTGAGACCAAAAAAGTTTCCCTTGCTTGCTCTCTCCCTAACGGTGAAGAAAGTTTGTTCCTTATATGGGGTGAGGGTAGGGCTGTGACTAGGGTCCGACCGGAGGGGTAGCTTAGGTATTCGCCCACCTGTTAGGTGGTGGTGTGTACAGGGCCATGCACAGTACCCTGCTTTTGCTCCCAACCATCTGCTTATGCTCCAGGCTCCTCAAAAGTGGAAGTTGGGGTTTTTTTTTGCTGTCTTTGTATCTCTTAGGTCCAGAAATTGCCCCAACTGCCCATGTAAGCAGTTATTTTTAGTCCCATACAGTTGTTTTGTTTTTTTGGATTTTGTTGCTCCAGGAGAGGTATATTCTGAAGCAGGCATTGTGTACTTCAGCAAAGGGTCCCAGTCCCAGCATGTCTCATTTCCCACAAAAGACTCAACACCCTATTCTAAAGGGGTAAGGGGCCCAAGTTCTCTTCTGAAACTTCTTCCTCCTGGACAGAGGCTGCAGACCCTAGCCTGCCCCAGAGGTGTAGAAGTCCCTTGCTGACTGTTGCAAGCACCTATAGAGACCAGAGGCACTCTACTGGAATGGGCTGAATTCCTTGAGCCATCATGAGCCTTATTTCACATTGTTGGAGCCTTAAAGACACACACTTAACCAACAGTTTCAATGAACAAGGACTAATACTAAAAAGTAAAACAACAACAATAGCCTTTAAAAGGCCTAGAAAGGGAAGGAACCAGTTAACTTTGGGCTTTCTTAGTTGTTGACCAGACAAGGGAGGTGAAATTGCCCCTACCAAAATTATGAAGCCACTCTTCCTGGGCTTATATTTCCTTAATATTAACTTCTACATGTCCTATCCCATTGATCCAAGTGCAGCAAAAAGTATTAGTTATCACACAAACTCTATCTTGTTCCACCAGAAGGTACTCAAGTGTCAGAGAACTGGCAAGAACCACATCAGCCAAGGAAATGAGAGGTCCCAACTCCTGTCAAGGATTCAGATAGAAGCCAACCCACTACATCATTTTACTTATCTGTTGATAGTGCCTGTCTTTTTTTAAAGCATTTAAAAAAATGTTTATTTACTTCTTTTTGTCTGTTCTGGGTGTTTGTTGCTGTGTGTGGGTGTTTCCCTAGTTGTGGCAAGGAGGGGCTATTCCCTAGTTTCAGTGTGTAGGCTTCTATTTGTGGTGGCTTCCCTTTTTGCACGGCACAGGCTCTAGGCTCCAGTAGTTGTGGCATGTGGACTTGGCTGGCCTGTAACACGTGGGGTCTTCCGAGACCAGGGATTCAACCGGTGTCCCCTGCCCTGCAAGGTCGATTCTTAACCACTCGACCACCAGGGAAGACTGGTGTCTGTCTTTTGACTAGGTGCCTCAGATTTTCCACTGGCTCTCAGCTTTATTGTTCCTCTCCAGTGACCTGTGGGGTTTCTGGAAGTAAAAGCTTTACTCTGGACAAATGTACCCAACTACATATCCCTTGCAGTTTGACAGCAGTAGAGGTGGTTAAAATTACCTTATAGGTATCCTTCCATTTTCGCAATTGTTGGTCCTGGGGGGGATCCCTCTTTCCTTAAGAAGGATTTGGTTTCTTTGTTAAGGAACTGCTCCATTACTGTAGTTTTCAGTGGGAGCTGGCAGTGCCCCTGTGGGCATAATCCTGGATCGCCTTCTTAACTCATCCTACATTAATAATATATGTCAGAGCCTGGTTCACTTCCTCATCAGTGAATGTCAGTGGTAAGAAAAGGCCTCCCACAGGTCATTACAATGTGCTATGTTTCGGACCACTCCTGGGGGCTACACAGACCCGGAGGACTCCAGTAGGAAGCAAGTTGTCCAGGGTTTCTGAGTTTCTTGGCAGAGCTTTGCTAAGGTTTTCTATAAAGTATGGTTCCTTTCCTCTACCTTACTTGAAGACTAGGTTGCCAAGGGGTGTGTCACTTGTAGTCTATCCCCGGGAGAGGAGCCCCCGTGTGATTTGGGTAAGAGAGAGCCTGTTATCACTCTAGAGGGACTTTGGAAGTCCAAACTGAGGAATTCTTTCTTTTAAAAAGGACTTACAGACTTCCATGGCCTTTTCAGATCAGGTAGGAAAGGCTTCAGCCCATCCTGTGAAAGTATCAACAAACACCACCATATATTTATGTCCTGATCATGAGAATATTTGGGTGAAATCTAACTGTCAGTCTTCCCTGGGATATATCCTTCGGGGTTAAATCAACCTGAGGAGCAAAGGAGGGGTTGGATGGGTGTGTGGATTATTGTGGGCACATAAATCATAGGCCAGCATGATTTGTTTCATTGTTCTTTTGAGCCTCTTCCCTCCAATAATGGATGGCATCATGTAAACTCTTAATGAGTTTCCACTGTTGGGCCCCAGGGATTAAAACCTTATATTCCTTTTTATACTGACCTGTGCTTCCCTTCTCATAGCCCTCTCTTTCAGTATTTGTGTTCCTCTGGGGAATACGGGGGAAGGCTAGGAAGTTCAGGGCAAGGCCAATCACTAGAGGATGAGGTGGTTGGATGGCATCACTGACTCAATGGACATGAGTCTGAGCAAGCTCTGGGAGTTGGTGATGGACAGGGAGGCCTGGCGTGCTGCAGTCCACGGTGTCGCAAAGAGTCGGACACAACTGAGGGGTTGAACTGAGCTGAATCACTAGAGCCATAATTTGTCCATGTGTGCTCAGTCTGTCAGTCGTGTCCAACTCTTTGGGACCCCATGAACTACAGCCCACCAGGCTCTTGTGTTCATGGAATTTCCCAGGCAAGAATACCAGAGAGGGCTGCCATTTCTTCCTCCAAAGTATCTTCCTGACCTAGGTATCGAACCCACGTCTCCTGACTTGGCAGGAGGATTCTTTATAACTGAGCCACCTGGGAAGCCCAGGTTCCTGCATTCTAGCTGCCTGTTTTGCAAGTTGATCATCTTTGCTGTTCACTTTGCTGACAATAGCTCCTTCCCTCAGATGGCCTCCCCAGTGGATTACTGCTACTCACACTGGGAACTACACTGCTTCTAAAAGAACCATGAACCAAATCTTATGTTTTATGGGAGAATTTCTAGCAGTTAATCTTCCTCTTTCTTTACAAATGTTAGCACGTGCATATAGCAGGTGGAACCCACGTTTAGAGTCAGTGAAAATATTTAATTTTGTATTCTTCCCTAACTGCAAAGCTCTCATCAATGCAATTAGTTCAGTCATTTGGGCTAATATCTGGGGTGGCAGGGCCTTGGCTTTTACAACCTCATCTAGACTAGCTGTGGCATACACTGCCTGTCTGGTTCCCATTCCTACAAAACTGCTCCCATCAGTAAACCATTCAACCTCGGGGCTGTCAAGAGGCTCATCTAGAAGATCAGACCCACGAGAGTAAGTTTGTTCTTGGGTCTCTATACATGAGGGCAATAAGTCTCCACTCTCAACCAGTGAAAGCAGAGTTACTAGGTTCAGGGTTTGGCACACCTTTAAGGTAATGTCAAGGGTGTCCATTAGAAGGGCCTGCTATCTTATTAACTTTCCTTCAGTCAACCAATGATGTCCTCTAACTTCCAGCACAGATAGTACCTGATGGGGTGTTAACACATACATCTACGTGTCGTCCCAGGGTGAGCTTGGAAGCCTCATTAACCAACATGGCTGTGACTGCTACTGCCCACAACAGCTTGGCAATCCCAGGACCACTGAGTCCAACTGTTTTGAAAAGTAAGCCACTGCTCTCTGATCCAGTCCCAGCTTTGGAGTCAGGACTTCTAGTGCTATCCTTGACCTTCTGTGACCATACAGAGTAAAGGACTTGTCCAGATTTGGAAGCCCCAGAGCTGGTGCTCTGTTCAGCTCCATCATTAGAGTCTCCAAGCCCTGCTGGAGGTCTTATTCCATTGAAGGTGTACCCTTCCCCTCCCTTTAGAGCCTCCTATGGGGTTTTGCTCTGAGGTCGTAATTTGAAATCCAGATAGAACCCAGCCATCCCAAGAAAGCTTGGAGTTACCTCTTTCTGATTGCAGATGGTAATACACTAATTGCTGGTTTTCAATCTATGGCCAGGGCTCATGACCCTGGAGTCAAAACAAATTCAAAATATTGAATCCATTGCTGAGATCTGTGCCTTGGTTAAAGAGACTTTATATCCCCTTTTTGCCCAAAAATTTAGACTCTAACAGTATTTTGATTTGAGTCTTGTTTGGTCTCACTATTCATCAGTAATTGCCAACATAACTGTAGCAGAGTTCTCAAGACTCAGTTCCCTCAACTCCTTTGCTAATGAATTTCTCAAAAAAGTGGGAGCTAACCTGAAAACCCTGTGTAAGCACTGTCCATGTATATTGGGTAGCCTCCAGGGTGTCAGGGCCCCTCCATTCAAAGCAAATAGGTATTGAGGGTCTGGATGGAGGGGACTCAGCCTTCCCTGGCAGTTGTGTGGGAAGGGAGTATAGTTTTGCCACCAGGGGTGAACAGGGAGGACTGCCTCATTCTCTGCTCCTTAATCTTGCACAAACTGATTCTCCCTGGTAGACTTCTGAGCAGGGAGGCCAGGGTGTTGCAAGGGGATCAGCAAAGCTTAAAGATTCTGTGTTTTAGAAATTAGCTGAACAGTGGTTAGATTCCCCTCAGGGCCTCAGACTTTAAAGGATAGTGTCTCTTCCAGGGGTGTTTTCCCCAGGCCTTATTTTTGCTGGGGGAACATGTTTTGCACTTCCTGGCACCAAGAGATCCCAACTGCAGGATCTACTTGTTCTCAAATTTCTTGGGGGAGGTCTTGGGGAATATATCAATGCCCAACAGGTAGGTCACCTGGGACAACCAGCAGGTGCATTCTCTTCAGATTCTTTATCTCCTTGGACTTAACACTGTCCTAAGAATATACTAGCTTCTAACTTATTTAACAAATGTCTGCTGGGAGGTGGACAGGGCATTCTGGCATATACAAAAAGGAGTGAGTAATAATAATGGATCTGATGATTATTGGCAAGGAGAGACATAAATTGCTTACCTTGGCTGTCCATCGACTCCTATCACTACAGTCATGGTTGGAGAGGGGGTTGGCTGGCCAAGTCAGAATAGTGTTTACAAGAAATTCAGCTCTCCTGCCTGCTGTATCGAGGGTGACCCAGAGCTCTGCACAAGTATTGGGGATGGATCAAGTGGGATCTGGAGCCACACAGGTGCTCAGGCCCCATCAGTTGGTGTGCAGAATCTCTCTTCTGAGAAATTCACAAGAATTTGGGGCTAGTCATGGTTGCCCCTCAGTCATCACACCAGTGGGAGCTCAGGACATTCCCCCTTCCGGAGCCCCTGTTTCTGACAAAAGGCACACTGGTTCCAGCTCAGGTGGCTCCTTGGGTGGTCTGTCCAGTCTTCCTGGCCCTCTAGGGTCCCCTCAGGTGGTGGGTGAGTGAGAACAGCCAAAATCCGAGTGTTTTTTTCCGTTAGCCTTTTAGCCTTATTGGCCTCCTCTGTTGTGTCTTGGTTGTTATAACCTTGAAGGCCTCCTCTACCAAGGATTACAGTGGAGGCCCAGTCTCAAGCTTTTGTAATTTTCTCTTAATGTCAGGAGTAGCCTGGGTGATAAAATGCATGGCCAGTATGTCCTCCCTTCTGTGGCCTCTGGGTCTGTATTGGTGTCCTTCCTGAAAGCCTCTGTTGCCCAGTTCAGGAATACTGCCTGGCTTTCATCTTTTTCCTGTGTAACCTCTCAGACCTTATAATTTATAGGCTTCATCATACACCTTTTCATTCCTTCTGATAGACGGGTAATATAATATCTCATCCTTGCCTGGCCTACTCAGTCTTCATAGTCCCAGTGTGGGTCATGATCTATAACTGCATCCCTACCCACCTGGTAAATGTAGTGGTGTGGATTGTTGGCCAATAAGCCTGCTGTATGTTCCCTGGACTTTCTCAGGATATGCTCCGTTTCATCCTCGGTGCAGCAGTGGGCCAGAATAACCATGCTGTCCTGCCAGGTGAGAGAGACTGCCAACCCCAGCCTGACAAATAATCCCTAAACTTGTCAGGGTTCTCTGAGAACCTGCCAAACCTCTCCTTACAGATTAACCCAGTTAGCTTAGGATCTCTCTTTGGGATGTTCCAGGAGCCCCTTGAAGCACCCCAAAGTTAACTGGAAGTCGGAAGAATTTCAATTAGAATTTGATATTTGGGAAGTCTGTCAAAATTTTTTTAAAGTTTTAAAACATCCGGTCAGATAAGATCATAGGTTTTTGCGAAAAAATGCTTATTCTTTGATCTATGGTGGGGGAAAAAAAATTCAAAAGTAAATGTAGATCAGTTAAAGGCACCGGAACTCACACAATCTGTTTTCAAAAGCAGCATCCAGGACAACTTTGTTCTCTTATGAGAGAGAGAAACAAACCCAAGGCTGCATCAACCTATTCTTAATAAAATCCACTCACCCAGTTAAATTTAATCCACCTTAGAAGATTCTGACCAAGTACAAAATTCTCAGTGTTCACCTTCCTTAAGCCTTCTACAGCTGCCTGCAGCCATACATTGTCCCTTATTCGTTCCTCCGTTTAGAAAAAGCCAGCTCTAAAACAACATCATCCTTTTACCTTTCAATAAAACGTATTTCCATTCCTCATACATTCTTTCCTGAATATCATCCTACTTTTCTTACTCAACCATTAATTGTGTGCGCGCACACACACCCTCAGTCACGAAGGCCTGTCTGACTCTTTGAGACCTCTTGGACTATAGCCCGCCAGGCTCCTCCGTCCATGGACTTCACCAGGCAAGGATACTGGAGTGGGTTGCCATTTCCTTCTCCAGGAGATCTTCCCAATCTAGGGATCAAACCTGCGTCTCCTGCTTTGGCAGGCAGATACTTTGCACTGGGCCCCCTGGGAAGCCCATCCTTTACATTAGAATTCCATAAATTAGTAGAGAACATGTTAAGGTGGCAACAAATATCTAGTTTCTCTTTCACAAGAAGAGAAAGATAAATGAATTTAGATTTGTTTAGCGATTAATGTTCCAATATTTTATCTTATTTGAAATGCCCTATGTATGTGTGTCAGTTGCTCAGGCATGTCTGATTCTTTGCAACCCCATGGACTGTAGCCCGCCAGGCTCTTCTGTCCATGGAATTCTCCAGGCAAGGATACTGGAGTGGGTTGCCATTGCCCTTCTCCAGGGGATCTTCCCAACCCAGGAATCAAATCCAGGTCTCCTGCACTGCAGGCAAATGCCCTAAATATCCAATTAATTCCTATCATTGAACTTAATCTGGTTTCAAATTTATCAAAATTTGGGCAGACTATTTTACATGGATGTTTCCAAAACATGTTATTATTTCTATAGCTTACCAAAACTTCATATTCCAATTACATATAATTAAAGTTTTATCATATCAGGTTATTTTTCCCATTAGCAAGTTTATAAGAGAAACAACATGCACTTATTGACTTCTTATAACTCTTGGTATGGTGGAAGTATTATCCTTTATCTTTAAAAGGTCTGTATTAACTAAAGCCACAGGTTTAAGCTAGACAAGTTAATTTCTACAGAACCAGAGATCTCATAGTTTTCCCACTTGTGCTTAAAATGGCATTCTTTTTCCCCCTCAGTCTGGCAGGACTACAGATGAATCAGGAAGTTCCTCAGAGCTGACAGAGTCAATTTCTAGGTAGGCTGATAAGAAGTCCAGGGTTCTCGAGGAGGAGAAAGGGGTCTGGGGCTCTCAAGGAGAAAAGGATACATGCTCTTTTCTACATTGCTTTGTCTTAGTCAATATAACAAAGTATCTTGCTCAAGGACATGTTTCTCCTTCACAAGAACCTACTGACTAATCCTATCATCTTAAAGTGTATATTATGGGAGTGGGTCTGGTAAAATCTTTCTATTGTTCGTTCTAATCTTGTTAATTTAAGATGTATGTTGTGGGAATGGGTCTGAAAAAAGCATATAAGACCTTGATAAGACTAGCTAGGGGGGCACTCTCAGTCCGCCTTCTGATGGCTATGTCAGAAGGTTTCTCTGTCCCTTTTCTCACTTTAATAAAACTCTGCTACACAAAAGCTCGTGACTGATCAAGCCTGGTCCGTGGTCCCGAAGCTAAATGTTTGGAAATCACAAATCTGACATCATTCACCATAAGCTGTCAGAGCCCTGATGGAATAGTTACAGTGCAAAAGCAGAGGAGGGAAAAAATGCAAGCTCCTGTCTTGTCTTGTCTTTTCTTTCTTTAAAATCCCACTAAGTACCCCCAACAAGGCTAAGTCCAAGGCAATGAGGGCTTGTTTGTATTTCAAGGCTTCAGTGATCCACCGTGTCCACAATGTCAGCAGAGACTTGGCAGGAGCAGTTGGACAGACAAAACTAAATCACAAAGATACCAATGACAAAACTTAAAAGACACAAACAAGAAGTTTTCAGGATAAAGGGGACAGGAGTATAGGGGTGAGGACCAAGGGAGAAGTAAAGGGAGGAGGGACAGAAAAGACTGAAATGAGAGAGAGAGAGAGAGAGAGACTGCCATTTCCACCTGCAGGTGTCTGTTTAGGCACCAAACTGCATGCTTCCAGAAAGGGCCAGGGGAGGACGGAGTACCCTGTCCACTGCTCACCAGGGTGGTCAAGTCAGGAAACCAGACTGTAGTATGTCCTGTGTGGGACAACAACCCACAGATGGGCCTCTCACCCACTCATACACCAGTACATAGAAATCCTCAGCCTGTTCCCAACTAGACTTCTCTTGGCAGCAGGAAAATAAAGGTGAGAATATTAGGAGGCTTTTCCAGTAGTCATGTATGGATGTGAGAGTTGGACTATTAAGAAAGCTGAGCACTGAAGTATTGATGCTTTTGAACTGTGGTGTTGGAGAAGACTCTTGAGAATCCCTGTGACTGCAAGGAGATCAGTCCTAGCTGTTCATTGGAAGGACTGATGTTGAAGCTGAAACTCCAATACTTGGGCCACCTGATGTGAAGAGCTGACTCATTGGAAAAGACCCAGATGCTGGGAAAGATTGAGGGCAGGAGGAGAAGGGGATGACAGAGGACAAGATGGTTGGATGGCATCACTGACTCAATGGACATGAGTTTGGGTAAACTCCGGGAGTTGGTGATGGACAGGGAGGCCTGGCTTGCTGTGGTTCATGGGGTCGCAAAGAGTCGGACATGACTGAGTGACTGAACTGACTGATAGTAGAAGGATCAGACTTCCAGGCACTAAATGTAATGAGGTTTGAAGCTGTATCACTGTCATAAATCTCCGGCCAGTGGGGAGCTCCTGGACCAAGGTCTGCAGGGTATGAGGCGAGCCTCTCCCTTCTCGGCTTGTCACCCATCAAGGTGAGCCGGTGCTGGCCAGAGGAAGCAGGTCTCACAAACCAAGAGGAGTGATGCTGTAGCTGCCTGCCAACCAGTCTTGCTCGGAGAGGATAGAAGTATCAGATGACAGAGAGATGTAGATAGATTTCAGGAAAGGGAAGCATTGCCTGAGTGAGAGGCCTGAGGCCCAGGGGCCTAGAAGCAGCCCTAACAAGCATGGTTATGCTGGAACAAGAGAATCAGGTGACTGCTTTTCTCCCACAGGGAAGGTGCGCCTGGTGGCCCCGGAGGTCACAGATCCTCTCCCCAGAAGGGGACAAGCCCCACACTGGACACCACAAAATGTTACCAAGCAGAGTTCCTGCCCTTGATAATCAATAGAAATTGATCGGAGGCCAAGACTAGAAATTCAGGCGAGGCTTTATTGGGGTCCCTGCTACACTAAGGGGGACCAGGAAAAAACAACAGATTCCCTTGCTTGCTCACTCAAAAAATCCCACTTTTTAGTAGCTGAATGTGTAGTCTTTACCTGAATAACTAGTTTTGGGGGTGAGGAAAAGAACACAAGGCCAGTTGAAATAACTTGATAGCTCTGATAAGTCATTGGCTCTGGTCCAGATTTTATCGTGCTACAGTGCTTCAGAGAGGTCTGGGCACATGTATTTCATGGGAGATTTTACAAAATCCCAGAACCATGAACCAACCGTCTAAGCAAGGGAACCTCTATTACCCTTCAGTGACTCCACAGCAACAGGGATGAAAATAACTATGGAACAGCTCTAACCGCGTTGAAGCGGACAAAACAGTGTGAAAGAAACCAGCATTGTCAAGAAACCTACTGTATTCCATGACAGAATAATAAAGACATGACATTGTCACAATTCCAGACTGAACCAAAACCAACATGGACTAAATAAATGAAAGGAGTGTGTATTTTCTTTTAAACAGAAGACCTAGACCTGCCACTGCAGCCACGTTAGTTTCCTCAAGTAACCATCAACATCCACTCTGCACCTTGCTCAATGCAGAGCAGGACAGGACGGTACTTCTTTTTTTTTAAGTTGAAGTATAGCTGATTTACAGTGTTACACTAATTTTTTCTATACAGCTATGTGACTCAGTTATGACTATATACACACTCTTTTTATATTCTTTTCCATTATGGTTTATTCCAGGAGATTGGATACAGTTCCCTTTAATATACTTTGGACTTTGTTGTTTATCCATTCCAAATGTAATAGTTTGTATGTACCAACCCCCAAATCCCAGTCCATCCCTCCCTTCCACTAGTCCCTTGACAAGTCTGTTCTCTGTGAATCTCTTTCTGTTTTGTAGACAGTTTCACTTATACATTTTATATTCCTCATACAAGTGGTATCATTTAGGATTTGTCTTTCTAGTTGCAACCATGTTGCTGAAAATTACATTATTTCATTCTTTTTCTGGCCAAATAGTATTTTATTGTAATTATCTGTATTACCACACCTTCTTTATCCAGTGCAATGGGCATGTAGGCTGTTTCCATGTCTTGGCTATTGTGGACAGTGCTGCTATGAACATAGGGGCGCATGTATCTTTTTGAAATAGAGTTTTGTCTGATGTATGCCCAGGAATGCAATTGCTGAGTCACACTGGGCTTCCCTGGTGGTGCTAGTGGTGAAGACCCGGCTGCCAATGCAGGTTAGATATAAGAGATGCAGGTTCGATCCTGGTGTCGGGAAGATCCCCTGGAGGATGGTACAGAAACCCACTCCAGTATTCTTGCCTGGGGAATCCCATGGACAGAGGAGCCTGGCAGGCTGCAGTTCATACTGTTTCAAGGTCAGAAATGACTGAGTGACTTAGCACACACACGGTGATTCCATTTTTAGTTTCTGAGGAGCTTTTGTACTGTTTTCCACAGTGGCAACTTACATTCCCACCAACAGTGTGGAAGGGGGTCCCTTTTCTCCACACTCTCAGAAACGTTTGCTATTTGTAGACTTTTTAATCAGGGCTATATTGACTGATGTGAGTTGGTACTTCACTGTAGTTTTGATTAGCATTTCTCTAATAATTTGTAATGTTGAGCGGCTTCCCAACTCAAACTACAGGATCCACCTGATTTCTTAGAGGATATTCTGGAAAATATTTTGATGACCAGCAGGTGGATCATCACTACCAACAGATGTATTTTCTGTTTGAATTCTTTACCTACTTGGATTTCATTTATCCTGAGACTATATAACTTCTAATTTTTTTTTTTAGCGAACCTCTCCCAAGGAGGGGGACAGGGCTCTCTGGCATATACAGAAAGGAGTGAGTAGTGATAATGGATCCGAGTCCACACGTAAGGAGAAACGCAAGCCACCTTCCCTGTGGCTGTCCATCCTCTCCCATCACAGTACAGTCATGGCTGGAGAGGGGGCCGGCTGGTCAAGTCAGAACAGAGCAAGTGGATCAGGTGTCCAAAGAAATTCAGTTTTCCTACCTGCCATGTCTAGGGTGACCTAAGACTCTGCTGGAGTCATGAGGATGGTCAAGTAGGATCTGGAGACAGGCAGGCACATGTGCCTACCGACAGTGTCCAGGAATCTCATTTGAGAAATTATCAAGAAACTGAAGCTGGTCAGGGGTACCCCTCGGTCATCCCACCAGAGGGTGCTCAGGACATTTCCCCTTCCAGTGTCCCTCCTACAGACAAAGGCACACTGGTTTCAGCCCAGGTGGCTTTCTAGCTATCTGTTGGATCTTCTCACCCCTCTAGGGTCCCCTCAACATGGCAGGTGAATCAGAGCAGCCAAAAGCTGCTTTTTTCTTCATTAGCCTCTTATCTTTATTGGCCTCCCTTGTTTATATGTCTAGGTCATTTTTGACCTTGAAGGCCTTCTCTATCAAGGTTGGCAAAGAGGTTTGGGGCCCAGACTCAAGGTTTTGTAATTTTCTCTGGATCTCAGGAGTAGCCAGGGTGATAAAATGCATGACCTCCCTTCTGTGGACTCAGGGTTTGCACTGGTGTCCTTTCTGAATGCCTCAGTCCCCTGGCTCAGGAATACTGCCTGTTTTTCTCTTTTTCCTGTGTAACCTCTCAGACTTTATGATAATTTATAGGTTTTGCCACATAGCTTTTCATTCCTTCTGATAGACAAGTAATGTAATATCTCATCCGAGCCTGACCGACATGATCCTCATAGTCCAAGTGTGGGTCATGTTCTGGGATTGCATCTCCACCCACCTGGTAAATTTGGTGCAGATGGGTGCCCAATAGGCCATCTGTGTTCCTCAGCTTTCTCAGTAGATACTCCTTTTCATCCCTGGTACAACAGTGGTCCAGAATAGCCAGGCTGGCCTATCAGTTGAAAGAGATCTCCAATTCCATCCTGACAAACTCATCCCTAAATTTGTCAAAGTTCTCTAAGAACCTGCCAGATTTTTCCTTACAGATTAACCCAATTAGTTAGGATCTCTCTTTGAGATCTTCCAGGCATTTGAGCAGACTCCAGGAGATAGTGGAGAACAGAGAAGCATGGCATGCTGCAGTTCATGGGGTCACAAAGTGTCAGACCTAACTGCACACACACACACACGCAAAGAGGGAATGCTTTTAGCACCCCAAAGTTAACTGGAAGTCAAGAGAACTTCAATTGCAATTTGATATTTGAGAAGTCTGTCAAAAATTGGTAAAAGTTTTAAAATACCCAGTTGGATAGGATCATAGGTTTCTGTGAAACAATACATGTTCCTGGCATTAAGTTGGGGGAAAAAAAATCAAAAGTAAATATACATCAGTTAAAGGCACAGGAACTCACATGAAATGTTCTCAAAAGCAACATCCAAGACAACAGTGTTCTCTTATGAGAGAGAGGAACCAAATCCAGCCATGCATCAGTCTGTTCATTATAAAATCCACTTACCTAATGAAATTTAACCCAACCTTAGAAATTCTGACCATATACAAAATTCTTTTCTCAAGGTTCCTCTTCTGCAAACCTTCTATAACTTTCTCTAGCCAAATCATGTCCCTTATTCTCTCCCTAGTCAGAAATAGCCAGGTCTAGGACAAAGTCACCTGTTTTCCTTTCATCAAAATATGTTTCCACTCCTCCTACCTTCGTTTCTGAACACACATCCTACTTAAGCAACTCTGAACTGCCCTTTACATTACCTTTCCATTCGCTGCAGAGAACACGTCAAGTGGCAGCAAACATCTCTAGCTTCTGTCTCACAAGAAAACAAAAGTATGAGAACTTAGACCTGTTTAGCAATTCATGTTACAATAGTTTATCTGATTTGAAATGGCCTGAATATCCAATTAATTCCTCTCATTTAATTTAGTTTCAAATTTATCAAAATTTAGAGAGACTGCTTTAGATGGATGTTTCCAAAACATAATTATTCCTATAGTTTACCAAAAACTTCTTATACAAGTTACATTTACTTAAAAATTTAATCACATCAGGTTATTTCCCAGCTGATAGGTTTTACAACAGAAACAGTACGTACTTATTGACTTCATGTAACTTTAGGTATAGTGAAAGTATTATTCTTTATTATTGATAACTCTGAAAAATATGTATTAAAGCCATAGGTTTAAACTAGACAAGTATATTTCTACAGAACCAGAGATCTCATAGTCTTCCCACCTGAATTTAAAATGGCCCTTTCCCCCCTCAGTCTGGGAGACTACAGTTGAATCAAGTAGTTCCTGAGAGCCCAGGCAGAATAATTACATTGCAAGAACAGAGGAAGGAGAACACAAGCTCCTGTCTTTTCTTTTTGTTCTTTAAAATCCCACTAAGTAACAAAAGAATGGAGTTCCAGGAAATATGGGCTGTGTCTGCATTTCAACCTGCAGAAGGGTATGGCAACCCACTCCAGAATTCTTGTCTGGAGAATTCCATGAACAGAGGAAATGCTCCACTGTGCTCACAATGTTGGCAGAGACTTGCAGGAGCAATTGGACAGACAAAACTACACCAGAAACGATGATACCAATGACAAAACGTAAAGACAAACAAGAAGTTTTTAGGATAAATGGGACTGGAGTATAGGGGTGAAGACCAAAGGGAGATGTAAAGGGAGGAGGGACAGAAAAAGAGAAAAGACAGAGAGAAACATTGCCATTCCCACCCACCCCCTGCAGGTGTCTATTCAGACACCAACCTGCACGCTTCCAGAAAGGGCTGTGAAGAAGGGAGCACCCTGTCCACTGCCCTCCGGGGTGATCAAGCCTGTCTGTATAGCAGACAGTTATACATCCTGTGTGGGACTGCAAGCCACAGGAGAGACTCTCACCCACTTGTACACCAGTACACAGAAATCTTCAGCCTGTTCCCAACTAGACTTCTCTTGGTAGCAGGAGAATAAAGGTGACAGTATTGGGAGGATCGATTTCCAGCCACTACACAATATGAGGTTTGAACCTGTATCCCTCTCATAAAGCTTCCAGCAGTGGGGAGGCCCTGGACCAAGGTCTGCAGGGTATGAGGCAAGTCTCTCCCTCTGCTTGTCACCTGTCAAGGTGAGCCTTTCCAGGCCAGAGGGAGCAGGTCTTACAAACCTGGAGGAGTGATTCTGTAGCTGCCTGATGACCACACTCTGGGAATGGCAGAAGTAAGAGAGGACAGAGAGAGAGGAGAGGACAGAGAAGTGGAGAGATTTCAGGAGAGGGAAAGGGAAAAGTACAAAAGGAGGCACTGTCCAAGTGAGGGGACTGAGGCCTCAGGGACCAGGGAAGCAGAGTTAACAAACTCGGGTGACTCTGAAACAGGTGGTTCAGGTTGTTGCTTGCCATCCACGGGGAGGTTGTGTTAGGTGCCCCACAGGTGCCCAGATCCTTTCCTCAGTAGGGGACAAGCCCCATACTGGGCACCATAAAATGTTACCAACCAGGGTGGTTGGCTGCCTTCATCAATAGAAATTGATCACAGGCCAGACTAGAAATTTAGAAAAGGCTTTATTGAGGCCCTTGCTGCAGCAGGGGGCTGCTAGGACAAACAACAATTTCCTTTGCTTGCTCCCTGAAAAATCCCCACTTTTATTACCTCAATATACAGTCTTTGCCCCAGTAATTAGCTACAGGAGTGAGGGAAAGAACAAAAGGCTCTACGGCTCTGATAAGTCATGGCTCTGGCCCAAGTTCTATCATGCTGCCAACCCATCTAAGAGTTCTGGGCATATGTACTCATGGAAGATTTTACAAAACAATCCCAGAACCATGAACCAACTGTCTTCGTAAGGGGGAACCACTAGTACCCTTCAGCAACTCCACACTAATAGGGATGAAAATAACAATGGAACAACTTTGACAGAGTTGAAGCAGACAAAACAGGATGAAAGAACCCCGCATTGCCAAGACACCCAAGACATTTGTGATAAGATAATTAAGACATGACGTCACCATGACGATACACTCGACCAAAGCCAACGTGGAGTAAATAATAGAGGAGTCTGTTTTTTCTTTGCATGAGAGAATTAGACCTGCCACAGCAGCCAGACTTAAACTAAGTCTCAACATCCATTCTGCATCTTGTCCAACACCGAACAGGCTAGGGAAGCTGTTCTTTTTTAATTGAAGTATAGTTAATTTACAATGCTATGTTAATTTCTGCTGTACAACAAAGTGACTCACTCACACACATACGCATTCTTTTTCATATTCTTTTCCACTATGGTTTATCCCAGGAGACTGGATATGCTTCCCTGGATATGCTATACAGCAGGACCTTGGTGTTTACCCATTCTCGATGTAATAGTTCGCTCCTACCCACCCCGAACTCCCAGTTCCTCCCTTCCCCTCCCCCAATGCCAACCACAAGTCTGTTCTCTGTATTTGTGAGTCTGTTTCTGTTTTACAGATAGGTTCATGCGTGCCACGTTTTAGATTCTACATAAAAGTGATATCATCTGGTATGTCTTTTTTATGACTTATTTCACTTAGAATGATAGGATCGAGTTGCTTCCATGGCATTGCAAATGGCATTGTTTAATTCTTTTTATGGCTGAGTAGCATTCCATTGTATGTGTGTACCACATCTTCTTTATCCACTCATGTATTGATGGACATTAAGGTTGTTGACATGTTCTGGCTATTGTGAACAATGCTACTATGAACATAGGGGTGCATGTATCTTTTTGAACTATAGTTTGGTACAGATATATGCCTAGGAGTGGGATTGTTAGAACATATGGTAATTTAATTTTTAGTTTTCTGAAACCTTTGTATTGTTTCCTATAGTGACTATGGGAATTAATTCCCACCAAATGTGTAGGAGGGCTCCCTTTTCTCTATGCCATATCCATCATTTGTTATTTATAGACTTTTCAATGATGGTCATTCTGACTGGTATGAGATGGGACCTACTTGTAGTTTTGATTTGCATTTATCTAATAATTATTGATGCTGAGCATCTTTTCATGTGCCTATGGCCAACTGTAGATCATCTTTGAGAAATGTCTAGGTCTTCAGACCATTTTTTGATTGCATTGTGTTTTCTTGTTGTTGAGTTGTAAGAGCTGTTTGAATATTTTGGAGATAAAGTAGGGCAGCAATTCTTAAGGTAGGGCCCAGGGAACCTCAGACTGGAGCATGATGTCCCATGAAACTATTTTCATAATAATTTGTTCACTCACACCATCACAAAGGTACAGTGGAGTTTTCCAAAGGCTACATGACATGTTACATCACACCAATTATGAGACTCAACCCATTTCCTATTAAGTCAGAGATTAAAGATGTTCCAAAAAAGTAAAGTATCCCACTTTTTCTGGAAGATAAATTTTTCATAAAATTGTTTAAATCCAGGGACTTATCTGGTGGTCCAGTGGTTAAGACTGCACTCCCAACCCACAGGCTATGGTTGGATCCCTGGTCCGTGAACGAAGATACCATATGCCGCAGGGTACAGCAAACAGCAAAAAAAAAAAAAAAAAAAAAAAAATCCAATGGATTTATTAACATTATTAGAGTTTCCCAAAATTGAATTTCAGATAGGGCAAACAGATAAAACCACACAAAACAAAAGCTCTCTGACATCCTCCATTTTCAGTACAAAGGGGCTTTGAGATCAAAAGGTTTGAGAATTGCTAATCCAGAGAAACAAAGTCTGGGAGAACACCGGTCTCTGGGCCCCTTTGCTCAGGGAAAATGACCTGTGAAATAGGCTATGTGAACAGAGTGCAGGCCATGAAGCAACCAGAGAGATTTTCTGCAGATAACTAAAGACAAACTCTTAAAATATGGTAAGTCACTATAGACAGCAAATGGTAAATAGCAAAGTATGCTGATGGTTACAAGGATAATGACTGATTTTAAGACCAGTACCTCTTAACATGAAGTTTACCTTTTGAACACAAGTTGAATAACAGATGAGAGGAGGAAAAGCTATCAGGGTTTCAGGGGTTGTGCCTTACAGATCACGTTCTAGAGGTTAGCACAGACTAGCACACAGAAACAGCTCAGAAAATATATGTTAAGCAAACGCATGAATGATTATAAAGTGAAGTTATGACATTGAATAAGGTTGAGAACTAAATGGCCATACCAAGACAGGCTTATAACAGAGGGACTTGTCCTACAGTCATTTATCAAAAGGGTTGAAGAAATGAGAGGAGCTGAGATGCAGAGCCATCTCACATCCCCAGTCAACCTCTCTCCCTTCTTTACCCCTTTTTGATCCCCTTTACTTTCCTTTAAAATCTGATTAAAGGGGGCTGTTAGCAATCATTCCATCTCAAGCATCTTAAGATCCGAGACTCACTATGACCTAAACAGAAATTTTCAGTCTAACCTCACGTCTCCCTCAAACATTCTTCTCCTGTACACTTTAGCCTAATATGGTTCTTGACTCCTTTCCCCCACACGCCTTCCACGTAATCCTCTAGCATGTCTTGTGATTTTACTTCCAAAGCACATACTGAATTTATCTACTACACTCCACCCTGACTTGATCTCTGAGAATTTGTTGGCTTAAAGTGTCTGATTGGGTTGATGTGTGAGATTTCCTATGAGAGCTGTACTTTCTCTGGGATTTCTCCTTGACAAATTGTTCCTTGCTTTCTTAAAATTTTTTTTTCTTATTTTAGGTTTCTTCAAAGTCCAAAAATAATCAGTAATGAGAAGAACAACTTGAATCGATATTATGATCCCAGTTTTTTCCCAAAGGATCACATCTCTCTAAAGTGCAAAATTAGTAAAAGCCCTAGTTTGTACTGATATCCTATTTTTGAAATAATTTTATTTATTATTAACTCTGCTGGGTCTTCATTACTGTGAGGACTTTTCTCTAGTTGTGGGGCAACCTTCTCATTGTGGTGGCTTCTCTTGCTGCAGAGCATGGGCTCAAGGTGAGCGGGCTTCAGTAGCTGCGGCAGGTGGTCTAGGCATTTGAGCTCCCAGGCTCTAGAGCACCGGCTCAGTAGTTGGGGTGCACCAGCTTAGTTGCTCCAGTACATGTGGCAATCTCCTAGATCAGGGATTGAACTTGTACCTTGGCTGGTGGATTCTTTCCCACTGAGCCACCAGGGAAACCCTCTGATGCCCTTTTAATGCATCTATTCTACATACACAGGGCTACTAAAAGCAACATCACTCCCCTAATGTATTGGAGTTTCTCTTCATATGTCATGGTTGGTAACTGATTGTGATAATCAAAAACAGACCTGCAATGCAGGTAGCTATGAAAAGCTTAGACATACTGTCACAGCTTAGCAACTTAGCTACAAAATGGATAATTTTTAACATCTATATATCTGCATATAGATATAGCTCTAATTATAATTTGGACAAAATGATTTTAGGTGAATCTTCACTTATTATAACTTCAGCTTGGTTCAATGGCTTGTTGCAATTTTACCTCAGGTTTAGTCATCATTTTAAAGAAATTTTCATATTGATGTCTAGTTGATATACAATGTTAGTTTCAAGTGTACAGCATGAGTTAACGTTTACATAGATAATGAAATGATCACCCTAATAAATTTAGTAACCACCAGCCACCATAAAAAATTCCTGTATGGTAATATCATGTGTATAAGTAACATTATTGACTACACATTACATTCATCATTGACTACCATGTACATTACATCCCTGTGACTTGATTTATAACTGTGTACCTCCTGATCTCCTTCACCTGTTTTGCCCAGCCTCTCACCCCCTTCTGTTATCTGAAAAACCCCAGGTTTTTCTCTGTATCTGTCAGTTTCTATTTTGTTTCTTCATTTATTTAGTTTTTTAGATTCCACGTGTAAGTGAAATCATGGGGTCTTGTTTTTCTCTGTCTGACTTCACTTAGCATAATACCCTCTGGGTCCATCCATGCTGTTGCAGGTGGCAAGATTTCATCCTTTTCTTATGACTGAGGAATATTGTCCATATAAATAAAATCTTCTTTTTCCACTCATCTATCAGAAGATGGTTATCTTTTCCTATAGTTCATTTAAACTAAAATTAATAGAAACAGCAGCTTGCTAACTTGATAAAAGATACTCATACTTGGTTCAAATATAGCTCTGCCACTTCCTGCCTGTGTGACCTTGAGCAAATCACTGAAGCTCTCTAAGCCTCAGATGCACATTCTATAAAAGATAGGATGACAGTATCCAGGTCGAAGTTTAAGACAATTATATAAAATAATGCACATAAAATGCTTAGCAGAGTACCTGGAATAGACTAGGTAGAGCTCAATAACATTGGCCTTTTGTAAGTTTGTTACATACATAGGGTATAAAGAAATTCTAGAAGTAAACCGGTAAAAGCAAGAGTTGGTAAACAATGCCCCCAAGTCAAATCTGGCCTGCCACCTATTGTCACAAGTAAATTTTATTGTACCACAGCCACATTCCTTCGTTTATGCATCACTCAGTTTCTTTCACAGCAGAATTGAACAGCTGCAATAGACTGCATGGCCTGAGTAGTTTAAAATTTTTACCATCTGGCTTTTTACACAGAGTTTGCCAACCCCCAGGTACACAGAGAAGAAATTTAAATTGGCTGAAACATAAGTAAGTTTTGAAATGTGGAGGTGGCTGTTTTCTAGTCAAAACGACAAAAAAGAAAAACACAAAATTATCAAATGCTCCCTTTCACATGATTTGGGGAGAAGCCCACAGCACTGGTTCAAACTGATCTAAGGAACAATGGTGAGCAAGATGTAGATAACCCAGAGCACCCCAGTGAACTACAGGCAACTGCAGGAACTTTCCCCCAGGCCATTGCAAGGGGAGAAGGAAAGTCTCTCCTACAGACTGAGAACAACAGCAAAGAGATGAGAACAGCAAATGTACACACCTATCTTTAATGATCAGGTTTTTCCCTCATGATATATTAACCCATCTGAAAGACACTAGAATTCATAGACAATTTTCAGCTTTTTTCCCAGATAACTTCTCAGAATTGACAGGTAAATTCAGTCTTATGATAGAAGGCATTTACTTGTTGAATAAGTGAGTGAATGAAGGAATGACACTGTTAGCCTATTAGCTGTGTAGCAAAAAAATTTTTTTGATATCTTTTTTCCTCCAGCTTTATTGAGATATAATTGCCATATGGCACTGTATAAATTTAAGGTGTAAAAAAAAATAAAAATTTAAGGTGTAGAGCCTAATGAGTTTCTTTACTTACATCAGGAAATGATGAGTACTCTAAGTTTGGTGAACGTCCATCATTTCATGCAGGTAGAAAATAAAAGAATATTTTTTCCTTGTGATGAGAACTCTTAGGATTTACTCTCTTAACTTGCATATATCACATAGAGCAGTGTTATTCTACTGCTTTTTGCAGGGGGCAGGCCCCACCAAGTGGCATGTGGGATCTTACTTCTGGAACCAGGGATTGAACCTGTGCCACTGCAGTGGGAGCTCCAAGTCTTAACCACTGCACCACCTGGGAAATCCCTCCATTGCGTTCTATGCCTATTCAGGTCCAGAAGTTATGTCCGTGTTGTCATTTGTCTAGCAGTTAAAGCTTTCAACACTCTGAGATATTTCTTACTCTTTCCCCTGAACTGTTATTTAAATTAGATACTTCTAGTTAACATTCATGGACTTTTTCTTGGTCTCTGCCTAGATTGTTCCTTTTTTAATTTTTATATTGGGATATAGTTGATTTTCAATGCCGTATTATTTTTGTGTGTACAGCAAAGTGGTCCAGTTATATAGACCCACTCTTTTTCAGATTCTTTTCCCATATAGGTTATTACAGAATATTGAGTAGAGTTCCCTGCGCTATACAGTAGGTCCTTGTTGATCATGCATTTTATTTTTAAACTTATTTTTTAAAAGTTTGTTTTTGTCTGTGCCGAGTCTTCATTTTTGCATGCCGCTTCTCTAGTGGTGGCAAAGGAGCTACTCTCCAGCTGCAGTGTCCAGGCTTCTCACTGTGGTGGCTTCTCTCCTTGCAGAGCACATTTTCTAGGGCACACTGGCTTCAGCTGTGGTACTCTGGCTCAGTAGTTGCCACTCACTGGGCCCTCAAGTGTGAGCTCAGTAGTCTTGGTGTACAGGCTTATTTGCTCCACAGCATGTGGAATTTAATGCCAGACCAGGGATTAAACCTATTCCCCCTGCATTTGCAGGCAGATTCTTAACAACTGGACCACCAGGGAAGTTCTTATTTATTAATGGCCACACCACACAGACTGTGGGATCTCAGTTCCCCCCAGCCCTGGCAGTGAGAACATGGAGACCTAATTACTTGACCACCAGAGATTTCCCCGATTATACATTTTGTATATAGAAGTGTGTATACGTTAATCCCAAACTCCTAATTTATCCCTCTCCTACTTCTTCCCCTTTGGTAACCATAAATTTGATTTCCAAGTCTGTGAGTCTGTTTCATAAATAAATTCATTTGTACCATCTTTTAAAATCCGCATATAAGTGATATCATATAATATTTATCTTTGACTTACTTTACTTAGTATGATATTCTCCAGGCCCATCCACATTGCTGTAAACAGTATTATTTCATTCATTTTATAGCTGAGTAATATTCCACTGGGGCTTCCCAGGTGGCGCTAGTGGTAGAATCCATCTGCCAGTGCAGGAGACCCAAGAGATGTGGGTTCAATCCCTGGGTCAAGAAGATCTCCTGGAGTAGGGAATGGCCAATAGGGAATTCCCTGAGTAGGGAATATAATGGATTATAATATTTCATACACACACACACACACACACACACACACACATATGTAAATCAAGCAAGATTGACTAGAAGATGGCAAAGGACTTCTGTATAAAAAACTCACTTTTGATTTTTTTATTAAAAAAAAATAAAAAATTGGGGCCTCCTGCTGCAGCAAGGGGAGCAGGAATAAACAAAAAATTCCCTTGCTTGCCACTCCATTCAAAGACAAAAAGGTAAAACAGTATTGAGAGTCCGGATGAATGCAGAACAATGCATCTTTGAGAATGCATTTTGAGAATCCAGAAAAATGCATCTTTGAGGTTCAAAACAGAAAAATACTGGGTCTTCCTGGCCCTTGATGAGGAGGGTGTATGGTTTTGGCATAGTATGATAATCTCCAGTTGCATCCATGTTGCTGCAAATGGCATTATTTTCTTTTTTATGGCTGAGTAGGATGCCATCATATATATACGTTCCACATCTTCTTTATCCATTCACCTACAATGGGCATTTAGACTGTTGTCATGTTTTGGCTATTGCAGATAGTGTTTCTGTGAACATAGGGGTGTGTGTATGTTTTTTTAATTTTGGTCTGTGATGAGTCTTCATTGCCACATGCAGGCTTTCTCTCATTGCTGTGAGTGGGGGCTGCTCTTTGTCGCAGTGGCGAGTCTCCAACTGGGGTGGCTTCTCTTGCTCAGCACAGCCTCTAGGCAGGCAGGCCTCGGTAGCCGGGACACACGGGCTTTGTTGTCTCGTGGCATATGGAATCTTTCTAGACCTGGAATCAAACCCTATCTCCTGCATTGGCAGGTGAATTCGTAACCATTAGACCACCAAGGAAGTCTGCATGTATCCTTTTGGATTGTAATTTTGTCCAGGTATATACCCCAAGCCTTAATCTTTTTTTCTTCAACTCTATTTATTTATCTTTTGGCCATGCCACAAAGCATGTGAGGCCTTAGTTCCCCAACCAGGAATCAAACTTGTGCCCCAGGCAATTGCTGAGCAGAGTCCTAACCACTGTAAAGCCAGAGAAGTCCCCTGAGTATGTAACTTCTAACTAATATATCAATAGTATGCATAAACACCAAATTTAGGACCTCTGGGGGATGAAGTGGGAAGGAAGGAAATGAAACAGGAAGGGCTTAAGCAGTGTTCTGGGTATATTGCTGCTCATTATTATTTATACCTTTTCATAAGTCTGAAATATTTCTTTCCTTTTTTTTAAACTGAAGCACAGTTTATTTACAATATTAGTTTTATGTATTTCATAGTATTTCAAAATTTTAATACACTATACTTCATTTTAAATTTATTATAAAATATTGGCTATATTCCCAGTACTGAACAGTACATCCTTGTAGTTTATTTATTTATTTATTGAAGTCTATTGCTTTACATTGTTGGGTTAGTTTCTGCTTTACAATGGCATGAATCAGCTATATGTATATATATTTTCCCTCCCTCTTGAACCTCCCACCCGCCCCACGATCCCACCCACGTGGGTCACCACAGAGCACCCAGCTGAGCTCCCTGTGCTGTACAGCAGCTCCCACTAGCTGTCTCTTTTGCACATGGTCATGTATAATGTCGATGCTGCTCTCCCAATTCATCTCACCTCCCCTTACCCACCTCTGGTGTCCACATGTCCATAGAGAATTCTATGCCTGCACCTTTACTCCTGACCTGAATATAGGTTTATCTGTGCATTTCTTATGTATGCGTTAATATACTATATTTTTCTCTTTCTGAACTCTCACTCTGCATGACAAGACTCTAGGTTCATCCACAACACTACAAATGGCCCAATTTCGTTCTTTTTAATGGCTGAGTAATATTCCATTGTATAAATGTACCACATCTTCTTTATCCATTCATCTGTCAAAGGACATTTAGGTTGTTTCCATGTCTGGCTATTGTAAATACTGCTGGCATGAACACTGGGGTCCATGTGTCTTTTTGAATTAAGGTCTTCTCAGGGTATATACCCAGTAGTGGGACTGCTGTGTCCCAGGCCTTAATCTTAACTTGTTTTTATTGGCGGAAGGAATTTGCCTTTCCTGGCACCAAGTTATCCCAAAATACAGGATCCACCTGTTATCTAATTTCTTAGAGAATGTCTTGGGATATATTCTGATGACCAACAATAGGTCACTTGGGACTACCACTACCAATAGACCAGTTTTCTGTTGAATTCTTTACCTCCTTGGATTTCACCTATCCTTAGACTATATAGCTCCTAGTTTATTTAGCAAATCTCTCCCGAGGAGGGGGACAGGGCATTCTGGCATATACAGAAAGGAGTGAGTAGTGATAATGGACCTGAGTCTGCAGGTAAGGGGAGACGTAAACCACCTTCCCTTTGGCTGTCCATCAATTCCCATCACAGCACAGTCATGGCTGGAGAGGGGGCCGGCTAGTCAAGTCAGAACACATCAGGTGGCTTAGGTGTCAACAGTAATTCAGTTTTCCTACCTTCCCTGTCAGGGTGACCTGAAGCTCTGCTGGAGACCTGAAAATGATCCAGTAGGATCTAGAGACAGGCAGGTACTTGACCCATCAGCCAGTGTGGGGCCCCATCCTAGAGATTATCCAGAAACTGGGGTGGATCGGAGTTGTCTCTCAGGTATCCCATAGGAGGGCGCTTGGGATCTTGCCCCTTCAGCGTCCCCCAGACAACAAGTATGCTGGTTTTGGCCCAAGTGGCTTCTCGGCTGTCTGTTGAATCTTCTCAACCCTTTAGTGTCCGTTCAATGTGGTGGGTAGATTACAGCAGCCGCACTGAGCTTTCTTTACTAGCCTCTTATCCCTATTGGCATTCTCTGTTACATCTCAGTTGTTACAGACCTTGAAGGCCTTTTCTACCAAGGTTGACAGTGGGGTTGGGGACCCAGCTACCAGCTTTTGTAGTTTTCTCCTGATATCGGGAATGGACTAGATGATCAAATGCACAGCTGATGGCGACCTCCCTTCTGTGGGCTCAGGGTCTGTATTTGTGTACATCCTCAATGCCTCTGTCACCAGGCTCAGGAAGGCTGCTGAGTTTTCACCTTTTTCCTGTGTAACCTTCAGACTTTATCATAATTTACAGGCTTCAACATATACCTTGTCATTTCTCTGGTAGACCAGTAGTGTCTCATCCTAGCCTGGCCTTCACGATCTTCATAGTCCCTGTTTGGATCATGTTCTGGGGTTGCATCCCCACCTACCTGATGAATTTGGTGTGGATGAGTGGCCAGTAGGCCATCTGCGTGTTCCCTGGCCTTTTGCAGTAGACACTCCTTTTCATCCTTTGTGCAACTGTGGGCCAGAATAACCATGATGTCCTGCCAAGTGAGAGAGACTGCCAACCCCAGCCTGACGAATTCATCCCTAAACTTGTCAGGGTTCTCTGAGAATCTGCCAATTAGGATCTCACTTTAGGATGTTTCTGTGGCCCCTAGGGGCACCCCAAAGTTAAACGGTAGTTGAGAGAATTTCAATCAGGATTTGGTATTTGGGAAATCTGTCAAATTTTTTTTTCAAGTTTTTAAACACCCAGTCTGATGGGATCATAGGTTTCCATGAAACAAAACTTATTTCTTGAGCTAAGTGGGAAAAAGAACTCAAGTATAGATCAAGTAAAGACAAAGGCACTCACACCACCTCTTATCAAAATCAGCCTCCAGGACAACATTGTTCTCTTATGAGTAAGAGAAACCAAATCCCATTCTGCATCAGTCTACTCTCTAATAAAATCCACTCAACCTAATTAAATTTTATCCAACCTTAGAAAATCCTGACCACTGAGAAAATTCTTTTCTTAATGTTCCTCTTCTGCAAACCTTCTATAACTTTCCGGAGCCATACTTTGTCCTTTATTCTCTCCCATTTAGAAATAACCAGCTCTAAGACAATATTACCCTTTATCCTTTCAACAAAATATATTTCCATTCCTCATACCTCCTTTTCTGGAAACACACATATACTTTCCTTAAGCAATCCTGAACTGTCCTGTAGCATTCCACAAATTGGCAGAGAACATGTCAAGGTAGCGCCAAATATCTTTAGTTTCTCTCTCAAGTGAAGACAAAAGTAGGCAAATTTAGACCTGTTTGGCAGTTAATGTTCCAAAATTTTATCTTATTTGAAATGGCCTGAATATTCCACTCATTCCCATCATTTAATATCTAGTTTTTAAACTTATTTGGCTGTGCCAAGTCTTATTTGTAGCACTTGGAATCTTTGATCTTTGTTGCAGAATGTCAGATCTTTAGTTCTGGCATAGGGGATCTAGTTTTCTGACCAGGGGTCAAATCACGGGGCCCTGCATTGGGAGCACAGATTCTTAACCACTGGACCACCAGGCAAGTCTCTAGACAAGTTAATTTCTACAGGGACCACAGAGCTCATGGCTTTCTTCCTTCAATTTAAAATGGTGCTCTGTTTTTTTCTCACCTCAGTCTTAGAGACCATGGCTAAATCAGGTATTAATAGTTCCTGAGAGCTAGTAGTCCTGAGGCAGAATAATCACATTGCAAAAGCAGAAAAGGCGAAAATGCGGGCTCTTGTGTTTTCTTTTTGTTCTTTACAATCCCACTAAGTAATCCAATGCTGGAGTCTTAGGCAATGTGGGCTGTGTTTCTATTTCAGGCTAAAGGGCTCCACCATGCCCACAATGTCAACAGAGACTTGCAGAAGCAGTTGGACAGACAAAACTACATCACAGACAAAGATACCGATGATAAAGATACAAACAAGATCTCAGGATAAAGGGACTGGAGTATAGCGTTGAGGACTAAGGGAGAGGTGAAGGGAGGAGGGACAGGAAAGAAGGAAAATATGACAAATGCCATTTCCACCCACCCCTGCAGGTGTTCATTCAGGCACCAGCCTGCATGTTTCCAGAAAGGGCCAGTGAAGGAGGGCGCACTGCCCACCAGGGTGATCAAGTCCGGAAACCAGACACGTGTACTTTCTGTGTGAGACTATGACCCACAGGTGGGAGTCTCGCCCACGCATACACCAGTATATCGAAATCTGCATTGTTCCCAGCTACACTTCTCGTGGTGGCAGGAAAATAAAGGTGGGAATTATGGGATGATCAGATTTCCAGCCCCTACATGTAATGAGGTTTGATCCTGTATCCCTCCCATAAGTCTCTGATCAGGGACAGCTCACTGGACTAAGGAATGCACTGTATGAGGTGAACCTCCCCCGTCTCTGCTTATCACCCATCAGGGTGAGACACTGTCGGCCAGAGGGAGCGGGTCTCACCACTGGTAGGAGTGGTGCTGCAGCTGCCCGATGACGGCACTCTTGCATGGACAGGACCGAAGAGAGGACACACAGAGAGGAGAGTTCAAAGAGAGGTAGGGAGACTTCAGGAGAGAGAAAGGGACAAAGGTTGGGGGGTGCATTGCCTGAACGAGGCCTCGGGCCAGGAAGGCAGAGTTTCCAAACATGGTGATGCTGAAACAGGAGGCTCACGTGGCCGCTTGTCACCCACGGGCAGGCTGGGTTTCTTGGTCCTGGAGGTCCCAGGTCCTCTCCTCGGAATGGGACAAGCCCCACATTGGGCTCCACAAAATATGTTACCAAGCAGAGTTCTCAGCCTCCTTAATCAGTAGAAATTGATCAGAGCTTAAGACTAGAAATTCAGGCAAGATTTTATTGAGGCCCCTGCTACAACAGAAGGGAGTGAGAACAACAGTTTCCTCTGCTTGCTCACTCAAAAATCCTACTTTCTGGTAGCTCAGCATGTAGTCTTCCTTCAATCACTAGCTGTAGGGGTGAGCAAAAGAACACAAGGCTATTTGAAATAACTCAATTGCTCTGATAGGTCACTGGCTCTGGCCCAAATTCTATCGTGCTGCTAACACTTCAAAGGTTCTGGGCATGTGTATCTCATGGACGATTTTGTAAAACTACCCCAGAACTGTGAACCAATTGTCTAAGTAAGGAGAAACTCCCATTATCCTTCAGTGACTCATTCAGTACTAGGGATGAAAACAACAATGAAACAGCTTTGACATAGTTGAAGTAGACAAAACAGTATTAAAAAGCCCAGCATTGCCAAGAGCTCTAGTACCCTACTGCGATAAACTAGTGAAGATGTTACACTGCCGTGACTCTAGAGTCAACCGAAACCAATGTGGACTAAATAAGAGAGGCATCTGTATCTTTTGTAAATGGGATACCTAGATCAGCCACTAGAGCCACATTAGTTTTCTCAGCTAACCCTCGACATCCACTCTGCACCTTGCCCAACATAGAACAGGCTAAGGGAGCAGTACTTTTTTTTTTTTTCCAGTTGAAGTACAGTTTATTTACAGTGTTATGTTAATCACTGCTGTACACCAAAGTGACTCAGTTACACACACAGAGACATTCTTTTTCATATTCTTTTCCATTATGATTTATCACAGGAGTTTGGATATAGTTCCGTGGGCTTTACAATAAGACCTTGTTGTTTGTCCATTCTAAATATAATAGTTTGCATCTACCCACCCCAACTCCCAGTCCATCCCTCCCTCTCCCCTCTTCCCCCCAGCAACCACAAGTCTGTCCTCTATGAAAATGTATTTCTGTTTGGGTAGATAAGTTCATTGGTGGAATATTTAAATTCCACATATAAGTGGTATCATTTGGTATTTGTCTTTCTCTGACTGACTTCACTTATCATGATAATCTCTAGTTGCATCCATGTTGCTGCAAGTGGCATTATTTCATTCTCTTTGATAGCTGAGTAGTATTCCATTGTATGTATGTACCTCACCTTCTTTTTCCACTCACCTTGGATGGACTTTTAGGTTGTTTCCATATCTTGATTGTTGTGAACAGTGCTGTGAACATAGGAGTGCATGAACTTTTTTGAAGTTCATACAGATATATGGCCAGGATTGGGATTGTTGGATCATACTGTAAAACCTGAGAAAGCTTCATAGTGTCTTCCATAGTGGCAACTTACATCCCACCAACAGTGTAGGAAGGTTCCCTTTTCTCCACACTCTCTCCAGGATTTGTTATTTGTAGACTTTTTAATGATGGCCATTATTCTTTTATTTTATCTATGTATTTGGCTGTGCTGGGTTTTAGTTATAGCACGGAGGTTCTCAGTCTTCACTGTGACATGTAAACTCCTATTTGCATGCAGGATCTAGTTCCCAGTGAAAGTGAAATTGAAATCATTCAGCCGTGTCCGACTCTTTGTGACCCCATGGACTGTAGCTACCAGGCTCCTCTGTCCATGGGATTTTCCAGGCAAGAGTACTGGAGTGAGTTGCCATTTCCTTCTCCAGGAGATCTTCCCAACCCAGGGATTGAACCTGGGTCTCCTGCATTGTAGGCAGATGCTTTACCGTCTGAGCCACCATGGATGTAGACCAATGATCAGACCCAGGCCCCGTGCATTGGTAGTGCAGAGTCTCAGCCACTGAAACATCAGAGAAGTCCCAATGATGGCCATTCTGACTGGTGTGAGGTGTGTAGTTTTAATTTGCCTTTCTCTAATAATTGGTGATGTTGAGAATCTTTTCATATGCCTATGGCCAACTGAATGTCTTCTTTGAGAAATGTCAGTTCAGGTCTTCTACCCATTTTTCGTTGGGTCGTTTCGTTGCTGAGTATGAGCTACTTGTGTATTTTGTAGATTAAGGAGGACAGAAGTTCTTAAAATGAGGTCCAGGGAACCTAGACTAGGGCAAGAGACCCCATGAAACTGTTTTCATAATAGTCTTTACTTATTACATGCTCACAAATGTACAGTGGAGTTTTCCAAAGGCTCCATGACATGTTGCATCACCCCAATTATGAGAATCAACTTGTTTCCTATTATGTCAGATATTAAAGATGTTTACAAAAATGTAAAATATACCACTTTTTCTGAAAAATAATTTCTTAAAAAAGTTGTTTAAATCCATTCTCTAGCTGTCCAGTGGTTAAGACTCCTTGCTTCCTTTGCAGGGGTCACGGGTTCCACTGATTGTTGGGGAAATAATATCCCACATGCTGCTGGGCTTGCTGAAAAAGGAAAAAATACATTGGGTGTATTATTACATAAATTATTAAAGTTTCCATGCATTAAATTTCAAACTGGGTAATCATAGAAATATAGAACCTCAGGGAAAAAAAACTCTCTGGTATCCTTCATTTTCAGTGCAAAGGGACCTTGAGACCAAAAAGTTTGAGAACTAATAAGCTAGAGAAACAAAAACCTGGAGAACAGCTGTCTCTGAGACTGAGCTCAAGGAGAGTGGTTGTGCAACAGGCTATGGGAGCAGAGTGAGGCTACAAAGCAGCCATTGAGATTTTCTGCTAATAACTAAAGACAAACTCTTAAAATATGAAAAGTCACTATAGACAGAAAATGGCAAATAGCAAGGTATGTTGATAATTAGGATAAAGACTGATTTTAAGAGGAGTGCCTGTTACATGTAAATTTTACTTTTTGAACTCAGGTTGAATAACACAGTTGAGAAGAGGAAAAAGCTATCAGGATTTAAGAGTCTGTGCCTTACATATCATATTCTAGAGTTTAGTGCAGGGACTAGCACACAGAAAGAGTTCAGTGAGTATATGCTAAGCAAACGCATGATTGATTGTAAAATGAAGTTACAATATTGAATAACGTTGAGAACAAAATGGCCTTATCAAGAAAAGCTTATAACAGGGGACTTGTTCTAAAGTCAGTTCTTAAGAGGGTTGAGGAGCTGAGAGGAGCTGAAATGCAGAGCCATCTCACATCCCCAGTAAACCTTCCTCTCCTCTTTGCCTCATCTTGATCCCCTTCACTTTCCACTTTCTGATTAAAGGGGGCTGTTAGCAATCATTCCATCTTAAGCATCTTAATATCCGAGACTCACTACGACCTAAACAGAAGTCTTCATTCTAACCCCACGTCTCCCTCATAGAAACGTGCTTCTCCTGCACACTTCAACTTAATATGGTTCTTGACTCCTTCCCTCCTCATGCGTTCCATGTAATCCTCTAGCATGTCTGCCCTAGTGATTTACTTCCAAAGCACATTCTGAATTTATCCACTTCTCTCCATCCCTATTTAATCCCTGAGAAGTTTCTGGCTTAAAGAGTTTCATGGGTGAGATGTTCTATGAGAGCTGACCTATCTCTGGGATTTCTCCTTAACACTCAGTTCTTGGTTGCTTTCTTGAATTTTTTTTTTTTCATATTTTAGGTTTTTTCAAAGTCCCCATATGGTAAGTAATAAAACCTTGAATGAATATTACAACCTCTAATTTTATTCCCTCAAGTGATCACATCTCTCTGAATTGCAAAATGAGTAAAAGGCCCAGTTGTGTCCTGACAGTTCAGGTCAGTTGTGTCTGACTCTTTGCGACCCCATGGACTGTAGCACACCAGGCTTCCCTGTCCATCACCAACTCTCAGAGATTACTCAAACACATGTCCGTTGAGTCGGTGATGCCATTCTATCATCTCATCCTTTGTCGTCCCCTTCTCCTCCCGCCTTCAATCCTTCTCAGCATCAGGGTGTTTTCCAATGACTCAGTTCTTTGCATCAGGTGGCCAAAATATTGGAGCTTCAGAATCAGTCCTTCCAATGAATATTTAGGACTGATCTACTTTAGGATGGACTGGTTGGATCTCTTTGAAATTCAGGGGACTCTCAAGAGTCTTCTCCAACACCACAGTTCGAAAGCAACAATTCTATGCTGCTCAGCTTTCTTTATAGTCCAGCTCTCACATCCATACATGACTATGGAAAAATCATAGCTTTGACTAGACAGACCTTTGTTGGCAAAGTAATGTCTCTGCTTTTTAATATGCTGTCTAGGTTGATCATAGCTTTTCTTCCAAGGAGCAAGTGTCTTTTCATTTCATGGCTGCAGCCACCATCTAAAGTGATTTTGGAGCCCAAGAAAATAAAGTCTCTCACTGTTTCCATTGTTTCCCCATCTATTTTCCATGAAGTGATCAGACTGGATGCCATGATCTTAGTTTTCTGAATGTTGAGTTTTAAGCCAGCTTTTTCACTCTCCTGTACACGTTCATCAAGAGACTCTTAAGTTTCTTTTCACTTTCTGCCATAAGGGTGGTGTCATCTGCGTATCTGAGATTACTGATAGTTCTTTTGGCAATATTGATTCTTATTTCTTCCGGCAATCTTGATTCCAGCTTGTACTTCATCCGTGTGAACTTGAGCAAATCAGTGAAGCTCTCTAAGCCTCAGACGCACATTCTGTAAAAGGTGGATGACAGTATACATGTTAAAGTTTGAGTGTAATGTCCGAGAGTGTTTTGCCTATGTTATCCTCTAGGAGTTTTATAGTTTCTGGTCTTATGATTAGATCTTTGATCCATTTTGAGTTTATTTTTGTGTATGGTGTTACAAAGTGTTCTAGTTTCATTCTTTTACAAGTGGCTGTCCAGTTTTCCCAGCACCACTTGTTAAAGAGATTGTCTTTTCTCCGTTGTATATTCATGCCTCCTTTGTCAAAGATAAGGTGTCCATAGATGCATGGATTTATCTCTGGGCTTTCTATTTTATTCCATTGATCTATATTTCTGTCTTTGTGCCAGTACCATACTGTCTTAATGACTGTCGATTTCACTGTCCGACATAAACCAAAGCGGGATCCTCTATGACCCACCTCCCAGAATATCGGAAATAAAAGCACGAATAAACAAATGGGACCTAATTAAAATTAAAAGCTTCTGCACAACAAAGGAAACTATAAGCAAGGTGAAAAGACAGCCTTCAGAATGGGAGAAAATAATAGCCAATGAAGCAACGGACAAACAATTAATCTCAAAAATATACAAACAACTCCTGCAGCTCCATTCTAGAAAAATAAACGATCCAATCAAAAAGTGGGCCAACTATGGAAAACAGAGTGGAGATTCCTTAAAAAACTGCAAATAGAACTGCCATATGACCCAGCAATCCCACTGCTAGGCATACACAC